>OY821521.1:171839664-172122164 GCA_963682025.1 Cordilura impudica | reverse complement strand
TGTTTCGCTGAAGCGGAATTTTTTAATAGTTTATTAGATTTGGCGTAATTTTTCAGACATATTACCATTAATATTGTAAAAATAATCTTTTCTTGTAAGCTTTGATATAATTTCAATTAAATATAGAAAAATAAAAACTCTAGGCTCAATAATTTCCTTATTATTAAATTTTTATTACATGTGGTGTGGAGGGTATAAAAAGTACTTTTCATACAAAATTCCTTTATTAAAAAAGCGCCTTTTGTTATAAAAGTAAATTTTCTTAAAGTTTCTTAAAAAGTTACAGTTTCTTAAAAAAGTACCGGTCCTTTAAAAAGTTTCTTTTCTTAAAAAGTATATTTTCTTAAAAAATGCCTTTCCTGAAAGAAGTACTTTTTCTTAAAAAAGTAGATTCTTTATATAGTACCTGTTCTTGTGAAAGTATTTTTTTCTTAAAAAGTACCTCTTCTTAAAAAGTACATTTTCTATAAAAGTACCATTTCTTGAAAAATTACATTTTCTTAAAAAAGTACCTTATCTTAATAAAGTGAATTTTCATATAAAAGTCAATTTTCTCAAAAAGTATTTTTAATATAAGTTTTCTTTAAAAAGTAAATTTTTCTAAACAAGTATCTATTCTTAAGAACTTACTTTTCTTATAAAAGTACCGATTCTAAAAAGTACCTTTTCTTAAAAAGCACCTTTCCTTGAAAGAGTACATTTTCTCAAAAAATTAATTTTTCTTAAAAAGTACATATCCTAAAAAGTACATTTTCTTAAAAAAGTATTTTTTACGTAAGTTTTCTTAAAAAAAGTATATTTTCTTAAATGCACCTGGTCTTAAAAAAGTTTTTTTAAAAAAAAGTATATTTTCTTAAACAAGTATCTTTTCTTAAAAAATTTCCTTTTTGAAAAAAGTCAATTTTCTAGAAAAGTACATTTTCTAGAAAATGCACGTCTTCATAAAAAGTAAATTTTCTTAAAAAGTACCGTTTCTTAAGAAAGTACTGTTTCTTAAAAAAGTACCTTTTTTTAAATAGTACCGTTTCTTAGACAAGTACCTTTTCTTAAAGTATCTTTTTATTGAAAAACTACATTTTCTTGAAAATGCTTTTTTTCTTCAAAAAGAAATTTTTCTTAAAATTTAAAAACTAAATTTTTCTTAAAATTTAATTTTCGTAAAAAAAATACCTTTACATTTTCTTAAAAAATTCATTTTCCTAATAAAGAGCATTTTCTTAAAAAAGGACCTATTCCAAATTTATTTAAATTCCTTAAATAAATAATTTTTCTTTAAAAAGTACCTTTCCTTAAAAACGTAACTTTTCTTAAAAAAGTACATTTACTTCAAAAAGCACATTTTCTTTAAAAAGTAACTTTTCTTAAAAAAGTATTTTTTCTTAAATAAGTAACTTTTCTTAAAAAAGTGAATTTTATTTGAAAAGTACGTTTCCCTAAAAAAGAAAATTTTCTTAAAAGTACCATTTCTTATAAAAGTACCCTTTCTTGAGAAAGTATTTTTCTTAAAAAGTACCTTTTCTTAAAAATCACCTTCTTAAAAAAGTACCGCTTTTTAAAAAGTCCCTTTTCTTCAAAAGTAGCTTTTCTTAGAAAGTACCATATCTTGAAATATTGCATTTTCTTAAAAAGAACCTTTTCTTAATAAAGCGCAATTTCTTAAAAAAGTAAATATTCTTAAAAAAGTATTTTTTTTAAATAAATTTTATAAACAAGTATCTTCTTAAAAATTTACCTTTCTTATAAAAGTACCGGATGTAAAAAAGCACCTTTTTTAAAAAGACATTTTCTTAAAAAAGGAAATTTTCTTAAAAAAGCATTTTTTTAAGTAAGTTTTCTTAAAAAAAAGTATATTTTTTTAAACAAGTAAGATAAGTTTCAAAAATTTAGGATGTATTTTTACGTAAGTTTTCTTAAAAAAAGTATATTTTCGTAAACGCACCTGATCTTAAAAGGTACATGTTCTTAAAAAAGAAAATTTTCTTTAAAAAGTATTATTTTAAGTAAGTTTTCTTTAAAAAAAAGTATATTTTCTTAAACAAGAATCTTTTCTTAAAAAATTACCTTTATTAAAAAAGTGAATTTTCTAGAAATGTACATTTTCTTAAAAATGCACGTCTTCATAAAAAGTCAATTGTCTTAAAAAGTACCGTTTCTTAAGAAAGTACCGTTTCTTACGAAAGCACCGTTTCTTAAAAAGTATCTTTTCTTGAAAAAGTACATTTTCATAAGAAAGTATTTTTTTCCTAAGAAAGTGTTTTTGTTAAAAAAAATTTATTTTTTTAATAAAGTACATTTTCTTAAAAAGTACATTTTCCTAACACAGGGCATATTCCCAAAGAAGCAACTTTTCAAAATAAAAACATAAATAAATTTTCTTAAAAGGGTAACTTGTTTTAAAACGGTAATTTTTCTTCAAAAAGTACCTTGATTAAAAAAGTACCTTTTCTTAAAAAAGTACCTTTATTAAAAAAGTACCTTTTCTTAAAAAAGTACCTTTTATTATAAAAGTCCCTTTTTTAAAAAGTAGTTTTCTGATATAGTACCTTTTCTTGGGAAAGTATTTTTCTTAAAAAGTACTTTTTCTTAAAAAGTACCTTTTCTTAAAAAGTACCACTACTTAAAAAGTACCTCTTCTTAAAAAGTATCTTTTCTTAAAAGTACCTTTTCTTGAAAAAATGCATTTTCTTAAAAAAGACCTTTTCTTAATAATTTCTTTAAGAAGTGAATTTTCTTAAAAAGTATTTTTTAAATTAGTTTTCTAAGAAAAAATATATTTTCTTAATCAAGTATCTTTTCTTAAAAATGTACTTTCCTTACAAAAGTAACGATTCTATAAAAGTACCATTTCTTAAAAAGCACCTTTTCTTAAAAAGGCATTTTTTTAAAAAAAAAAAAATTGTGAAAAAAATATTTTTTTTAAGTAAGTTTTCTTAAAAAAAGTATATTTTCTAAAACAAGTTTCTTTCTTAAAATATTACCTTCCTTAAACAAGTAAGAAAATTATAATCGATCTGGACCGACTATACGATACCCCATACCATGCGTTTACAGATGCTATCTCTTAGCTCCAACTAATAAGATATAGAAAATAAGCAAAAACTAAATTTGAGCGGCATTGTAATTTTTTTTTGCTTTCGGATATGAACTTGGTTTCATATCGGATGCAATATTTTTATGGGGACTAGATGGAAAAATGGACCTATCCTGACCATATTTGGTAACGTAACTTATTTTTTGCAAAAACATACACAAAACAAATTTGAGAAAAATCTGTGCAATATTTTTGTTTCTTGATAGATTTAAGTGAAGTTCGGGAATCAGCTGCATATGGTGGCTATGACTAAGATTTGTCCTATAGGATTTAATTTTGGACTACTGATAAATTTTTTTGGTAGTTAAAAACATCAGCAAAAGGCATTATACGATAAGCACATAGTGGGTATAGGGTATAAAAAGTACATTTTCTGCAAATTTACGTTTTCTTAAATAAGTACATCTTAAGAAAAAAAATTAAAGTTTCTTAAAAAGGACCGTTTCTTAAGAAAGTAACATTTATTAAAAAAGTACCTTTTCTTAAAAAGTTCCTATTCTTGGTAAAATAAAAACTAATTTTTTTCTTAAAGGACTTATTCTTAAAAAATTATTTTTGTAGAAAAAGTACCTTTTTTAATAAAGGAATTTTTTCTAATAAAGTTCATTTTCTTAAAAAAGTAACTTTTCCAAAAAAAAATACATCTTCTTAAAAAGTACCTTTTCTTAAAAAAGTACCTCTTCTTAAAAAGTACCTTTTCTTAAAAAAGTACCTTTTGTTAAAAAAGTAACTTTTCTTAAAAAAGTACATTTTCTTAAAAAAGTAACTTTTCTTAAAAAGTACCTTTTATTTAAAAGTACCTTTTCTTAAAAAAGTACATTTTCTTATAAACGTTCCTTTTCTTATAAATGTAACTATTCTTAAAAAAGTGATTTTTCTTAGTACCTTTCTTAAAAAAGTACCTTTTCTTAAAAAAAGTACCTTTTCTTTAAAAGTACCTTTTCTTTAAAAGTACCTTTTCTTAAAAAAGTCCTTTTCTTATAAACGTTCCTTTTCTTATAAATGTAACTATTCTTAAAAAAGTGATTTTTCTTAGTACCTTTTCTTAAAAAAGGACCTTTTCTTAAAAAAAGTACCTTTTCTTTAAAAGTACCTTTTCTTAAAAAAGTACCTTTTCTTGTAAACGTTCCTTTTCTTATAAATGTAACTATTCTTAAAAAAGTGATTTTTCTTAGTACCTTTTCTTAAAAAAGTACCTTTTCTTTAAAAGTACCTTTTCTTTAAAAGTACCTTTTCTTAAAAAAGTACCTTTTCTTATAAACGTTCCTTTTCTTATAAATGTAACTATTCTTAAAAAAGTGATTTTTCTTAGTACCTTTTCTTAAAAAAGTACATTTTCTTTAAAAAGTACCTTTTCTTTAAAAGTACATTTTCTTTAAAAGTACCTTTTCTTAAAAAAGTACCTTTTCTTATAAACGTTCCTTTTCTTATAAATGTAACTATTCTTAAAAAAGTGATTTTTCTTAGTACCTTTTCTTAAAAAAGTACCTTTTCTTAAAAAAAGTACCTTTTCTTTAAAAGTACCTTTTCTTAAAAAAGTACCTTTTCTTATAAACGTTCCTTTTCTTATAAATGTAACTATTCTTAAAAAGTGATTTTTCTTAGTACCTTTTCTTAAAAAAGTACCTTTTCTTTAAAAGTACCTTTTCTTTAAAAGTACCTTTTCTTATAAACGTTCCTTTTCTTATAAATGTAACTATTCTTAAAAAAGTGATTTTTCTTAGTACCTTTTCTTAAAAAAGTACCTTTTCTTAAAAGAGTACCTTTTCTTTAAAAGTACCTTTTCTTTAAAAGCACCTTTTCTTAAAAAAGTACCTTTTCTTACAAACGTTCCTTTTCTTATAAATGTAACTATTCTTAAAAAAGTGATTTTTCTTAGTACCTTTTCTTAAAAAAGTACCTTTTCTTAAAAAAGTACATTTTCTTATAAACGTTCCTTTTCTTATAAATGTAACTATTCTTAAAAAAGTGATTTTTCTTAGTAACTTTTCTTAAAAAAGTACCTTTTCTTAAAAAAAGTACCTTTTCTTTAAAAGTACCTTTTCTTAAAAAAGTACCTTTTCTTATAAACGTTCCTTTTCTTATAAATGTAACTATTCTTAAAAAAGTGATTTTTCTTAGTACCTTTTCTTAAAAAAGTACCTTTTCTTAAAAAAGTACCTTTTCTTTAAAAGTACCTTTTCTTTAAAAGTACCTTTTCTTAAAAAAGTACCTTTTCTTATAAACGTTCCTTTTCTTATAAATGTAACTATTCTTAAAAAAGTGATTTTTCTTAGTACCTTTTCTTAAAAAAGTACCTTTTCTTTAAAAAGTACCTTTTCTTTAAAAGTACCTTTTCTTTAAAAGTACCTTTTCTTTAAAAGTACCTTTTTTTTAAAAAGTACCTTTTCTTATAAACGTTCCTTTTCTTATAAATGTAACTATTCTTAAAAAAGTGATTTTTCTTAGAAAAGTACCTTTTCTTAAAAAATTAAATTTTGTTATCTTAAAATTCTTCATATTTTTCAAAGTACTTAAAAATTTTTTTTTAAAATTAAATTTCTGCAAAAAGTACATTGTAATAAAAAAATGAAGTTTTGCTTGAAAAACTGTCTCATCTGAAAAACTTCATTGGCTTATAAAAGTATTTTCATCAACTTGCAACGGGCGAAAACTAATTAGTTTGAAATATTCAAATTAGTAATCACAAGAGAATAATGTAATAGAACATATTTAGCTCGCTCAAAATTCGGTTTGCAACAAATTCATTTTGTTTATGTAATCTTGGTAAGCATTTAAAAGTGTGTTGGTGTATCTAAAAGAAGAACTGCCAACCTACGCAAAAACACAAAATCAAGTTTTCACAATTTACCTAAATTCAGCAGTATGAAAAAATAAATATTCGTTTGTAAAAGTCCTTAGCACAATTTGTTATAACACCACTACCATAGATTTACATCCAAAGGATTTCAACAATATATAAATGAGTCTACCCTATGAATTAATTGTAAGCTACAGTTGTGTGGTGACTCTTGCGACCACAATTCGTTTATACTCGTACATTATTCTTACACACAGTATCCGTTGTGCGATTTTTTAAATATTTTTTTTTTACATTTCATATTTTTTTTTCCCACGTTGTTGTTAATTTTTGTTGTGACTAACGCACTTTCTCACATACCTTTGCGTAAATATATTTTGTATGTGTTCGGCTAGCATTTGTGTTGCTTCCGTTTCCGTGGACAATACAGCTACAATATGTACCAGTACGTACGTGCATCTTTACGTTGGCAATCGTGTTCCTGACCATGTTCACAACACAATTGTGCAAATTAAGCAAAATTTAATAATTTTCCAAAAGTGGCATGTAAGAATTTATGTATGAATCCTTTTTCTTTTAAATTATTATTCTAAAGGTAATGGGTTGAATGTGTTGGAGTTTACTAAAGAAGACAGATATGACAGCAGCTTTATTTTTTTATATATAGTTTGCTTTGCTTCAATGCATCTGAAGGCATGGAATATGGACATTTAAAAAGTTTAACAAAATTTTTGTCTACTCTGGATTATTTAAATATTATTTTAAATTAAAATTAGGTTAATCCTTTGGAAGTTATTAAAAAAGTTTTTGCTTGGGATTTTATTTATTTATATATTCTTTTCTTTGTGAATATCACAAACTCATAAGCAAATACCATATTATTGCTTATACTACTCTGACAATAAAAGATTTTTACTCGCTACAAATACTTCATTAGCGGCAATATATTAAAACGGGAATATGTTAAAAAAAAAATATTGCCATTTATTTAATAATAAAACTATTTTAGAAGTTTAAGGCTTTTGGCAAAGCTTATTTAAAAAAAATATTATATTGATAATATATATCCCATTATTTCTATTCTATTTTTGAACATTTCCCCTCAATCACATCTCTCAAATTTGTTTAAAAAATTTTTTTTTTGCTTAAACTATAAAGTCTAGTGTTCTTAAGTAAAAGCTAAAAATAAACTGATATATATACACAAATAAAAAAATATTTCTTTGTGGAAAGCCCAACTGTTAGATTACCTTCGGAATAGTTCTAAACTGTGTAGTGTCATAATATTTAGAAAATACTTTTCTTTTACCTTTAATTTTTCTTTATAAAATCCAT
Organism: Cordilura impudica; assembly: GCA_963682025.1. Classification (NCBI taxonomy): domain Eukaryota; kingdom Metazoa; phylum Arthropoda; class Insecta; order Diptera; family Scathophagidae; genus Cordilura; species Cordilura impudica. Next base: position 172,114,938 of record OY821521.1, on the reverse strand, counting down.
TTGTTTTCTATTTACGAAACAAATAAGCAGTTTAATTGTATTTAATTTAAAATTTTTCCTCCATGTTGTTATTTAACATCCCCCTTCTTTTTAGAATGTGTGAGTGACTAGTTCAAATGGTTCACATATCCTGAGATTATGATAAAAAAAAAAATAAGAAAACTGCAAATTTATAAAATGCAGTTGATGCTTATGTATAAAATGCTTAAAACAGCATAAATAAATAAACGAGTTAAGAAAAGGCGAAAAATGTCATATATGAGATGAAAATAAAATTTCCATTTCAAAACCAACAAAACAAGACAGAAGTCATGATTACGGAAATAACGTGAAGAATATAAATACTTAAGTCAGAGATAAATGAATACGTACGTAGGTGGCGTAGAAGAAGCTCGAGATTTAATATATTATTATTAGTTAGATGAAAATACCTTTTGAGGAAGAAAAGGTATTTTAAAAAACAAATTAAAAAAAGGCAATTTTTTATAAAAGGTACTTTTATAAAAGGTATTTTTTTACAAGATTTACTTTTCTATAAAAGGTACTTTAATAAAAGTTCCTTTTTTATAAAAAGTACTTTTTTATATAAAAGATTACTAGAGGACCCCTGCTGCTCCGCAGCATTATATTATATTATATTAATTTTTATAATATAATACCAAAATTTGCCAAGAGAAGTTAACGTACAGTAATGCCAATATATGCCAAGAGAAGTTAACGTACATTAAAAGTAAAGTTGATTTTCCAGCATAACTTTCCTCAATTTTTATAATAAATTTTTATAATATAATACCAAAATTTGCCAAGAGAAGTCAACGTACAGTAATACCAAAATATGCCAAGAGAAGTTAACGTACAGTAATACCAAAATTTGGCAAGAGAAGTTAACGTACAGTAATACCAAAATATGCCAAGATATGTTAACGTACAGTAATACCAAATTTTGTCAAGAGAAGTCAACGTACAGTAAAAGCAAAGTTGATTCTCCACGCATAACTATCCTCAAACCCAACGAATTTAAGCAGTTAATAGCTCAAAATAAGGAGCTTAATCCACTGAGTGTTCTTAGACCTATGTCAACAGCCTACGTTAATTAGAACTCTAGTTATAGAGGTTTGAGAGAAAAAAAGGTATTTTTTATAATGAGTACTGAATTTATAAGAGGTACTTTTTTTTTTACAAAATTCCCTTTTTTATAAAAGGTGCTTTTTTTAAAATGGTTATTTCTTTCATAAAAAATTCTTTTTTATAAAAGGAAATTTTTTATGACAGATATTTTTTTTATAAAAGGGTCTTTTTATAATTGTACTTTTTTATCAGAGGATTTTTTTGAAACAGGTACTTTTTTATTGAAGGGACTTGTTTATAAAAAGTGCTATTTTATAAATGGTATTTTTTTATGAAAGGTACTTTTTTATAAAACGTACTTTTTTATGAAAGGTACTTTTTAGTAAATTTAATTTTTTAAAAGGTACTTTTTATAAAAGATACTCTTTATATAAAAGGTACTTTTTTGTAAAAAAAAATTTTTTATAAGAGTTACTTTTCTAGAAAGCATAATATTTATATTTTTACAAAAGGTAATTTTTTAATAAAAGGCACTTTTTTTTTATAAAATTTCTTTTTTAAAACGCTAGTTTTTTAAAAGGTAATTTTTTAATAAAAGGTGCTTTTTATAAAAGGTACTTTTTTATAAAAAGTACTTTTTTGTAAAAGGTACTTTTGTTATCAAAGGTACTATTTCATAGAAGGTAATTTCTTTATAAAAAGATAATTTTTTTTGAAGGTACTATTTTTATAAAATGTTATTTTTTTATAAAAAAAATTCTTTTATAGAAGGTACTTTTTATAAAATGTACTTTTTTATAAAAAGTACTTTGTTTTATTATATGTACTTTTTTATAATTGTAACTTTTTATAAGAGGAATTTTTTGAAGTAAAAAAGTACTTTTATGAAAGGTTCTTTTTTATAAAAGGTACTTTTTCATAAAAGCTACTTTTTTATACTTCTTATAAGATGTATTTTTTTTATAAAAGCTACTTTTTTTAAATGGTTCATTTTTATAAGATGTACATTTTTATAAAAGTTACTTCTTTAAAAAGCTAAGTTTTTATGAGGGTTTTTTATAAAAGGTACTTTATTATAAAAGATACTTCTTTTTTGAAAGGTACTATTTTTATAAAAGGCTATCTTCTTTATAAAAAATACTTTTTATTAAATGTATTTTTTTTAGGTAATTTTTTTAGATAAGGTATTTGTTTTCTAAAAGGTACTTTTTATAAAAGGTACTTTTAAAAGAAAAATTTACATTTTTATAAAAGGTACTTTTTTTATAAAATGTACTTATTTATAAATGGTACTTTTTTATAAAAGGTACTGTTTTATAAAAGGTACATTTTATAAGAGGTACTTTTTTCAAAAGCTATTATTGTATAAAAGGTACTTTTTTATAAAAGGTACTTTTTTATAAAAGGTACTTTTTTATAAAAGGTACTTTTTTATAAAAGGTACTTTTTTATAAAAGGTACTTATTTATAAAAGGTACTTTTTTATAAAAGGTTCTTTTTTATAAAAGTTACTTTTTTATAAAAGTACTTTTTTATAAAAGGTACTTTTTTATAAAAGGTAATTTTTTATAAAAGGTACTTTTTTATGAAAGGTACTTTTTTGTAAAAGGTGCTTTTTTAAAAAAGGTACTATTTTATAGATGGTAATTTTTTTATAAAAGGTGCTTTTTTATAAGAGGTACTTGCTTTTTTAAAGGTACTATTTTTATAAATTTTTTTTTTATTAAAAGCTCGTTTTATAGAATGTACTTTTTTATAAAAGGTACTTTATTTTATATAATGTACTTTTCTATAATTGTACTTTTTTATAAGAGGAATCTTTTGAAGCAGGTAATTTTTTATATAAAAGGGACTTTTTTTATAAAAAGTACTATTTTATATAAGGTTCTTTTTTATAAAAGGTACTTTTTCATAAGAGCTACTTTTTTACAAAAGGTACTTTTTTATAAGATGTACTTTTTTATAAAAGCTACTTTTTTATAAATGGTACTTTTTTTGTAAGATGTACTTTTTCATAAAAGCTACTTTTTTAAAAAAGGTATTTTTTTATAAGATGTACCTTTTTATAAAAGCTACTTTTTTATAAATGGTACTTTTTTGTTAAATGTACTTTTTTATAAAAGGTACTTCTTTAAAAAGCTAAGTTTTTATAAAAGGTATTTTTTTATAAAAGGTAAAGATATTTTTTTTGAAAGGTACAACTATTTTTATAAAACGCTTTCTTTTTTATTAAAAATACTTTTTATAAAAGGTAATTTTTTATACAAGGTACTTTATTTTATAAAAGTACTATTTTTAAAAAGTAATTTTTTTTTGGATAAGGTACTTGTTTTCTACTTTTTATAAAAGGTAATTTTTTATACAAGGTACTTTATTTTATAAAAGTACTTTTTTTAAAAAGTAATTTTTTTAGATAAGGTACTTGTTTTCTGAAAGGTACTTTTTTTTAAAGGTAATTTTTAAAGGAAAATTTACTTTTTTATAAACGGTACTATTATTATAAAATGTACTTTTTTATGAAGGGTATTTTTTTATAAAAGGTACTTTTTATAAAAGGTGCTTTTTTATAAAAGGTACTTTTTTATAAAAGGTACTTTTTTATAAAAGGTACTTTTTTATAAAAGGTAAATTTTTTAAATGTACTGTTTTATAATAGATACTTTTTTTATAAAACATAATTTGTTATTAAATTTTATTTTATTACTTTTTATAAAAGGTATTCAACTTAAAATAGGTGCTTTTTGATAAAAGGTAACTTTTATAAAAAGGTGCTTTTTTTATAAAAGAACCTTTTTATAAAATGTACTTTTTTGTAAAAGACACTTTTTTGATAATGATACCTTTTTTAAAAAGTTTAAAAACAAATACTTATATATGAAAATGCAATTTTTGGCACTTTTTTAACGGTTACTTATCTAAAGAAAGATGCTTTTGTACGAGGAAATTCTTTTCAAGTAAAAGGCATTTTTTATAATGAAGAGGTACCTCTATGTTAAAAAGTTACTTTTTTAGAAAAGAAAATTTTTTTATAAAGGCCACTTTTCTAAGAAAGGCAGTTTTTTACGAAAAAGTCAGGCACTTTTTTAACAAAGGAGGCTTTCTAAAAAAAGCATTTTTTAAGAAAATTCACATTTTGAAAAACAGGTACTTTTTTTAAGAAAATTGCATTTTTTAAATGTACTTGTTTAAGAAAAGATACTTTTAATAAAAAGTTATTTTTTGACAAAATTTTCTTTTTTAAGAAAATGTACTTTTTTAAGAAAAGCTTATTTTTTTAGAAAATGTACTTTTTTTAGAAAAGGAAATTTTTTTAAGAAAATGAACTTTACAAAAAAGATCTTTTTTAAAAAAAGTCGTTTTTAAAGAAAATATGTACTTCATTAAGAAAAGCCAATTTTTTTTACAGAAAATGTACCCTTATAATAAATGGTACATTTTAAGAAAGGGTTTTTATTTTAAAGAAAAGGTACTTTTTAAGAAAAGGCAATTTTCTAAGAAAAGGTACTTTTTAAAGGATATTTACTTTGTTAAAAAAATTTACTTTTTTATGAAAAAATACTTTTGTAAGAAAATGTACTTTTTTTGGTAAAAGACTTTTTGTAAGAAAAGGTACTTCTTTAAAAAGACGTTATTTTTTAAGAAAAGGTACTTTTAAAAAAATACTTTTTTAAGAAAGGGTACATTTTTAAAAAAAATTATTTAAAAAAGAGGTTTTTAAAGAAAAATTACTTTTTTAAGAAACACTACTTATTTAAGAAAATTTAGTTTTTTAAGAAAAGGTACTTTTTTTAAGAATATGTACTTCAAGAAAAGGTCCTTTTTTAAGAAAATTTACTTTTTTAGAAAAGGTACTTTTTTAAGGAAAATTACTTTTTAAGAAAAACTAATTTTTTAAGAAAATTTAGTTTTTTAAGAAAAGGTACTTTTTAAGAATATGTACTTTAAGAAAAGGTTCTTTTTTAAGAAAATTTACTTTTTTAGAAAAAATACTTTTTTAAGGAAATGCATTTTATTAAGAAAGTTTACTTTTTAAATCAAAATTACTTTTTAAAAAAAATTACTTTTTTTAAGAAAAACTACTTATTTAAGAAAATTTAGTTTTTTAAGAAAAGGTACTTTTTTTTAGAATATGTACTTTAAGAAAAGGTTATTTTTTAAGAAAATTTACTTTTTTAGAAAAGGTGCTTTTTTAAGGAAATGCACTTTATTAAGAAAGTTTACTTTTTAAATCAAAATTACTTTTTAAGAAAAACTAATTTTTTAAGAAAATTTAGTTTTTTAAGAAAAGGTGCTTTTTTAAGAAAATAAAATTTGTTAAGAGAAGGTACTTTTTTAAGAAAAGGTAACTTTTTAAGAAAAAATACTATATTAATAAAAGGTACTTATTTAAGAGAAACGTACTTTTTTAAGAAAAGATATTTTTTTTTTAACAAAAAGTTGTTTTTTGAGAGAAGATATATTTTGAAGAAAATTTATTTTTTAAGAAAAGGCAATTTTGGAAAAAAACATATTTTTAAAGAAATTTATTTTACTTTTTTTTAAGAAAAGGTACTTTTTTATGAAAATCTATTTTTTTAAGAAAATGTACTTTTTAAGAAAAGGTAATTTTTTAAGAAAATGTGCTTATTTTTAAGAAAGGCATTTTTCTTAAAAAGGTACTTTTTTAAGAAAAATAGGGTTTTCAGAAAATGTAATTTTCAAGTAAAGGGTAATTTTTTAATAAAAAGTATTTTTGTAATAAAATGGAACTTTTTCAGAAAAGTTACTTTTTAAATAAAGTTACTTCTCTAGAAAAACAATTTTTTAAGAAAATTTGCTTTCTTGAGAAAATGGTCTTTTTTGAGAAGAATTAGTTTTCTAAGAAAATTTTCTTTTTTGAGAAGAGATACTACTCTAAAAAAACGTACTTTTTTAAGAAAATATACTAATTTAAGAAAGGCAGTTTTGAAGAAAAGGCTCCTAAGTGAGAGAAGTTACTTTTAAGAAGAGGCAATTTAAAAAAATATAATACCTTTATACAATGTTAAGGAAACATCATTGTTAAAAAGTATTGTTTCAAAGACACCCTCTGGTTAATAACAAACAAATAAATAATAAATATGATCAAGTGAATTTTCTATACACTTGTAGCACATTAAATCTTTTCTGAATACCACGCATAATTAGAAACAGTAATTAAACTCATTAACGTCTAATTTTGTATATCATTAAATACCTAATTAAAATACATGATGATATTAAAGTACATATTTTTATATAATCAACATCAAACGTCCACAATTGTCATTAAATCACTGACTCACAAATCGTTAACATCTTCAATAGTTTTAACGTAATAATGAAGACATTAACATTTATATTCTTTGCCGTTTTGCCTCTTATATTGGCTTTAAATTCAAGAAAAGATTTTAAAATTGCATTGCCAGTTCAAAACGCAAATAACGAATTGGAATTTGTTTTCAAATTTACGCGTCATTTACACCAAATAAAACACTTCAGTACATTTATAACGTTTGGTGTAAAACGAAGATTTTTGCATCAGTTTTTAATGGCCGATTTAAAGGTACCCGTTATTAACTGGGGTATGGATCGATCAACCACATTTCGTAATATCGATTCTAAAAATTTGATATTCATCAAAATCGCCAGTGTTGAAGATCCGATTTTAACAATCGTTAGTAAAACGATGGAAGGTTTTCACTTTATGAACATGTTATTCGTGTTTGATGGATTGGATGGAAAACATCCAACACAGACGGAAATACGAACATTTTTCCAGTGGTGTTGGCATGAAAATATCATTAATGTAGCCTTAACTTTTCGGGTGATGAATCGTGTATGGAATGAAAATACGAAAACAATGTCGATGCATATTAGAAGCGAAGTTTTTAACTATTCGCCATTTCCGAAATTTACTATATTCAATTTTACCTCCAAGGTGAATTCAGGTTATGGTGAAAATTTTATCGTTGGTCGCATTAGGAACGTTTACGGCTACATGTTTTGTTCACCCATGTTTACGGATACACCAACAGTGTTTTTGGTAAGTTAAAAAAAAAACATGTTTTATGGACGAAATTTAAAAAAAGTTTTTTTTAGAATCGTAGGAATTTTCTGTTGAAAAATGGAAAAATGAAGTATAAATAACTCAGAAACCGAGGAAATATCTTTATGAATAACGCCCAAGAATTCAAAGAAATTTTCGAAATTTTATCAAAATCTGAGAAACTTTCTATATGAAGAATGTCCCAGAATTTGAAATAGATAAATTGCATTAGAATATGAAGAAATTCCTTAAAGAAGCGGAGAAAATTTTTAAAAGAAAACTGTCATAGAAATTGAGAAATTTTCTAAAGGAGATATGTTTCAGGATCTGAGAAATATTTTGAATTATAAATGAATCAGAAACTGAGAAATTTTTTATATTTAGAAAGAATCATCCGGAATCCTATAAAATTTTTAGAAAGACACTGAATCTATGAATTTTTCTATACGGTAAATTTTTGTGAATTCTTCTATACGGAAAACTTTCACAGAATCTGTAAATTTTTCAATGCAGAAAACTCTCGCGGATTCAGTGAATTTTTCTATACGGAAAAATTTCGCACAATCTGTGAAAATGCCTCCGAATCTGTGAATTTTTCTATTCAGAAAAATGCCGCAGACTATGTGAATTTTCTGGTCGAAAACATTTCGGAGACTCATTAAATTTATCTATACGCCAAAATATCGTAGTGTCTGTAAAGTTTTTAATACGAAAAACTGACGCAAAATCTGTGAATTTTTCTATTCGTAAAAATATAGCAGTCACTGCGAATTTTTCGATACAGAAATATTTCATAGAATCTGGGAATTTTTCTATACGAAAAAATGTTGCAGACTCGTTATATTTTTCTACACGGAATAACGTGGTAGACTTTGTAAACTTTCTGTAAATAGAAGTGTCGCAGAATGAGTGCATTTATTTAGTAAGAAGAAATATCATAGATTCTGTTAATTTCTCGCAAAATGTCGTGGAATCTGTAATTTTTTCCATATGCAAAATTATCGCAGATTGTGAATTTTTCTATAAATGAAAATTTTGTGGAACTTGTGAATTTTTATCTGGCAAAATGTGAATTTTTCCTATACGGAAATTTTTTCTAATATGTCGTAGACTCCATAAAAATTTCTATATGAAAATATGCCGCAGAATGAGTGAATTTTTCAATATGAAAAAATATTACGGATGGTATGAATTTTTTGCCCAAATAAGTGTCGTAGACTCTACGAATTTTCTATAGAATAAATTTTGCAGAATCAGTTAATTTTTTTTATATAAAATTGCCTCAGAATTTTTGAATTTTTTTCATACGGAAAAATGTAGTAGACTATATAAATTTTTTTGTATGAAAAAATCCCGCAGAGTCGGTGAATTTTTCTATACGGAAAAATGTCGCAGAATGTGTGAATTTTGCTATACAGAAAAATGTTGCCCAATCTGGGAATTTCACAGAATTTGTGAATTTTTCTATACGGAACATTATTACAGAATCTATGAAAATTGTCTCCGAGTCTGCGAAATATACCATACGGAAAAATGCTGTAGAATCTATGAAATTTATCATATTGAAAAATGTTGCAAATTCTAAAGAAAATTCAAAATCTATAAAAATCAGACACTGAGTGAATTTTCTATAAAAATATACAATTTTATGAAAGGTACTTTTTTGTAAAAGGTACTTTTTGCATGAAAGGAACTTTTTTATAAAAGGTACTTTTTGCATGAAAGGAACTTTTTCATAAGAGCTTTTGTATATAAAAAGTGTTTTTTTATAAAAGGTACTTTTTTATAAAAGGCACATTTTTAAAAACGTACTTTTTTATAAACGATAATTTTTCTACGAAAGATACTTTTATATAAAATGTACTTTTTTAATAAAAGGTACTTTTTCTAAAAAAGTACTATTTTATAAACAGTACTTTTTTATACTTGATACTTTTTTATACAAGGTACTTTTTCATTAAAGGTACTTTTTTTACAAAAGGTTCTTTTTTATATAAGGTATACTTTTATAAAAGGTACTTTTTTATAAAAGGTACTTTCATATAAAAGGTACTTTTTTATAATATGTTTTTTTTTATAAAAGATACTTTTTAATAAATGCTATTTTTTTAAATGTTTTTATTTTATAAAAGGTACTTTTTAACAAAAGGTCCTTTTTGTATAAGGTACTTTTTTAATAAAAGACATTTTTATTATAAAAGGTCCATTTTTATAAAAGTTTTCATTTTTTATAAAAGGTATTTTTTTATCAACAGTACTTTTTGTAAAATGTATTCTTTTTATAAAATTTACGTTTTTTTATAAAAGGTACTTATTTAAAAAAAAGATAATTTTTTATAAAAGGTACTTTTTAATAACAGGTATTTTTTATAAAAGGTAATTTTATATGTAAAATGTACTTTTTCAAAAAAGGGACTTATTTAAAAATATAAAATGTATTTTTTTTATAAAAGGCACTTCTTTCTAAAGGGTACTTTTTTATAAAGGATACTTTTAATAAAAGTTACTTCTTTTATAAAAGGTACTTTTTTATAAAAGGTACTTTCATATAAAAGGTACTTTCATATAAAAGGTACTTTTTTATAAAATGTTATTTTTTATAAAAGATACTTTTTAATAAATGAAATTTTTTTAAATGTTTTTATTTTATAAAAGGTACTTTTTAACAAAAGGTCCTTTTTGTATAAGGTACTTTTTTAATAAAAGACATTTTTATTATAAAAGGTCCAGTCTTATAAAAGTTTCCTTTTTTTATGAAAGGTATTTTTTTATAAACAGTACTTTTTGTAAAATGTATTCTTTTTATAAAATTTACGTTTTTTTTATAAAAGGTACTTATTTAAAAAAAAGATCATTTTTTATAAAAGGTACTTTTTAATAATAGGTATTTTTTATAAAAGGTAATTTTATATGTAAAATGTACTTTTTCAAAAAAGGGACTTATTTAAAAATATAAAATGTATTTTTTTTATGAAAGGTACTTCTTTATAAAGGGTACTTTTTTATAAAGGATACTTTTAATAAAAGTTACGTCTTTTATAAAAGGTACTTTTTTATAGAAGGTACTTTCATATAAAAGGTACTTTTTTATAATATGTTATTTTTTATAAAAGATACTTTTAATAAATGCTATTTCTTTTAAATGTTTTTATTTTATAAAAGGTACTTTTTAACAAAAGGATCTTTTTGTATAAGGTACTTTTTTAATAAAAGACATTTTTATAAAAGTTTCCTTTTTTTATAAAAGGTATTTTTTTATAAACAGTACTTTTTGTAAAATGTATTCTTTTTAAAAAATTTAAGTTTTTTTATAAAAGGTACTTATTTAAAAAAAAGATCATTTTTTATAAAAGGTACGTTTAATAATAGGTATTTTTTATAAGAGGTAATTTAATACGTAAAATGTACTTTTTCAAAAAAGGGACTTACTTAAAAATATAAAATGTATTTTTTTTATAAAAGGTATTTCTTTATAAAGGGTACTTTTTTATAAAGGATACTTTTAATAAAAGTTACTTCTTTTATAAAAGGTTCTTTTTTATAAAGGTGCTTTTTTTTATAAATGGTGCTTTTTAATTAAAAGTACTTTTTTGTAAAAGTTACTTTTTCATAAAAGGTACTTTTTTATAATAGGTACCTTTCTTATGAAGGTACTGTATTTATAAAATATACTTTTTAATTTAAAGTACTTTTTTGTAAAAGTTACTTTATTATAAAAGATAATTTTTTATAAAACGTACCTTTTTTATAAAGGTACCGATTTACTAAAGGTATTTTTTTTGTAAAAGTTACTTTTTTATAGAAGTTACTTTTTTGTAAAAGTTACTTTTTTATAAAAGGTACTTTTTTATAAAACTGACTTTTTTTAAAAATGTGCCATTTTATGAAAGGTTTTTTTTATAAAAAGTACTTTGTTGTAAAAGCATTTTTTGAAATTGCGGTTTTTATAAAATACAAATAAAAGGTATTTTTTATAAACGGTGCTTTTTTGTAAAATTTATTCTTTTTATAAAATTTACTTTTAATAAAAAAGTATCTTTTATAAATAACCTACCTTTATAAGAAAGGTACTATTTTTATAATAGTTACTTTTTTATAAAAGGCACTTTTTAATAAAAGGTATTTTTTATAAAATATAATTTTATATATAAAATGTACTTTTTAAAAAAGGTACTTATTTATAAATATAATATGTACTTTTTTTTATAAAAGATACTTTTTTTTTATAAAAAAATACCTTTTCATAAAGCGTACTTTTTAATAAAAGTTACTTCTTTCATAAAAGATTTTTTTTTATAAATGTACCTTTTATAAAAAAGTGCCTTTTATAAAAAAGTGCCTTTTATAAAAAAGTGCCTTTTATAAAAAAGTGCCTTTTATAAAAAAGTGCCTTTTATAAAAAAGTGCATCTTATAAAAAAGTAACTATTATAAAAATAGTACCTTTCTTATAAAGGTAGGTTGTTTATAAAAGATACTTTTTTATTAAAAGTGCTTTTTTGTAAAAGCTACTTTTTTATAAAAGTTACTTTTTTATAAAACGTAAAGGTTCATTTTTATTAAAAGTAATTTTTTGTAAAAGTTACTTATTTCTAGAACTTGCTCATTTGCAAAAGTTTATTTTTTATAAAAGGTACTTTTTTTAAAATTGATTTTTCTTTAAATAGGTACTTTTTTATAAAAAGTACTTATTAGTAAAATGCACTTTTTTTTAAAATTACTGTTTTTATAAAAGAAACAATTTTATAAAAGATTATTTTTTTTATAAAACGTACTTTTTTATAAGAGTTCCTTTTTAACAAGAATTCCTTTTTTTATAAATGGTATTTTTGTATAAGCGGTACTTTTTTGTAAAATGTGTTCTTTTTATAAAATTTATTTTTTTTATAAAAGGTATTTTTTTTAAATATCCTTTTTTATAAAAGGTCCTTTTTAATAAAAGATATTCTCTATGAAAGGTAATTTTATATATTAATTGTACTTTAAAAAAACGTACTTATTTATAAATATAAAATGTACTTTTTTTTATAAAAGGTACTTTTTTTATAAAAAAAGTATAAAGGGTACTTTTTTTATAAGAATTACTTCTTTTATAAAAGGTTCTTTTTTATAAAAGGTACTTTTTTATAAAAGGTACTTTTCATAAAAGGTACTTTTTTATAAAAGGTACTTTTTTATAAAAGGTACTTTTTTATAAAAGGTACTTTTTTATAAAAGGTACTTTTTTATAAAAGGTACTTTTTTATAAAAGGTACTTTTTTATAAAAGGTACTTTTTTATAAAAGGTACTTTTTTATAAAAGATACTTTTTTATAAAAGATACCTTTCTTATAAAGGTACTGGATTTACAAAATATACTTTTTTATTAAAAGTACTTTTTTGTAAAAGTTACTTTTTTATACTTATTATACTATTATACTATTTATTATACTTTTTATAAAAAAATATTTTATATATAAGGGACTTTTTAGTAAAAAGTACCTTTTTATAAAAGTTAATTTTCTTTATAAGAGGTACTATTTTATAATAGGTTCTTTATTAAAAATGTACTTTTTAAAAAAAATTTATTTTTTATAAAAGTTATTTTTTTTTGTATACTAATTTAAGAAGTAAGGAACTTCAAGACATAATCCCAATTATCTTCTTCTTATTCCTTTTCTTAGACATCCTATGAAAGACATCGGCATCATGGAAATGGGCCCTTTGTCACCGGAACGGCTGGACTTATGTTCCACGAATACGTGCACTTTGTAAATGGAACCCTTAATCTCAACGAAACTCATCATGATGTCGGCTTTTATCGTTATCACAAAGAAACGCTGCTGCTAGCTTCACGTAAAGCTATCGATATAGGAATACATCCATATTCTGGCCTCCTACCATATGCCAATCAAACGGCAGGAAGTTATCCCATTGGTATTACAAATGCCTGTATTATAGTACCCATGACACCGGAAATAGAACATGGTCAATATTTGTTTAGAGCTCTACAGCCCATAATATGGTTAGCTTTGTGTTTGGAACTCGTGAGTCTATTTGTGATGCAATGTTTCTATTTGAGGAGATTCGATTTTGGAAATGCTTTGGTATATGCATTTCGTACGTTGTTATATCAACCTTTTGATAGGAATGACTTTGGAAGACGTAGCGTTATTATGCGTATGATCCATTTGCTGATAGTAATGCTAAGTGTGTTGGTAAATAGCTGTTTTGTGGCCTCCCTTACCTCCTTATTGAGCACCACAATTATGGGTGATCAGGTGACAAACGTAGAGGAGTTTCTGGAATCTGGTCTACAAATCATGGTCAATCACTATGAGAAGGAAATTTATTTCGATGCGAATCTCTTCAGCAATCGTTTAATATCCCGCTTATATTTGGTCAATGAATCTGTTTTGATGGAACACAAGGAAGTCTTAAACACCTCGTTTGCCTATGTGGTACATAAACAGGAATGGATTAAAATCAATTTCCAACAACAATTACTATGGAAACCAAAATTTCGTATAGCTTCTCCGAAGTATCTGTGTACCACCAACCATTTCCTGAAATTTCCCTTACAATGGGATTCGCCATTTTCAAAAAGTATACAATTGTTTCTCTCATTCGTTCATGAGAACGGCCTGAATATTAAATGGGAAAGAGCAAGTATTTACCAGGCCATCCGAATGAAATTATTGCATATTTGGCATGTTGACAATATGACTCAAGCCTCATTAGCTATGTCACATTGCTCTAGAGCTGTGAAGTTTTTTTTCGGCATGATGTTAGTGTCCATAATTTGTTTTCTAGCTGAAATTGTGTGGTTTCATAAAGAAAATTTAAAAAATAAATTAAATATGCAGAAAGTAATTACGAAAATTAATACCCCTGTTTAGATACAATGAACGATGGGCACGACGAACTTGATGTTAAAAAATAATACTGTTAAACAATTTTATTAACAATAAAACAAAACAACAACAAACATTTTTTTTTGTTTTAATTAATAAGCATTTAAAAAAAAAACTAGATTTATTAGTCTCTTAAACTACATCACTACTGGGTTCAGGATATTATGAGTTTTTCTGAAGTTTGTTACTACTAAAACTACTTGACCTATTTTAGGAGGTTAACATATTTAGGAGGTTAACAAAGGTACTAAAACCGGCAGTTTTTCGGGGGTTTCCTAAAGTGGTACATGCGAGTATATATGAATTTTTTTTTAAATCTTACATAAACTGCTCGTAGTTCTGCTTTAGTGAGGACGTATTTTAGATAGTGCGTGTTTTAACCGTTTTTTTCCCAAGAGACCTCTAAATATGGTGGCCCCCATTAAGGCAATAGGGTGAAAATAACTTTATTTTTATAAGTACATAACCAATTTTTAGAAAATAAATTTAATTTCCAAAATTTAAGAAATACTCCTATACAAAAACAGTTTAGAATGACTGTATGATTGATACCCTGTACCCTGAGTATAGAGAAAGTGGAATTGCTTTGAGTGGAATTGCTATAATTTTATTACATGTCGATATGAAAAAGTTCATGTTGGATGCTATATTTATATGGGGAATAGATCGAAGATTGGACCAGTTTTGACCATATTTAATAAAATCACTTATTTGTTGCAAAAACATATAGAAATCAAATTTGAGATAATTCTGTGCAATATTTTTTTGTTTTTTGATAGATTTAAGTGAAAACCGGGAAACAGTTTTATATGGATAGTATACATAAAATGAACCGGGATCTATGACATAATTTGAATCTTAGGGTAATTTAATTTGATCTAATTTGGTTCATTTGCATGGGGACTAGATATTAACATGTACCGATTATCATCAAATCCAATACTGTTCATGCTATGGCCGACAAAAACTTATACACCAAATTTCTTCGAAATCTATTTATAGTGGCGACCTGTAGTTTTATTACAAGCTTAACATGGACACACAGACAGACAAACGATCAGGACAAAATTCTGCTGCACTACTTGATAAAGTAGCTTGATCTAATGGCTGAAAAGTACCCGTAAATCAATGCTTTTTGCCATGCCCATGGTTTGGCGCGATCCTCGCAGTCATCTCACAGATTGTTACATTTCTATGACTTCCACCGTCGCACAGTGGAAGATTTGTCAATCTGGAGGACTTAATTCAATTGTAGCCGAAGTTTAAGAGCTATTACACTGGGATATAAGCTCTAATTGTGAATACAGAGGTACAACCCTAAGACGAGGAGCATTGCACAAAAACTACTCCCCCTCCCATATTAACTCCCATTTTTTAGTTTCAATACCATAAATGCGTTTCCTAAACCATAGCTCGAGCACTATAGGAGTTACTAATGTAATTTTTTTTACTAATTAAATAGTGCATAAAATAGTGGCGTGGTATAGGATTGTTTTGGGGATGAAATCCCTCCCAAAAAAAAATTTTTTGTTCGAAGAAAATACAACTTTGATATTATTACTTATTTCGTTGTGTTAAGTACAACCCCAGATCCCCTCTTCCCTCCGAATTTTTTTCATGGTACGCCACTGGCATAATATGAAATAAAAAATATTTGTTGTAAATTTCATCAACTTAACCTGAATCGGAGCTTTGTAAAGTGTGATGGTTCAACAATAATGCAGGGACTTCCGTAGGTAAGGCCTCCCGCCTTGGAGTTGTTCGTAAACTTTCTATGAATGGGTCGGATCAAATAAGGAGCCTGTGCAATAAATCAGTATTCGCGTCAATTCGCTATGTTTTTCTGGTAAATTCATGGTAACTTTTTGTATCTTTATTTCTGGACTCTCGCGCTTCTTCAGAAAAATTGCAAATGGGGAGAAAGCAGGAAGAGAGATTGTATCCTTTCCAGTATCCTTGCACAGTTACGGGCACGTAGAGCCATGAATATTAAGACAAATGAAGCCCTAAAGTTTCTGCCGCGTAGCAATGAAAATCATGTATATTAATAAGGAATCCACATATACAAATCCTATACAAATGAGTATTGTGCGGAACTTTTTTATAAGATTTTTATCTAGGCCCGTTATTTCTGATGATTTTTCTGCGTCTTTGAAAAATCTTCTAGCAATGTTACCAGCATTAGAATAGCAAGTTCTTTATTTTGGCATATAGATTAAAAGACTCAGTGCTTTTTTAAATCGGCTTTGAATATCTTTTTTCCTTTCAGCTACTTTAGATTTATTGTCTTCACCTGTCACTTACCATTTTTTTTATTTCGATTCTCTACGAGATGTGCAGCATATATTCGATAAATCTTATATATACATGTAGAGGTGAATGGCCAAAAGCCAACATATTTTTGTCGACTTTCCGATCTGATAAGACACTTATATTGTTCATAGTTTTTGGGGTAGCACCACACAAATAGCATACTTGCGATGCGTATTGCAGACTTTTCCGGCAATCATATATAAAACCATAACTTTGAAATTTAAATCGTCAGTTTCGATGCTAGTTGGAATCAAAATTGAAATTTGATCCAGAATGCTTAACTTCCTTTATAATGAACTCACTATGTTTTTTTTTTTTGTGAAAACAAATTTCATGGGTCGATTATATCTGGTCGAGGATGAAGCAGGGTTTTGCCAAAACACTTGTTTCCCCTCTAATCGTAGAAAAAAGTTGAAGTGGTACCATAGATATAGAAAATAAGCTTTTGTCTGTCAAAGTGTCCTCCGTAAATTTTTGCTTTTACCGATTACGTTCGGCACCATCGCACCCCCTTTTTTTTAATTATGTATACTTCATATTTAAGATCCGGTAAAGACTTAAAGACCTCCTCTTGTGCACTTATCAATATTTACACTGTGTGATTTATTAACGACTGCAAACTAATTTCAGCACATATTTCATCCAAAGTAATATTATCCGGATAGCACAACAATTTTGAGTGCTTTACAAGGTCATAACATGGATATAATTTAGGACTGCACTGCTTTGTGTTCTGTCGTATTGCGAGGTATTGGTGCTTTTGGTAAGTTTGCGTCAATAATCTATGCTTTATCAGCTGAAAGACGCGTTGTTTCCACATCGATTAGTGTGGCCTCTTGAAAGACACAAGATCACCTGTGTCCCATTTTCCTCAAGATCAAACTTTCAGTTCAGTTGCCACAAACAAATGATCTGCATATACATTAGATATAAGTTCCTTATACTTTCGTTGTGTTATTCTAAGACAACATTCTGCGAAATCTCTTTCTTTTCTTCAGCTATTGGAACTTTTTTTTTGAAGTTGATGGCGCAACATCTATCCAACTTAAACATTACTCCATTTGTGAAAATCTCGGAAAGCTTAACAATGGCGTACGGTGATATTGTGATTGCAGGTGATTTTACTGCAAATGTGCTAATTAACTCTAGCCTTACCAACAGCATGAAATTTATTGGACTTACTGCTACCAGTATGTACATGCCCACACATTTTACATCAACAAGCAGCACATTGATTGATCTATTTTTTTATTTCTGACGAATCGAATCTCTTATTGTATGATCAAATATCAAATCCCTGCTTTTCTAAACATGATCTCGTCTTTATGGTGTACGATTTTCAAATACAAATTCCAAACCAAACATTTCGTGATTTCAAAAATATTAAATATGATGAATATAGGAAAATTGGCTGTAATTGTATTTACTACATGGTATCGGTTGATGAACAATTGAATTTCTTATTTAATCAAACTGTTCCATTGAAAACGAAGATAATCAACGTTAAGCAAAAACCGTGGTACAGACCAGCAATTAGTCGTCGAATAGAACAACGTGACTTTGCCTATACTCGTCGAAAAATTCAACAACATTATAAACACAAAAAAGTGGAAATCAATACAAGATATTGGAATTGGTAAAAACAAAAATAGCAATAAATTTATAACAAGAAATTTATCAATGTAAATATGGAAGGAGCGGATAATAAATTTTGTGATGATTTCCACGTGAATTCTCTCCCAACACGCTTTTTTTCATTTAATTGTGTCACACATAACGATGTATTTCCAATAAATCCAATGCTACAGGTATTGATGGTATAAATCCAAAGTTTTTGAAGATGATACTTCGGTCACCTCAAATTACTTATATTTTTAATAAAATTATTACTACCAGCACTTTTCCTTCACGATGGAAAGAACCTAAAATTTTGCAAATACCAAAATCAGCCACTGAATATCGACCCATAACAATTCTACCATTCCTCGCTAAGGCATTGGAAAGAATACTACATAATCAAATCACTTCATACGTTAATGATAATCGGGTACTTACTAACAGACAATCTGGTTTTCGAGCAAGGCATAGCTGCATCTCTGCTCTCACTGATGTATCCGAAGATTTATTAAAAGAAGTTGATGATAGTTTTTTTTTACCATGTTAGTATCGTTGGACCATTCTAAAGCATTTGACACTATAGACCACAACATATTAATTCAGAAATTACAGAGAGTGATGAATTTTTCTTCAACATCGTTTAGCTTAATGTCATCTTATCTTAAAAACATAATGCAGTGTGTGGAAACCAAGTCTGGATTGTCAGGTTTACTTTATGTTAAACGAGGAGTTCCGCAAGGGTCAATTCTTGGACCTCTTCTTTTTTCAATTTACTCTAATGATATTCCCGACCAGTTATTGCATGCTAAGATTCGCTTGTATGCTGACGACGCACAATTATATATAAGTAATAGAAATGGAGGTCTTGAGAACTGCACCAGAAAATTGAATGAAGATCTTAACAGAGTTTTCCTTTGGGCCTCAGCAAATGGATTAAGTTTAAATCCACGTAAATCTAAATGTATTGTTATATGCAAAAGGACTAGCACAATTATAATTAAGCCAAACATACTTATAAATAATCAGGCGATTGAGATTGTTGAAAGCGCAAAGAATTTAGGAGTTATCTTCAATAATACGCTTACTTGGTCTGATCATGTAAATGCAGCTTGTGACAGAATTTATTCTATGCTAAGAACACTCTGGCCCACACAATGCTATACACGTATAAAAATTAGAATATTACTCGCGAAAACATATTTGTTACCGATTCTGGGCCCAAATCACCGCATTCGATATCGAATAAATTCAATCGAAATTTCATATTTTGGTTTATTATTTAAAGAAGACGGACAAATATGAGACCTCGTTTCACTTTTGCCCTTAATCTGAGGCCATAATCTGTTTACTGTGACAGAGTAAAATTATTTTTAGTATTTTATTTTGGAAATTTAAAAAAAAATATTTCGAACGTAAAATTTTGATAACGAATACGGTGATTTGGCCCCTGATGTATGGGCCAGAAACTCAGGAAGTTAACAAAAATTAAACGTTGCTTACAATAACATTACTAGATATGTATTTGTACTGCACACTGTGGCTGAAATTTTGATTTCATTGGCCAAAAGTCCAATTTTGTTGTCGCCGACTTTTTAAATTTTAACGCCATTTTGTAGCTATTATATCCAAATTAATGCAGCCAAAAAATTAGGTTAAACTATTGCTAATTGTGGCCGTGGCATGCTGTCAAACTCAACTGTTTTTTTAATTTTAGAAAAAGGTAATTTTTTTTTATCAAAAATAAATGGTAAATGGTAAATCGTCGATAATGACCTGCGGTCTTCTTTACAAGGTTGGTAGGATTGCAGTCCTTAGTTGTTGTAAGTGGTCACAACCCTACCGTTTAATATTAGGGGGTGCTCTGAAATATTTATTAAACTACTATATTTGTGTCGAATTTCAACTTCAGTGGAATAGAACTTCTAGGGAGGTGAAAGTGTCCTCTTTAATCCTTTGTATACTTTTGCAACCGTGACGATCCACGGGTAGAACACTTTTTTCATTTAAATGAAATCACTCAAAAAAATTTCAAATGACGGTAATTTAAACAGCCCTATAAGTATACAATACAATTATAACGATCGACTCAGAATCACTTTTTGAGTCGACTTAGCGATGTCCGTCCATCTGTGTGTCTTTGTAATCAAACTACAGGTCACAAATATGAATATATTTTGATGGAATTTTGTATATAAGCCTTTATCGGACATAGGCTGAACGTTATTGAAATTGGTGGAAATCGGTTCATGTTCAGACCTAGTCCCCATGCAAATGACCCCTATGAAATCGACATAAGTTGCCACAATATCCAAATTATCATATAGATCTCAGTCAAATTGGGTTTGTATGTGTTTATTATATCCATTAATCAGTAGTCCAAAAATAATTCCTATAGGACAATTCTTAGTCACAGGCCCCATATAGAGCTGCTTCCCGATCTTCAGTTAAATCTAAAAAAAAAAGAAAAAATATTGCACAGATTTTGCTCAAATTTGATTTGTAAGTATTTTTTGAAAATATAAGTGACTTTACCAAATATGGTCAGTATCAGTCCGTTTTTCGACCTAGTCCCCATATAAATATAGCATCCAATATGAACTTTTTCATATCTGCAGCCAAAAAATTAATAAAAATGCCACTCAAATTTGGTTTATGCTTATTTTCTATATCCAATTAATTGGACCTAAGAGGAAGGGTCTCTAAACGAATGGTATAGGGTATCGTATGGTCGGTCTAGATCGACTATAATTTTCTTACTTGTTTTTAAAAGGTTTTTTTACCCAAATGTTTTAATAAATAAGAAAAATTCAAAAAATAAAAACCCTTAGTTTCATATCAAAATCAAAATCATTGCGCTACTGTTCATCAGATTTATTTTGCAAAAATTAACAAATTTGACAGCAAAAAATGATAAATATTTCTGTAGTAATAGCAGGACTATTAGGTAATATTACTAACGTTTTTTTAAGTGGAAATATTCTTTGAGTGTAAACAAATTTGCAAATTTGACATCAGAAAAATTTTTAATTTTTTAGTAGTAATAGCAAAATTTTCAGTTGATTTTGCTTATTTTTTTTGAGTGTAAAATTTTTTTGAGTGGAAACATTAAAAAAATCCCATTATTCCAATAATGCTTGTAATTATTATTAAAATCCAAATATGACTTTTTTTAATAAAAAAAAAATAAAAATCCATATTTCACGCTAGAAGTTAAAAAAAAATGAAAAGTTCATCTTTGACCTAGAATTTCTTAAAAAGTTCTCAATCACTTTTTTAATGAAATTAAAACAGACTCAAGTTCAACTAAATATCTACCCACTGCAAAAAGAATTACTAAAATAGGTTGATCGGTTCCAAAGTTACAGAATTTTGGCCAATGACCAAAAACAATTTTCAGTCTCTGTGCTGAGGAGATTTGACAGCATTTCATCGTATTCGAAGAAACTGTAGGGTGTACAATTTGAGGACCTATGACCTATTGAAAATACGTATTTTAATCTTTTTACATAAAATTATTATCACTCGAGACCCTGACTATCTACTTAATAGATTAAAATTCAGTAGATTTATTAGAGCCAAAATATAATTCAAATCAGGCATCATAGATTAATATCAGAATGGCAATTTTATATTAATGCTATTCGTTTTTGGAACATGATACCAGTAAACATTAAAGATATAAGCAAACCACGATCTTTTAGGAAAATATTATTTGAGCTATATACTCGTAAAAGTAATATATGTATTGTTTTTCTTTTGTTTCTCTATTTTTGTTTTGTTTTCAGTATTATTTTACATTTCCAATACTGTTTTTATTTATTTAACTACACTTATTGACATAAATTTTAATTGATGCATTTTTTCTTAATTATTCTTTTATTATTAATTAATTCTTAATTATTAATTTTTAATTTTTAATTTTTAATTTTTAATTTTTAATTTTTAATTTTTAATTTTTAGTTTTTAATTTTTAATTTTTAATTTTTAATTTTTAATTTTTAATTTTTAATTTTTAATTTTTAATTTTTAATTTTTAATTTTTAATTTTTAATTTTTAATTTTTAATTTTTAATTTTTAATTTTTAATTTTTAATTTTTAATTTTTAATTTTTAATTTTTAATTTTTAATTTTTAATTTTTAATTTTTAATTTTTAATTTTTAATTTTTAATTTTTAATTTTTAATTTTTAATTTTTAATTTTTAATTTTTAATTTTTAATTTTTAATTTTTAATTTTTAATTTTTAATTTTTAATTTTTAATTTTTAATTTTTAATTTTTAATTTTTAATTTTTAATTTTTAATTTTTAATTTTTAATTTGTAATTTTTAATTTTTAATTTTTAAATTTAATTTTTAATTTTAAATTTTAAATTTTAAATTTTAAATTTTTAATTTTTAATTTTTAATTTTTAATTTTTAATTTTTCATTTTTAATTTTTAATTTTTAATTTTTAATTTTGAATTTTGAATTTTGAATTTTGAATTTTGAATTTTGAATTTTTAATTTTTAATTTTTAATTTTTAATTTTTAATTTTTAATTTTTAATTTTTAATTTTTAATTTTTAATTTTTAATTTTTAATTTTTAATTTTTAATTTTTAATTTTTAATTTTTAATTTTTAATTTTTAATTTTTAATTTTTAATTTTTAATTTTTAATTTTTAATTTTTAATTTTTAATTTTTAATTTTTAATTTTTAATTTTTAATTTTTAATTTTTAATTTTTAATTTTTAATTTTTAATTTTTAATTTTTAATTTTTAATTTTTAATTTTTAATTTTTAATTTTTAATTTTTAATTTTTAATTTTTAATTTTTAATTTTTAATTTTTAATTTTTAATTTCTAATTTTTAATTTTTAATTTTTAATTTTTAATTTTTAATTTTTAATTTTTAATTTTTAATTTTTAATTTTTAATTTTTAATTTTAAATTTTTAATTTTTAATTTTTAATTTTTAATTTTTAATTTTTAATTTTTAATTTTTAATTTTTAATTTTTAATTTTTAATTTTTAATTTTTAATTTTTAATTTTTAATTTTTAATTTTTAATTTTTAATTTTTAATTTTTAATTTTTAATTTTTAATTTTTAATTTTTAATTTTTAATTTTTAATTTTTAATTTTTAATTTTTAATTTTTAATTTTTAATTTTTAATTTTTAATTTTTAATTTTTAATTTTTAATTTTTAATTTTTAATTTTTAATTTTTAATTTTTAATTTTTAATTTTTAATTTTTAATTTTTAATTTTTAATTTTTAATTTTTAATTTTTAATTTTTAATTTTTAATTTTTAATTTTTAATTTTTAATTTTTAATTTTTAATTTTTAATTTTTAATTTTTAATTTTTAATTTTTAATTTTTAATTTTTAATTTTTAATTTTTAATTTTTAATTTTTAATTTTTAATTTTTAATTTTTAATTTTTAATTTTTTATTTTTAATTTTAAATTTTTAATTTTTAATTTTTAATTTTTAATTTTTAATTTTTAATTTTTAATTTTTAATTTTTAATTTTTAATTTTTAATTTTTAATTTTTAATTTTTAATTTTTAATTTTTAATTTTTAATTTTTAATTTTTAATTTTTAATTTTTAATTTTTAATTTTTAATTTTTAATTTTTAATTTTTAATTTTTAATTTTTAATTTTTAATTTTTAATTTTTAATTTTTAATTTTTAATTTTTATTTTTTAATTTTTATTTTTTAATTTTTAATTTTTAATTTTTAATTTTTAATTTTTAATTTTTAATTTTTAATTTTTAATTTTTAATTTTTAATTTTTAATTTTTAATTTTTAATTTTTAATTTTTTTTTTAATTTTTAATTTTTAATTTTTAATTTTTAATTTTTAATTTTTAATTTTTAATTTTTAATTTTTAATTTTTAATTTTTAATTTTTAGTTTTTAATTTTTAATTTTTAATTTTTAATTTTTAATTTTTAATTTTTAATTTTTAATTTTTAATTTTTAATTTTTAATTTTTAATTTTTAATTTTTAATTTTTAATTTTTAATTTTTAATTTTTAATTTTTAATTTTTAATTTTTAATTTTTAATTTTTAAGTTTTAATTTTTAATTTTTAATTTTTAATTTTTAATTTTTAATTTTTAATTTTTAATTTTTAATTTTTTATATTTAATTTTTAATTGGAGGGTTAAACATATTCAAATAAATTAATAAAAAAAAAAATAATTTAGGAATACATACGGCTTGTGTCATGAGTTTTAAGTTGTATCGGACAATTTTATAGGTAGTAGTTCTATTGTAGGTTACGTTACATTGCACAATGTCGAATTGAACTTAACCCCTTTTAATTGAAATTTTCTTCGAAATTCGTTTATATATTTAAAATTCTATTTGTACACTTTTATTGTATTTTTCTGTTATTATAATATAATAAATTAAATTTTCAATTTTCTAAAGAAAATCAATGTTTATTTTATACTTTAGAGATTTGCGTCATGAATGTTTAGATTTCCTTATTATTATTTCATCATTTTTGTTTCGTTTTTATTTCTTATTTTTTGTTTTTGTTTAGTAGGGAGCAGAAGAAGTAATGAAACAAATCTCAATTGAAGAAAATTAAATACTAGGGCAGAGTGATATTGTACTCTCTTCAGATGTAAATCTTCTAAGTTTTCAAAGTTTTTAAATTTTTTTCCACCAACTACTTTATTTTTAACTGATTGCATTCTATATGATCAGAATTACACAGTTATGAAATATTAAAAAATGTTTAATGTTCAGCAGATTTACCGATTATTTAAAAAATAAAAATTTCTTGGTTTTTATTAATGTAAAAAAATTTAAAAATTTGCAAAATATTTTTAAAATTATTACAAATTTGGATTCTTTTCGTTCCCAGAAAAACATGGTGGGAAATCCCGAAATTCTTCTTTTAAATTATATCATTCTACAAAATGTTTAGTAGATGCAGGTACTCTAAAAATGTACTTCGATCGGCCTTAAATTTCACAGTCGAACTGAAAATCGAGCGATTGCTAGGTCGCTCCATCCTAATGTAAACAAACCATACCTTCCACATACTTGTACTTTAATACAATATTCAAAATTTTTTATACATATTTATTCAGTACTTACTATACACAAACAGAGTAGCCAACACGTTAGAAATGAGAAATAATTTTATTAAAATTCAAATTGCTGTGAATTTGTCTGTAGAAACAAATTTTCTAATTTTATTTAAAGGGAAAGGAAAGACTAAAAAAAATTTTTTTAAATTAAACTATATTATAAATCGCTCTGCCTTCAAGAATATTCCCGTAGGTTCTAAAGCAAACACCGGCAATCCTACACATACTATGCTTATCAAAAGTCTGCTTACACTATCGAAATCTTTAATATTATCTATAATATTAATAGGCAAAGCGATTTATTGTGACCGATCTAAAAATTTTAGTTATCAACCGACTTGGAGCAAACATGCCCCATTTGAAAGATATTTTTTTTTTGCTGTCCACAATATTTACAGATTTGCATTGTCTGGAACATTTTTTTTTTTGAGTAAAATGCATTTAAAATTGTTGCTAACATATATATAACACTTATATTTAAGCTTCAAATAGAAAACTATACCTCTTAAAAATTTTTTTAACAAACCCATTTGCTTTGTGTGTGGTGAATATTTGGTTGGAAAAAAGGATATGCAATATCAGAATCATTAAAATGTGCATATTTATATTATTTTGGTTTTGCTATCAGAAACGTGGACAAACCGTGGACACCGACAATGTTTTGCAATAGTAGCAGAACTGTTTTATACAAGTGGTCGAATGGCAAGAAGATCTATTACGATTTTTCACCAAACCGATTGTTATTTCTGTTTAACGAAAGTTGCTGGACTCAATTTTAAAAATCGAAAAAATATTAATTACGCGAATGTCCCATCGGTTTTCAAACCAGTTCAACGTTCACTAAATGATCCATTACCAGTCATTCCCAGTGTTACGAGCAGTGAGTCCGAAACATCTTTCACCAACAGTGGTAGTTTGTTTGAGGCTGATGATGAACACCATTTAGTGACTCAAGCTGAGCTGAATGATCTAATTCGGGATTTAAATTTAACGGAGCAAGACGCAGAATTACTAGCTTCACGCATGCAGCAGTGGAAACATCTTGCAGTTGGGACAAAAGTAACAATCTATAGAGATAGAAGCTTGGAATTGGCTGCATATTTTGAAAAGAAACACTCTTTTCTATATTGTACTGATGTTGATGGTTTATTTCAAAAAACAAGTAAGAATGTTAAATTCGGCTGTGCCGAATCTTTGATACCCTCCACCTCGGTTTGAGTATTGATAATAAATGTAAACAAAGTATTGGAAAAATATGCATGCGTTTCCGGTTATATGACATAACTTCTCGTTTAATTTAGTTTTTGCTAATTAAATAGCTCGCCCTAACCTCAATTGCAAAGGTAATGGTTGTGTAGGGTGGCTATATGCATTAAATCGTGCTAATTGGAGATGGCTGTATAATTTTTTTTAACTGGCGAAATATTTTGTCATTGCGGCCATATAGGTCGGATGGAGTAACAAAATAATAACCAAAAAAAAGCTCTCTCAACTTTTTTATTAAAATATTGCCATATTTGGAAAACATAGAGAATAAATTTATAATAATAAATAATCAAATTAGGGATGCCAAACGCAAAAAACCAAATTTCCCAAACATTTTAAATAAAATAATTTATTATCTTTATTTTCTGAAAAACTTCAAATATTCATCCAAAAAAAAATTGTGAAAATTTATATATAAAAAATAACATTCTCATCAAATTGCGTTTATTTATGTAACACTTCTTATGTTCGCAATTCTTAAATATCATTTGAGGTTTTCTGAAATTCATTGAATTTAAATTAATGTTTTCTGTAGTCCGATTCTGTAAATTTCAACGATCCGACAACCGCAGAATAAATCGACAGCTATTGTTGTTTGCACTAAGGATTAAGTGATTCACTAAATACATACATCTTAACGACAGTCGACAAATCTATTTTTCTATTTATTTAAATTGTAAAGGAGTGGCATCTCTGTCAAAATAAGCGAAAAACACAAAGAAGAATAGAAAAAACAAATTACTTCATGTTTGACAGGATGATTTTATGTTTATGTTTAATATCTCTATTTTTTACTAATATTTCTATTTATTTATTTGAAAATGAAATAATGAATTGAATATGCTATTTAATTTTTTTATTTATATAAAAAGGTTTTTTAATAGATGCAAAATATTTTCACTATTTATGATTTTTATTTATGTATGACGAAATTTCAACCTAAAAATTTAAGTTTTTATCGATTGAATAAACAACACAAAAATGGTTGCCGTTTAGATAACAATAACAGCTGACTTCAAAATAGCAAATATCGTTTAAAAATTTTACTGCCAATTTTGCTTTTCTTTTTTTAACGATTCGATTATCGTTAAAAGAAGTTATTTCTCCTGAATGCCAATATTTTTTTTAAATGTAAAAATTTTTAATTGTAAACATATTTGGTGTTTTTTTTTTTTTTTTTAATATGATGCAATTGATGTCTTCTAAATTTAAAATTATTATTTCCGACGTTTTGATATGATTTTCTGAAATTCAATTAATAATTTCTAATTTACAATTGGAAATTTTAGTTCCAGTTTTTAGAATTGATATTTTCTAAAATTTGAATGGAAAATTTAAAAAGTGCAATTTTGTATTTATGTGAATAATACAGCTTTAGTAATTATAAACAATTTTTAAAAATTAGATGCAATCGCAATCAGATATTTTGTAGGTAAAGTAGAATAATAATTCTATATAACTATGTAGAACTTTGATGAACTCGGTAACTCTATTTTGTAAAGACAACAAAAAGTTAATATGCCAAACTTATGTACATATTTGTAAAAGAATAATGAAAAAACGTATGAAATAAAAGACCAGCCCGTGTATACTCTTAACATTGTTCTGTATAATATCTATTTGAAAATATTGACATTCATGTTAAAATAGAAATAAATATTGCAAAGCTAATTAGAACAAAAATTGTGGCGCCATCTACTGTGGCATAGTCACGCTGAGCAAAATGAAGTGACACTCTGTTAATGCAAAAGAAATGTATTTTCCCCACAACAAAATATTGCAGAATTTTATGTAAATAAAATAATATACCGATTTATTTCTAACATGCAGTTATTATGGATATATGTACATATATAGAATATATGTATATTATTTGTATTATTTAATATGTGTATGTATGTATATGTAAATATTACACACAAAAAATACATCAAACGTTATTTTTGTGCTTTTCTCTTTAAATAAATTAATACTTTAAATTTTTTTTGCTAAATTTACATTGTTTTTTTTAATAACAACTAGGTATTTTAGCACTATTTGCTTTAGATGTTGGTGAATTTTTACTCCCTTTATATTAACTCGTAGTGTCTGCTTGTCGAAAAAATTTTGGATCGATTTTAATCCCCTTCCCGTGACCCAATTGATCTGAAACTTTGCAGGCAGGCTCATGGCAATGACAGAAATGATCTAGTAAATTTTTTTAGTGATGCCAAAAAATGGAAACTTTTAAATTTTTCTACCAGAGTTGATAAAAAAAATGTACAAAGTGTTAATTTTTATTATATTATTACCACAACGACCACAAAAACAACAAGTCCAGCTATGACAACAATACAACATTTAGAATAAAACAAGAACAATATAGAAACATCATATTATTCATTTTTTTTTTACTTTTTCAGAGGTTTCCCTGGACCGTTCCACCGATTTTAATGATTTTTGAAATAGAAATCTTCCCTTGAATTTGGTGAATCATTCTCACTAAAAATGAGATCTTCATTCAAATCTCGGGCCCTAATCAACCGATTTGGACGATTTTAAATAGCAAACTTCTCAGGATGTCAATGAATCATTTTTTATGTCAACGAGCACCCTAGCTGCACGATTGATGCCGTCATCGTGATTTCCACAGACGGACAGACGGACATCGCTATATCAACTCCGGTTGTTATAAGGATCACAAATATATATATTTTATGGGGTCCAAAATTTTTTTTCTAATTATTACAAACGGAATGACAAACTGGAGTGGAGGGTAGAAATGAACCAGCCATATGACAAAACTGAATGGAGATTATTTATTGATGGCTCTAAGTACAGTTTAAAGGCTCTTTTTGCATAATAGGAATGAAAAATCATTCATACCAATTGCTCATGCCTTAAGGTGTGTGATTTAAATTTCTTTGTATATATAGTATAGACCATCGTAAATAACTGAAAATTAATCTGTTTCGGGTTATTGGTTTATTGACTGGTATGCAAGGAGGTTTCACAAAATATTGTTGTTTCCTTTGTCTATGGGATAGTCGCGCTACATATCAGAACAGTGTGGCCAAAAAGAACTGTGTATTCACCAGGAAAATAAAACATTTCAAATAAACCATTAATTGATCCAAAAGACGTTCTTCTTCCGCCGCTGCACATAAAATTGGGACTTTTTAAGAACTTTGTCAAGGCTCTGGACAAAGATGGTGCAGCATTTTAATATCTTTTTTTAGCGGTTTTTCCTAAAATTTCGTATGCTAAAATCAAAAAAAAAGTATATTTGTTCGCCCTCATATCAGGAAGCTATTGAATGATGACAATTTTTCGCAATGTTTATTGGAGATCAAGAGCATCGTGGACAGTTTTCTTGGAAATAATAAGAGTGAAAACTACAGATAAACTGTTGCTGAATTATTGAAAAATTATCACGAATTAGGTGCACGAATGTCACTCAAAATGCATTTTCTTCATTCGCATTTAGATTTTTTTCCACAAAACCTAGATGCGGTGAGCCACGAACAAGGCTATCGTGCTCACCAAGATTTAATAAAAATTGAGAGAAATTATTAAGGATTTTGGGACAGAAGCATGCTGGTAAACTATGGCTGGACTCTAATACGTGAAACCGAACCAACAAAATACAAACGACGTTCAAATAACGCCATTCACTTTTGAAAATTCATTGATTTTTAAATAAACTAATGATTTTTTATGTAAAAAACGAATAAAAGCATTTTTTTTGTGTCTCGAAAACCTGACGTGATAGAGAAAAACCAATTACAGATTCGAATTCAGCCCACCACCAAATTAATCTAGGAAAGATATTTGGTTGCTCCAGGCCAAAACCGTGTTGACTAGTGTAATGAATCCACGTCTCATCCATCTATAATATTAATAGGCAAGGCGATTTCTTGTGACCGATTTAACGGTTTTATTTGTCCACCGATAATGACAAAAAATATACCATTTGAAAGGTATTTCTTCCTAGCCCTCCACCATATTTACAGATTTGCATCATCTGGAACATTTTTTTGGAGTAAAGTTCATTTAAAGTTGCTACTAACGCATACATACATAGAAGTATACAATGTTTCGTGTGTATTTATGAAATTTGTGTTGTGTTGTGAATTGGTTATAATTGATTAGCATACCTTTTTTTTTTTTTTTTTTTTGATTAATCAACACTCAGGGGATGCCCCCAACAGATGCAGTGCATTGTGTTGATCTCAGGAAAGATATAGATATAGGAAGGAGGAAAGAGGGAGTAGTGTGTTAATTTTATTTATTTTTTTTTGCAGCGACAGACCAAAGCCTCTGGTGGGAATCGAACCCACGACCCCCGCATGGTAGGCGAGCACGCTACCTACTCACCTACCGGGGCCTTTAGGCTCTTAAGAAATTATTTATTAGCAAACCCAGTTATATATCTTCTGTGCTTCTGTGGGTTTAACAAATATTTATAATTGAATGAAAAAATAAATTTGCCTAGAATTTGCCCTCAAATTTCGAGGCTGGGCTCTGCTAGTTATAATAGTTACGCTCGTGCTAACTGTAGCGCTGGTATGATAAATTATCACTCATACGTCTGCGTATACATTTTTGCGGGGAACATAATAGCGAAAACCAATGCCGTTTTCTTCTCTAACAAAAAATTTCGCATTTTATTTGCACTTTTTTCGAAAAGTGTATTTTTATATCTATAATATTAATAGGCTAGGCGATTTCTTGTGACCGATATTTTGTTCTACCGTTTTATCCCGATTTTGACCAAATGTATATTATTTGAAATGTATTTCTTTTTAGGTGTTCACTTGATTTACAGATTTTAAAATTTTTTCCTTTATTTTAAGTAAATTACATTTAAAGTTGCTACTAACACATACATAAAATTATTAAATTTGTTAATTTGTTTGTTAATGAGTTTGTTATCTTCATTCACAATAACAATAAACCATAAAAGTGTTGGTTTGTGAATTGGCTAATTTGAAAAATAAATCTGCCTAGAAATTGCACTCGAATTTCGAGCGCTGGAATCTGCTAGTATTCTTAATTAAGAGTAACCTAATTTTATACATCAATCGAAAGGTCTCAAAGTGCTGTGTTCATAAAATGCAAAAAATTTTGATTATTATCTTCTTTGAAGTCATGGGGTGAAAATATTCAAAAAAAAAAAAGGGGAACAATGTGCAAATATTCTCACACTATGACCTGAGAGAAGTCAATGGCTACATTTTTTTACGATTTACGAGCGCTCGACTTCGATTGATATATAAAATAAGGTTGCTCTTAATTTAGAATATATAAAAAATACACTTTTCGAAAAAAGTGCAAATAAAATGCGACATTTTTCGGCAGAAAAGAAAACGGCATAAGTGACGCAGAGAAAAATTTTTGAAATTTTATGCCCTATTTAAGAACTACTTTTAGGATTGCCAGGTTGAAAAATGTAAAGTTTTGACAGGGAACATAAAATCGTTGATATCTTCCAAATTAAGCCAACTGATCTAATTTAAACTGCGCGATAACTATTTTTATGGTTGCCAGATTGAAATACGTACATGTTTGGCCGGGAACATAAAATCGCTTATATATAAAAAAGACTATGCGTCGTAGAGCAAAATACTTGTTAAGTCGTACCCTAGCATGGATTGAGCAGCAATTTGAATATTTTTGTATTTTGTTAGATTTAAGTTAAAAGCGGAAAGCACCTTTATATGAGGGCTATGACTAAGAATTGTCCTATAGGATTTATTTTTGGACTACTGATTAATGGCTGTAATAAACCTATACAATCAAAATTTGACCGAGATCTACATGATAATTTAAATCTTACGGCAATTTAAGTCGATTGCAAGGGGTCATTTGTATGGGGACTAGGTCTGAACATAAACTGATTTTCACCAATTTCAACAGTGGTCATGCTATGGCCAATGGAAATTCTTGTACCAAATTTCATCAAAATATATTCATATTTTCGATTTGTACTTTGATTACAAGGTTTACATGGACACACAGACGGACGGAAGGACGGACGGACAATATTAAATCGACTCAGAAACTGATTCTGGGTCGATCGATATGACACAAGATGGGTGTAGCTCAAATATTTTTGAAGTTACAGAGACAAGCATACACTCATTATACCCTGGAGGTCAAATCGACGCATTCGTTATCGAAATTTTGCGATCGAAATATTTTTTTTTTAAATTTCCAAAATAAAATTCTAATAATAATTTTACTCTGTCAAAGTAAACAAATTATGACCCCAGGTTAAGAATAAAGCGGAGCGAGGTCTAACGTTTGCCGGTCTTCCTTAAATAATAAACAAAAATATGGAATTTCCATTGATTTTATTCGATATCGAATACGCCGATGCACCAGGGGGCTAGGTGCATAAAAAGACAAATAATTGAGGTTTTGCAGTTTTTCTCATTCTTTTATTAAAAGTTGGGTAAATGAATATCCTACAGACTGAAGTCTCTGAGAATACAAAAAATTTGCTAGTTAAATGCCGTTCGGCTTCAATGGAAGGAAGTTCCTCTGTTGTGAATGCATGCCTTTAAAGAATTACCGACTTTTGGAACTCACTGTACCAAACACACAAACTGCACTTGGATAACGTTGCTATTTGTTTAACATTTCACTTGTCACATTAAGAATTCATAAAAGATATTTCATAGAAATAAAAGTATTCACAAGATGGAACCAAGCAACCAATAACAACAACAACAACATCATTCACATAAAATTGCAAACTTTAAACAACTTACACCACTGAACTGAATTGAACCATTTACCTTAAGGTTTTCGAAAAAAAATCGAAATGGAGAAATGATATGAAAACCAAGAAGAAGATGATGAAGAAGAAGAAAGATAGTAAAAGTTACTAAAACATATATAGAAAGCCTAAAGGCTGAACACACTTGTAAACTGTTAATGTAATTCATGTAATAATAATGTAACACACACATATATTCCTAGTTTATGCATCGAGGCGCTAGAGGTAGAAATCATGTGGAAAATATCCATTTAAAACTGTACCATTTTCCAAACGAATGCCTAAGAATAAAGCAGCTACACACACTACACAATGGCAAATATAAATTATATGTGAAGAAATTAAGATTTATGTTTTAAAAATATACAAATGTATTTTTAAACTTTTTCTTTTAACTCATACTTTATGTCGTGGGGCAACCCCATTCCCCCTTATCCAATTGAACTGAAACTTGGCCCATAGTCTTGTTGTGACTACAGATTAATTCTGTGATAGTCACGCACAGTCACGCACATTCATGGATAGATTAAAAACTCACTTCCCCTCTCCCGATCGATCTGAAACTTTGTCCATAGACTTGTTATGGCCAAAGATTAATTTTAAGATAGTCACACACAGTCACGCACAGTCACAGAGTGACTCGAGACTCATATGCATAAGGCAAGAAAGAGTTTGAAGAAAAACTTTGTTTTTATGGGTTAGGTTATTATAATATCGATCAATTCAGAAACACTTTAAGACAGCTGTCTTAACGATATGCATCCATTCTTCTTTCAATGCCAACTGCCGGGTCACAAATACCAGGGTAATGACAAATAACAAGATATTTCAAGTAAAACCAGTAAGAAAATTATAGTCGTTAAGTTTATGTCCAACTAATTAGACGTAGAAAATAAGCATAAACCAAATTTTAGTGGCATCTATAATATTAACAGGCTAGGCGATTTCTTGTGACCGATGTTTTGTTATATTGCTTTATCGCGATTTTGACCAAACGTAAATTATTTGAAAGGTACTTCTTTTTAGCCGTTTTTCAGATTACAGATTTTTTAATTTTTTCTTATATTTTGAGTAAATTGCATTTAAAGTTGCTACTAACGCATACATAAAATTATACAATGCTATGTGTGTGTTTATTAAATTTGTTAATGTGTTTGTAATAAAAATGAGTTTGTTTTTTGTGTTGATTTGTGAATTGGCTATAATTGATTAGCATACTTTTAGGGTCTTTATTTAATGAGAAAATAAAATTTCCTAGAATTTGCACTCGAATTTCGAAGGCTGGAATCTGCTAGTAAATATAAACCAAGTTTGAGTGACATTTTTTTTGTCTTTGGATATGAAAAAGTTCATATCGGCTGCTATATTTAGATGTGGACTAGGTCGAAAAATGGACCGATTCTGACCATATTTGGTAAGGTCACTTACTTTTTAAAAAAACATATACAATCCAAATTTGAGAAAAATCTGTGCAAGATTTTTGTTTTTTGATAGATTTAAGTGAAGATCGGGAATTTGTTTCATTTTGGGGGCTATGAGTAGGAATTGTCCTATAGGATTAATTTTTGGACTACTGATAAATGGATGTAATAAACATACACAAACCCAATTTGACCGAGATCTATATGATAATTTGGATGTTATGGTAATTTTAATACATCCCATAGGCGTCATTTCAATGGGGACTAGGTGTGATTTTCACCAATTTCAACAGCAATTGTCTTAAGACCGATAGAAATTTATATACTAAATGCCATATTCATATTTGTGATCTGTAGTTTGATTACAAGGTTTACAGATGGACGGGCGGACATCGCTAAATCGACTCAGAAAGTGCTTCTGAGTCGATCGGTATAATAAAAGATGGGTCTAAGTCAAATATTTTTGGCAGTTACAAACATCAGCGCATAGTAATTATACCCTGACCACATAGTGGTATAGTGGACAAATACACTATCAAACCAAAGAAATCAGGAACATACTTTATATAAGGACTATGGCTAAAAATTGTTCTACAGGGCTTGATATTGGGATTCTAATTAATGGAAGCATGTAGACTAGGTCTGAATATAAACAGATTTTCATCAGTTTTAGTAGCGTTCATCCTATGGATTATGTGATTAAAAATTTTACATGGACACACAGACAGACGGGCAGACAGACAGATTGAAAGATGGACTTAAGGACATCGCTAACTCGACTAAGCAAATGATTCCCAGTTGATCGCTATATTTTTGGCCAAATATTTTTGGTAGTTACAAACATCGGCACAAAGTCATTATACCCTGACCACATAGTGGTATAGGGTATAAAAATCATATATTTTCAAGAGTTTTTTTACACTTTCATTGAAACTAGTATATTCCAGGGCTCGAAATTCGAGTGCAATTTCTAGGCAGCTTTATTTTTCAACTTAGCCAATTTACAAACCAACACTTTTCTGGTTTATTATTATTGTGCGTGAAGATAACAAAGTCATTAACAAACACATTAACAAATTTAATAAAACACACATAGCATATGTATAATTTTATGTATGTGTTAGTAGCAACTTTAAATGCAATTTACTCAAAATAAAGGAACAAATTGAAAAACCTGTAAATCTGCAAAACGGCTAAAAAGAAATTCCTTTCAAAATAAAGATAAAACGCTAGACGGTCACAAGAAATCGTCTAGCTATTAATATTATAGATCTCGGAACCTATTTAACCGATTTTGATGACTTTAAATAACAACCTGCTCAGGATGTCAGCGAGCTATTTTCAATAGAATTGAGCAACTGATCTGACTTATTGACGGCGCGATCGCGATTTCCATAGACGGACAGACGGACAAACAATATTAACCTGATTCTATCCCGGCAAATGGTTTATTTTGAGAATGAGCGTGATTTTAACAGGCAGACAGACGGACAAGTGGACAGACGGACATGGCTATATCGACTGGCAAATTCATTTTTCGATGCGCTACAAATGGAATGACAAACTAATATATAGCCAAATAAAAAAATAAATAAACTTCTGTGGGTAGAATACCTCCTCACCTTTAATGCCCCCCCAGTATTATTTCTATAACCAGCTGGTTAAAAAAAAAATTATAAAAAATGCTACCAACTTTTTTTTTTAAATCTATTACAAAATGAATGAAAGTACAAGTTCATCATTCCATTTGTTAGAGATTTGAATTAAAGCAATAATATGTACTAGCAGATTCCAGCCCTCGAAATTCGAGTGCAAATTCTGGGAAATTTTATTTTTTCATTAAAAAAAGACCCTAAAGGTATGCTAACCAATTATAGCCAATTCACAAATCAACACAAAGAACAAACTCATTTTTATTACAAACACATAAACAAATTTAATTAACACACACATAGCATTGTATAATTTTATGTATGTGTTAGTAGCAAATTTAAATGGAATTTACTCAAAATAAAAGAAAAAATTTAAAAATCTGTAAATCTACGAAATGGCTAAAAAGAAATACCTTTCAAATAATATACGTTTGGTCAAAATCGGGATAAAACGGTAGAACAAAACATCAGTCACAAGAAATCGCCTAGCCTATTCATATTATAGATACTGTGGGTAAATCTATAGTGTCATACTCGTCATTAAATCCTGTGAAACTTCAAATATTCCAGACAAAAAAAAACTGAAATTTCTCAGAAATTGTGTGTTTAGGATTAGGGGATTGTCAATTTGACATTACCTGCGTTCTACGTTTACATTAATATCTGGACTTATTTCACTATTTATAACAAATTTAAACAAAATATTTGAAAAAATAAAAAATTTTATCAACTTAATATTAAATTATAATAAAAAGCACACTGAATTTTAAGCATTCTTTAAGGCATATCTTGATACAATGATGCCCGATTTACCCCATTTTAAATTTCAACCTGCTCGAAGTAATGACAAACAATATTAACCTGATTTTATACCGGCAAATGGTTCTTTTTTTTTTTTGTGAATGACCGTTATTTTAACAGGCAGATAGACCTACAGACGGACAAGTGGACAGACGGACATGACTATATCGACTGGCAAATTCAATTTTTTTCAAATCTATTACAAAATGAATGAAAATACAAGTTCATCATGCAATTTGTAAGAGATTTGAATTGAAGCAATAATACGTGCTAGCAGATCCCAGCCCTCGAAATTCGAGTGCAAATTCTAGGAAATTTTATTTTTTCATTAAATATAGACCCTAAAGGTATGGTAATCAATTATAGCCAATTCACAAATCAACAAAAAAAAAAACAAACTCATTTGCATTGTATAATTTTATGTATGTGTTAGTAGCAACTTTAAATGCAATTTACTCAAAATACAGAAAAAAATTTAAAAATCTGTAAATCTGCAAAACGGCTAAAAAGATATACTTTTCAAATAATATACGTTTGGTCAAAATCGGGATAAGTGGTAGAACAAAACATCGGTTACAAGATGTAAAAATCGCGCGAGGCAGGCAGCTTCTGAATTTGATCAATGCAGAAATTCGGAGGCAAATTTATCATAGTCTTGGAGTTGTACAAAATTTTTGTTCTGGAGATATATTAAAAAAAAATGATTGACCTTATAATTGTGAAATGCTCTTTATGGGATAGGTTAGGTTAGGTTGAAAGTGGCTACTAAACCAAAGGAAAAGCACACTTAGACTCTGGGGTCCATTGCGATACCACGGGACGAATAGGTGTTTCCCTCAGTCCCCACCGTAGAACCAGTTTGAGCTCCTGATGAAGCCCTTGATATGTGAAATGTCCACATTTGAGAGATCAGAGAGATCGCGATCCCAATGTTCGAAGTCTCGTTCTGGAGAGCGCCGGGCAATAGCAAAGGAAGTGCTCTATGCTCTCCACCTCCTCCACATCCATGCAGCTACGACAGAAGTCATTTCACGAGATCCTGAGGCGTTCAGCGTCTCTCCCTATGAGGCAGTGCCCAGTGATAACAGCAACTACTGTTGAAATCTCCCCACGGGGGAGTGATAGTAGCACGCTAGTGCGCTTATGATTTAGAGCCGGCCAGATCTGTCTCGTGATCCTGCACGTTGATCCATTAGCCCATCTGTTGTCTGTTATGACGGCGGTGTGAAGCCGAAGTTCCAGCTTGCAAGATTCCAGGGGTATACCAACACATTCCAAGTCCGCTGGAACCGGCTAGGTAGTGCCCTGTCTTGCCAACTCGTCAGCTTTACAGTTTCCTGGTATATTCCTGTCGAACTGCTTGGCCATCTCATTTAAAGACGTGCGGCAGTTAAGGGTGGTTCTTGTTTTCAGGAACATTGATTCCAAGGATTTTACCGCGGCCTGACTATCAGAGTAGATGTTGACTGCGGTTGTAGACAGAATATTCCGACCCAACCAGTCAGCAACTTCCTTTATTGCCAGTACCTCTGCCTGATAAACACTGCAGTGGTCTGACAATCTGCGAGCCAGATTTAGTCCAAGCTCCTTTGAATAGACTCCGAAACCAACTTGACCACACAGTTTCGATCCGTCAGTATAGAAATTTATCGAACGCCTGCTACCTGGAACCCCCCCTGACCAGGATTCCCTGGTCGGTATCAGAGTAGTGTCGTTCGAATACACTCCTCGGAGTAGTGTAATCCACGTTCAATGGTAAGTTCCTGTTATTCAGGATCACTCCGTAGGTGTGGTACGAAGGGCACCAGTGATACACATGGAAGCCATGGTATTAGAAGCCTTCTCTAGAGCAGGCCACCAGACGATGACCCCGTACAGCATATTGGGAGAACCACCGCTGTGTAGATCCAGTAAGCAATTTTCGGGCTGAAGCCTCACCGCTTAGCAATGGCCTTTTTGCATGAGTATAAAGCTATAGTCGCCTTCTTCGCCCTTTCCTCCAGGTTCCGTCTGAAGTTCAGCTTCCTATCCAAGAATACACCAAGATACATGGCTGCATTAGAGAAGGCGATATCAGCACCTTAAAGAGAAATAGGGTCGAAGGTATCTTATACTTCCTCGTGAAAAGAACAAGTTCCGTTTTGGTCGGATTTACCCCCAGACCGCAACTACTTGCCCAGCTAGATAGCATAGTGAGAGCCCTCTCTAAGTGTGGATAGAAACTTCCCATTTACGGCTATGGCCACCTCATCAGCATAGGCGACCACGTTGCAGCCTTGTCTCTCCAACAAAAGTAGCATTGAGTTCAGCGCTAAGTTCCATAGAAGTGGTGACAGAACGCCTCCTTGTGGCGTTCCCCTGTTCACGAATCGGCATATTAGAGTCGTTCCCAATTTAGACGTTATCCGCCTGTTGGCAAGCAGATTTCCAATCAGTGAGATGATCACGGAATTCACTCCTACACTAGATAGTGCCGCTAATATCGAGTCCGGTATGACATTGTTAAAAGCCCCTTCTATATCGAAAAAGGCTGTCATGGTGTATTCTCCTACCAAGAGCGATTTCTCGATGGTACTCACAAGCTCGTGAAGAGCTGTTTCGGTTGACCTTCCCTTGCTGTAAGCGTGTTGTCGCGCCGACAGCAGTTTAGGATCAATAACTCTTCGGAAGTAAGAATCTATCAAGCGCTCCATTGTCTTCAATAAGAACGATGATAGACTTATTGGTCTGAATTCTTTTGGGACAGTGTGTGAACTATTTCCAGCTTTTGGAATGAACACCACTTTCGTCTCCCTCCACTTCAGGGATATATAAGCTCTTTATGGGATGCACATTTTTATTTTAAGTAATTATTACAGACACCACACTAGTGTGGTGGGTATACAACGAAAACTTTAAGTTTTTAAAGTAAAGTAGGAAATGGTGTAACTATTGTAGTGAGCATAAGTATAGACAGTCGAAGATTGTATCTAAACTATTTTAAGGTTTCATTACACTATTCTCAAGTATAAAATAAAATAAAATGAAAAAAAAAAATAGATAAAATATAGATGCTCCTTAGCTATTTACACACTTATGTATACTTTGCAACGATATCTTCTTCAGAGCTATAGACAGAAATTTTATACCCCAACACATGTGTTGCACATAAAACATTTGCAAAATATTTAAGATGAAAACATTACGACAGGTGCAAAATTATAAGCTGATTGCCGAATAACAACAAGTCATATTAAAACTCTTAGGACGCTCTCGTTAGATCGAATACACACTATGCATATAAATATGTATATATACTTACTTATATGTACATACATACATACATATATACCTACATATGTTTAAATTGTAACAATTTGGCATGATGATGTTTGTCAAAATGTCATTTGATATGTAATGATATCGTATTTATTTACTGCCATAAACATAAATACAAATGTAAATACGAACATATAAAAAACTTTTGAACATTTAAATAGTGAATTTTTGATTTAAAATATCTCAAAATTAAGGCAACGTTCTTACGAATAATTCCAGGGAAAAAAACATTACCAAATAATGGGTTTTAGAAGGAGAAGTAACTGGTTGAAGTTTGCCTGATAAGCTCATTATTTTAACACGAGGCTGTCATTGGAGGTAGCTAGTTGCCTAGAACTCATTATTTTCACTTTGAAAGTAATGCAGTATGCAAGGAGTTGGCATGAAATATAAGTAGCTGTATAACACATTATTAGTAACGTCTTATTTTCACTTTGAAAGTAATGCAGTGGGCAGGGGTAGGTCATTATTGGTAATGCAAAAATCAATGAGCTGCTATTACGAAATTTTACCTGGGATACGAGTTGTATGCCTAAATTTAGTAACTGGTTTTTGGAATATTTATACAACTTTGTGATCAAAGTATAGATCACTATGTGGTCAGGGTATACTTGACATATATACTCAGAATAACTTTGTCGTTCTATAGAAGAGTCCTGATAATCTGAGACTTTTTTCTATACACAAATTCACAGAATCTAAGAGTTTCTTTTTATAGAAATTTCTCAGAATCTAAGACTCTTTTCCTATCGAAAACATTTTCAGAATCTGACACTGTTTTTCTATAGAAAACTTTTTAAGTGAAAAATTATTTCAGAATTTTTCTAAGAAGAATAGTTTCAAAATTTTTCAGAATATTTCTATAGAGAAACTTTCAAAATCTGAAACTATTTTTCTATAGAAAAATTTTGAGACTGTTTTTCTAAACCAAAATCTGAGACTGTTTTTCTATAAAAAAATTTTCAAACCCTGATACACAGTACACAAAAACGTCCAGCATTGGAGAATATTTTAATACAAAAAAATTTGTAGAATCTGGCTCTGTTTTTCTAAAGAAAATTTTCAGAAGATGAAACTCTTTTCTATCGAAAAATTCACAAAATCAGATATTATTTTTCTATATCAAAATGTTAAGAATCGAGGCAGTATTTATATAGAAACTTCTAAGAATATGAGACAGTTTTTCAGGATAAAATATATCAAAATCTGAGATTGCTTATCTACGGAATATATGTATATAGGAACATTTTTATAATCTGAGACTGTTATTCTATACAAAATTTCTCAAAATCTGAGACTGGTTTTTATAAAAAAAAATTCTGAGAATCTGATAGTTTTTCTAAAAAAAAATAGTCTCAGAATTTGAGACTATTTTCCTACAGAAAAAATTTCGAAATCTGACACTATTTATACCCTATACGACTACCTCTATGTGGTCAGGGAATAATGACTTTGGGCTGATGTTTGTAACTAGGAAAAATATTTTACCTAGACCCATCTTTTATTATACCGATCGACTCAGAATCACTTTCTGAGTCGATTTAGCGATGTCCGCCTGTGTAGTATGAACTTTGGTATGTAAGCTTCTATCGGCCATAATACGAATGCTATTGAAATTGGTGAAAATTGGTTCATGATCAAATCTAGTTCCCATACAAATAACCCCTATCAGAACGACTTAAATTGCCATAATATCAAAATTATCATATAGATCTTGGTCAAATTGCGTTTGTATATGTTTATAACATCCATTTATCAGTAGTCTAAAAATAAGCCCTATAGGACAATTCTTACTCATAGCCCCCGTATGAAGCTAATTCCCCATCTTTACTTAAATCTATCAAAAAACAAAAATATTGCACAGATTTTTCTCAAATTTGATTTGTATATGTTTTTGCAAAAAAATAAGTGACTTTAATAAATATGGGCAGGATCGATCCATTTTTCGACCTCGTCCACATATAAATATAGCAGCCGATATGAACTTTTTCATATCCGAGGGCAAAAAAAACTTACCACTCAAACTTGGTTTATGTTTACTAACAGATTCCAGCCCTCGAAATTCGAGTGCAAATTCTAGGAAATTTTATTTTTTTTATTAAATAAAGACCCTAAAGGTATGCTAATCAATTATAGCTAATTCGCAAATCAACTCAAAGAACAAACTAATTTTTATTACAAACACATTAAAAAATTTAATAAACACATGCATAGCATTGTTTAATTTTATGTATGCGTTAGTAGCAACTTTAAATGCAATTTACTCAAAATAAAGGAAAAAATTTAAAAATCTGTAAATCTGCAGAACGACTAAAAAGATATTACCTTTCAAATAATATAGGTTTGGTCAAAATCGGGATAAAACGGTAGAACAAAACATCGGTCACAAGAAATCGCCTAGCCTAATAATATTATAGATTTTCTATATCTAAATAGTTGGACCAAAGAGATAGGGTCTTTAAACGCATGGTATAGGCTATCGTATAGTCGGTATAGACCTTACTTGTTTTCTATTGAAAAACTCCCAAAATCTGAGTCTGTTTTTCTATAGAAAATTTTTCAAAATTGGAGACTATTTTTCTGTAGAAAAATTCTCCGAATCTGACTATTTTTCTATAGAAATACTTTTTTCTATAGAAAATTTCTCTATGGAATCTGAGATTAATTTTTCTATAGAAAATTTTTCAGGATCTCAGACTCATTTTCTTAAAAAAAATTCACCGAATCTTAGGTTATTTTTCTAAAGCAAATTCTCAGAAACTGAGACTATATTTCTGTTGGAAAATTCTCAGAAACTATGACTATTTTTCTACTAAGACTGTTTTTCTACAGAAAAATTATCAGAATGCGAGACCATTTTTCAGGGTATTATAAGTTTTTGCTAATGTTTCTAACTACTAAAATTATTTGAACCAGACCCACCTTTAACTATACCGATCGACTCAGAATTACTTTTTCTTTCTATAGAAAAATTCTCAGATTTTGAGACATTTTTGTACAGACAAATTGACAGAATCTAATGCCGTTTTCTTTTCTGACAAAAAATGTCGCCCTTTTTTTGCCCTGGTTTCGAAAAGTATATTTTTTATGTATTCTGAATTAAGAGCAACCTTATCTTATAAATCAATCGAAAGGTCTCAAAGTCGGGCCCTCGTAAATCACAAAAAATTCCAGCCATTGTCTTCTTTCAGGTCATAGTGTGAGAATATTTCCCCATTGTTCCCCATTTTTGAATATTTTCACCCTATGACTTCCAAGAGGATAGTAATCAAAATTTTTTGCAGTTATGAACACAGCACTTTGAGACCTTTCGATTGATATATAATATAAGGTTGCTCTTGATTCCGAAT
The DNA here is from genome assembly GCA_963682025.1 of Cordilura impudica. Taxonomy (NCBI): domain Eukaryota; kingdom Metazoa; phylum Arthropoda; class Insecta; order Diptera; family Scathophagidae; genus Cordilura; species Cordilura impudica. Next base: position 172,071,335 of record OY821521.1, on the reverse strand, counting down.
ATATAAAAAATACACTTTTCCAAAAAAGGGCAAAAAAAGGGCGACATTTTTTGTCAGAAAAGAAAACGGCATAAGACTTCCGTTTTCAGAATCTCAGACTCTTTTTTATCGAACACATTTTCAGAATCTGAGTCTATTTTTCTATAGAAAACTGTTAATTTAGAAATGTTTCAATATTTTTCTGTAGAAAAATAGTTTCCGAATTTTTCAGAATATTTCTATAGAAACATTGTCAGAATCTGAAACTATTTTTCTATAGAAAAATTTTCAGGCCCTGCTACACAGTATAGAAAAACTCCCAGCATCACATAATATTTAAATAAAGAGAAATTCTCAGAATTCTCAGAATCTATAGAAAATTTTTTAGAATATGACACTATTTTTATATAGAAAAATTATCAAAATCTGAGACTCTTTTTTATCGAATAATTCCGAACAATTCACAGAATCAGAGATTATTTTTCTATATCAAAATTTTAAGATTCGAAGCAGTTTATATATAGAAAATTTAGCAGAATCTGAGTTTGCTAATCTATGGATAATATATCAGAGTTGTATCTTCTGAAATTAATACGAAGTAAAGCTGTATGGTACGAAAACTGATTCTAACCACACTGATCGTAGGTCTGACTATAGGTGAGTGTGTTAAAGCGCTGACCAAAAAGTGCAAGTACGAGTGTATGTGAAGGTTCAGGGTTCAAACCTCACGGCCGCACTAAGTAGAAAAATTTCATATAGAAACAATCCATTCAATTATAACATAACAATTATCACAATATTCAATAAATCGCTGATGAAGACTGAAATGCCAGAAACCGGTCCGATTAAGAATTTCAGTGTAGTTATGAATTTTTAAAATATATGCTTTCTTCTTCTTCTTCTTTACCAAGCACCATTAAAAAAAATATAAGACCTTGTTTCATAGAAAAAATTTTATAATCTGAGACAGTTTTTCTATAGCAAAATTCTCAGAATCTGACTAATTTTCTATGGAAATTCTCAGAGTGTGGAACAGTTTCTCTACAGAAAATTTCTCAGCATTTGAGACTCTTTTTCTATAGAATCTGAGACTAATATTTCTATAGAAAATTTCGCCGGATCTGAGGCTATTTTTCTAAAAAAAAATTCTCAGAAACTACTACTATTTTTCTACTGAAAAATAGTTTTTCTATGCAAAAATTTTCAGAATTTGAGACTGTTTTTCTATAGAAAATTTTTCAGAACGAGAAACCATTTTTCTGAAGAAAAATTCTCCTAATCTAAAACGATTTTTTATAGAATATATAACAGAATCCGAAACAGTTTTTCTATAGGAAAATTAAAAATTCTTAGAATCTAAAACGGCTTTTCTATAGTAAAACTTTAGTATCTGAAATTGTTTTTCTATTGAAACATTCTTAGATTCCGGGCATGTTTTTCTGAGGTAAAAATACTCATTATCAGCGATTAATTTTCTGCAGAAAAATTCTCAGAATCAAAGATTATTTGTATAGAAAAAATCTCAGATTCGGAGAATAAATTTCTATAGATATATACACATATATCAGAATCTGAAACTGTTCTAATATATGACCTGAGTCTGTTTATCTATAGAACAATTTTCAGAATATGTATGAGACAGTTTTTGTGTAGAAAAATTAAAATTCCCAGAATTTGAGAGAGTTTTGTACAGAAAAATTCTCAGAATCTTAGACTGTTTTTCTATATAAAAAATTTCAGACTCTGGGACTATTTTTATATGAGCTATTTTTCTACAGAAATATTCTCAGAATCTGAGACTATTTTTCTATTGAAAAATTCTCGGAATCTGAGACTATTTTTCTATACATAAATTCTCGGAATTTGAGACTCTTTTTCTATAGAAAAATTTTTGGAATCTGAGACCAATCTTCTGTTGAAAAATTTTCTGAATCTGAGACTTTTTTTCTAAAGAAATTTTTTTCCTATTGAAAAATTTTAATATGGAATTTTTATATTAAATTTTTATATGGACTATTTCTCTATAGAAATATTCACAAAATCTGAGGTTATTTTTCAATACATAAATTCTTTGAATTCGAGATTCTTTTTCTGTCAAAAAATTTACAGAATCGGAAACAAATTTTCTATAGAAACATTCTCAGAATCTGTGACCATTTAGCAAAATCTTAGACTGTTTTTCTGTAGAAAAATTCTCATAATCTGCGACTATTTATCTATAAGAAAACTCTTAGAATCTACGACTATTTTTCTATATAAATATTTACAGAACCTGAGACTATTTTTTTTTTTTTTTATAATTTATTATTAATTTTTATTAATGAAAATCCTAATGTAACAAGATTTAAAATCTTATAAAACAACATTAGTCATATCAAATTAATTTTTAATAAGAAGAATGTATGTAAGTTTAATTTATAATTAAAATTAGAAGAATAATATAAAATAGAATATAATATAAAATATATAAAAAATAAAACAAAAATGTAAAAATAAAGTGTAAAAATATCCTGCACAGCAGGTAAAACTTATATAGAAATTAAAATTAAATTAACTAAAGAAATTAAAATGACGTATTAAAAATCAATTGAGAAAAAGTTTAAATAGTTCTTTCTTAAATGATGTTGTATTTGATATTTTGTGAAGTTGATTATTTAAAGTATGTAACGAGTTCCAAAGACGTATGCCATTTACAAAAAAGTGTCTTTCGGATATTAGTCTATTGTACAATATTGGTACAAGACAGTTATTACGGTTAGATCTTGTAAATAGTAATCGCTCGAAAAGGTAAACGGGTTCTTTAGTGAAAATAATTTTATGAACCATAAGTAAAGTTCTAAATTTAAGATAGTCTTCAAATGAAATGCCATTAATTTTATTTAGAAAAGCGGAGATACTATCATATTTGCGTAAACCGTAAACATATCTAATTACACTTTTAAAGACGCGTGTAAGTTTACCCATGTCTGCACTATCACAACCGGACAACAATTCACAACCATATAAAAGCGTAGGTAAGATAAACGATTTTGCAAGAACAAATCTAATTTTCTGCGGTGTGAAGTACTGAGAAGACCAAAGACTACGGAGAATACTATAAACTTTTCCAGAAGCTTTGTTAATTTGATCATTCCACGTTAGGGTATTATTAAAAATCATTCCAAGGTTTTTAGCATTCGCAACGTAGACGATATCCACTCCATTAATACTAACTTTCGGAAGACAAGTGGTATAATATATCTTTTTAAAAATAACAAGGCACTGAGATTTTTTCGGATTTAAGGAAAGACAATTCAACCTAGCCCATTCAAATACGTGGTTCAGTTCAGTATTCAGGTTCTGAACACAATTTTCCACATCTCGTACTTTACATGATGTGTATAACTGAACGTCGTCAGCGTACATGTGCATTTGGCATGAATTAATTACGCGTGGTAGATCATTTCTGTAAATAGAAAACAAAAGAGGGCCAAGTATAGACCCCTGCGGAACACCCCTACTTAAAGACGCAGAGGTAGACGACTTGTCTTTAGAGACAACTACTTGCTCTCTATTTCCGAAGGTAAAAGCTAATCAATTTAGAGGAGGTTTCAGAATAACCAAAAATATGTTTAAGCTTTTTAACAAGAATATCATGGTCCACTGAGTCAAAAGCTTTAGAGTGGTCCAATAAAGTCAAAAAAGCAATATTACCACTGTCAACGATATAACGAAGATCTTCCGATACATCAATTAAAGTAGTGATACACCCTCTTTTCCTGCGAAAACCAGATTGCTTAGATGATAAAAGATTATTATTGGATATATGTTCATTCATTTGTTTGCTCATAATTTTTTCGAAAACTTTCGAAAGAAAAGGAAGTACGGAAATTGGCCTGTATTCTTTATTAGATTTCAGCAAGGGAATTACTTTTGCCCATTTCCACAAATCAGGGAAAATATATTTTGTAAAAATAGTGTTAAAAATATGAGTGATATAGGGTAAAACCTGTGGTAAAATAGATTTAATAAATATTGGATTCATACCGTCTAGACCAATAGATTTTGACTTTATGGAAAGAAAAGCTTCCAGAACATCCTCCTGGTTAACGCAGGAAAAACTAAATAGGGAATCCAGATTGCAATCTGGTAGATTTGCATAAGAGTCAGAACGAAGAGGAGTTGAGTCATTGGAAGTAAATTGTCTATTCAATTCATTTAGTTCAAAAGTGGAAAGATTTACCGATTCACTTTCATCTTTATAACCAATTTTCTTTATCTCTTTCCACATATTTTTAGTATCCATAGCCTCTGAAAATACACGACTATAATAGCGTTGCTTAGCTAACTTTACTTCCCTAGTAACAGATCTACGTAGTGATTTAAAAATTTCATTTGACTGTGTAGTTTTATATCTTTTCCACTTATCGTGAGCAGAATTTCTTTTAACTATTAAATCACAAATATTTTGACTAAACCAAGGCTTAGTAGAAGATTTAACAGTTTTCTTTCTAACCGGTACGTATTTGTCATATAGGTATGTGGTAGCTTCATAAAAAAAAGATATCTGTTGGTTTAAATCAGGATTACTGTAGATACTGGTCCAATTGATTATATTAATTTCATTTAAAAGAGCATCATAGTTAATATTCTTGTAATCTCGGAAAGTAATATGCTGTGGTTTTTCATGTTTAAAATAAGGAAGGTTAAAGGTGATATAAATGACGTCATGTTTTGAGAAATTAGGAGAAGAAAACTGGTCATGCAAAAGAACTTTTCTAATATCTGAGACAAAGAACACGTCAATAAGGGTACTACTCATTGAAGTGAAGTGAGAGGGGATAGTAGTGTTTACAGCTATAAGCCCAATCGGTTGGAAAAGTGAAATTAGATCAGAATCAATGAGCAAATTTCCATTTAGGTCTCCAGAAAGAATAATATCACTATAAGATAAACAATTTTCATCTAACATATTAACAACCAGAGAAATATCTAGTTAATCATTAGGCCTATATAAAACACCTATGAGACATTTGCTTACGTCACAAGGAAGTTCAATAAATACAAAATCATATTCTTCATCGACATACTTGACATACATTGCAACGCCTCCAGCACGTTTACCAGTATTCCTGTCAGCTCGAAATAAATCATAGCCGTCTATTTTGACCTGAAAGTTTTTTATCTTATTCGGATTGAACCATGTTTCAGATATACAAATTACATCAATTCCTGAGTTTTCAAAAATGCATCGAAATTCATCAAATTTACAAAAAAGACTTTGAGCATTTAAGTGACAAATTTTTAAACCTTCCTTTTGTTTACCAATTATACGAATCATAGAATGAGTGTTGTATTTGGAACTCGACCGAATATTAGAAGAAGTCATAACAAAGTATTAAGCAAATATCAACATCAAATAAGAAATACTCAAAAAATTTTAAATAAAAAGGCATAATAAAAAGGAAAGATATAAAAAAAATACAAAAATAAAAATTGGTTATGGAAATAATTACGACAGTTTTAAATTTTAAAATATTACTGGCGAAACCCTTCTACTACAGAAACGGGAAAGTTGTCACGTGTGTTTTTCGATGTTTGGATATTTACCAGAAAATGCACATTCTCGACACAAAACGCACTATAGGACTTAGAGCGTTTGGCATAAATACGGCCACGGCGAGTGTAAACTGATGAGTGTATTTTTTTTCCGTTTTAACTTAATTGCTTCCTTAAGAAGATTGTGGTTAAATCTGGTTAGAGCTTCATTTATATAGAATGGTTCATTAGAATCAAAACCAGCATGACAAAGGCGCAGAAGGTCTTCAGAGTTACGACGAAAAACAGCAGTTTGCTTCAAAATATAATTTTTCTCCTGAACTGATGACAATTTTATGGCAATAGTAGGATCAATAACGTTATCATTTTTACTATTGTTTCGAGAATTTTGAAGACGAGTTATTTTACTTATATTTGGAACAGTTGCATTAATGGTCTCACAAATATTCATAAATGTAGTCTGTAAGTTTTCATTTTCATAGTATGGAATGCCGTGAATTCGTATCTCATTAGCGACTTTAGTATTTTTTTGCTTGTCCAAAGATCGCTTTAAGGTATCAATTTCATTTTTAAGGTCAACAATTTGCAGAATAATTTGTTCTAGCTTGCTGACCCTGTCGGAAACAGAAGAATTTTCTACCGAAAAATTCTTAGAATCTGAGATTTATTTTTTAGAAAAATTCTTAGAATCTGAGACAATTTTTCTATAGTAAATCTATAGAGAATCTTTTTCTATAGAAAATTCTTATAATCTGAGACTAATTTTTATAGACAAAATCTCAAAAACTGAGACTATTGTTTTATGGGAAAATTCCTAAAATCTGAGACCATTTTTCTATAGAAAAATTCTCAGAATCTGTGGCTATTTTTCTATTCAAAAATTCTTAGATTCTAATAATAATATAGAGCATATATCAGAATCTGAGGCAGTTTTTAATAAAAAAATTCTCTGAATTTGAGACTATTATAGTTTAGAAAAATTCTTCGAATCCGAGGCACTATTCCATAGAACATGTATCAGAATATTGCGACTGTTTTCCAATAGACAAATTCTCAGAGACTGAGACAATTCTTCTATAGGAAACTCCTCAGAATTTGAGACCATTTCTGTACAGAAAAATTCTAAGAATCTGACACTAATTTTCTATAGAAAACTTTTCAGCATTTGAGACTATTTTTCTATTGAATAATTCTCAGAATATGAGATAATTTTATAGAGAAAAATTTCTAGAATCTGAAATAGTTTTTCTATAGATAACTTCTTAGAATCTGAAACAATTATAATGTATAATCTAGTCAGTCTTTCTATAGAGAAAATTTTAGAATCGAATAAAAATTAAGATTTCTCAGAGTCTGAATCCATTTTTCTATAGAAAGTTTCTATAGAAAATTCTTACAACCTGAGACTAATTTTCTATAGAAAAATTATCAATATCTAAGTCTGTTGTTCTCTTTAAAAAAAATTTCAAGATCTAAGATTGTTTTTCTATAAAAATTATATCAGGATCTGAAACTATATTTTTATATAGAAAAATTTTTATATTCTTTACTGTATAGAAAAAATTCATAATCTAGACTAACTTTCTTTAGAAAAACTCGTTTAATCTGAAACTATTTTTTGTCACTAAAAGCTCTCCGATTTTTTTAATATTTTTCTATAGCAAAATTCTCAGAAACTGAGACTAATTTTCTATAGAAAAATTATCAGAATCTGAGACCATTACACAAAATCTTAAAATATTTTTATGTAGAAAAATTCTCATAGTCTGCGACTATTTTTCTATAAGAAAACTCCCAGAATCTAAGACCATTCTTCTAACTAAATATTTAGAGAACCTGAAACTATTTTTCTACCGAAAAGTTCTTAGAATCTGAAACTTAGTTTCTATAGAAAAATTCTTAGAATCTGAGGCAATTTTTCTATAGAAAAATTTTTAGAGTCTGGGAATCTTTTTCTATAGAAAAATTCTTATAATCTGAAACTACTTTTTTTAGAAAAGATCTCAAAAACTGAGACCACTTTTCTATGGAAATATTCTTAAAATCTGAGACTATTTTTCAACAGGAAAATTCTCAGAATCGGAGACTATTTGTTCACAAGAAAATTAACAGAATATGAGATTAATTTTCTAAACAAAATTCTAAGTTTGAGTCTATTTTTCTATAGAAAACTTATCAGCATTTGGGATTATTTCTCTATAGAAAAAATCTCAAAGTCTGACACAAATTTTCTTTAGAAAACTTTTCAGCATTTGAGACTATTTTTCTATAGAATAATTTTCAGAATATGAGAAAATTTTTCTATTGAATAATTCTCAGAGTATGAGATAGTTTTATAGAGAAAAATTCCTAGAATCTGAGATAGTTTTTTTATAGATAACTTCTCAGAATCTGAAACAGTTCTAATGTAAAATCTGAGTCAGTTTTTCTATAGAAAAAAATATCACAATCGAAGAATCGAAGTAGCGAAGTAAGTATTGAAAATTTAAGATTTCTCAGAGTCTGAATCTATTTTAGACTAATTTTCTATAGAAAAAGTATCAAAATCTGAGGCTGTTTTGCTCTTAAAAAAATGTCAAGATCTAATTATATCAGAATTTGGAACCATATTCTTATATAGAAAAATTTTTAGGTTTTTTATTGTATAGAAAAGATTTCATAATCTAGACTATCTTTCTTTAGAAAAACTCTTAGAGTCTGAGACTAATTTTCTAACTAAAAGCCCTCAGAATCTTTGACTATTTTTCTATTTTTCTCAGAAACTGAGACTAGTTTTCTATAGAAAAATTCTTTTGAAAAATTGTTTGAATCTGAGCTAGTTTTTCTATAGAATAATTATCAGGATCTAAGACAGGTTTTTTAGAAAAAATTTTTTAGAAACTGAGACAAAAGATACTAAAAATACTAAAAATCTAAGACCGTTGTGTAGAAAAATTCCCATAATCTAGTATTCTTTTTCTATAGAAAATTTCCCGGAATTTGAGAGAGGTTTTCTATTGAAAATATCTCAGAATCTGAGACTATTTATTATAGAATTATTCTCAAAATATAAAGTTGTCAGAATCTGAGACTAATTTTCTATAGAAAAATTCCCTGAACCTAAGACTAATTTTGTATAGAACATATGTTAGAAACGGAAGTTGTTTTTCGATGGAAAATTTTGCAGTATCTCAGGCTGTTTTTCTGTATAAGAATTCTCCGAATTTGAGATTATTTTTCTATAGAAAACTACCCAGAATTTTTAACTATTTTTCTAGAGAAAAATTCTGAGAATCTGAGATAGTTTATCCATAAAAAAATTTTCAAAATTTGAGTCTATTTTTCTATAGAAAACTTATCAGAATTTGGGACTATTTTTCTATTAAAAAATTTCCAGAATCTGAGACGGTTTTCCAATAGAAAAATTCCGTTTTTCTATAGAAAAGTTATCAGATCCTGAAACTATAAAATCTGAGACTATTTTAATCTTAAAATCTTCTCAAGATCTGAAACCGTTTTGCTATAAAAATTTTATAATAACCTAAAACTCTTTTTCTGTAGTAATTATCATAGAATCTCAGACCGTTGTTCTATAGAAAAATTCTTAGGATCTGAAAATTATATCCTACAGAAAAAATTTTAGAATCTGTGACTATTTTCTTATAAAAAAAAGATAACCAAAATCTGTGGAAAAGTTCTCAGAATCTCAGGCTATTTTTCCATGGAAATTAGCTGGGAATCTTAGTCTGTTTTTCTATAAAATTTATCTGAAAATCTGTAGCTGATTTTATGTATTAATTATATTAGAATCTGAGTACTGAATATAAGTAAGTCGAATAATAATAAGCCTGAAAAACATAAATCAAAAACATTGAGATTTATGACTGATGCTCCCTTGCTTTACTGCAAACAAGCCAACTAAAGAAGAATTTTCTATATCAGAAGGTAACATAACATTGTGTTCGTAGATAAAACTTAATAAAATATTTAATTGAATTTAATTGAAAAAATTTTAATTCCAAATTGATTTCCATTGTCTAACTACCATGACTTTTCATCTTATTATCCACTTGCTAAATTAACCTCAAAAAGCAAAACTGAGTAACTTTCTAAATCGATTTATTTGCCAGTGGTCTGTGTAGTTAAACAAAAAAAAAAAAAGGAAAAAACTAATCACAACTTCTGTGCGGCCGATTGACTTAGAAACTCTTTAATAGACGATTCTGAAATATTGTTGCATTTAAGTGTTAAACATGTCGTTCAGCAACAAACACTTCCACTTTGCATACACTTTTTTTCTGCTGTGCCAAGCATTATATTATATTTCCTTTTTACGTTGTCATTGTTATGCATTTTTATCGTCCAGTCCTAACAAGAATGACGGGGTCATTTATTCATTTTTGGTCCATTAATTTGTTGAATAAACTTTGGCCATGATGGCGAATGACACTGATTTGTGAGAATGCATTTTAGTTGGATGAGCTGTAGAAAAAAAGAGTACCACAACAAAAAAAAAATAGTGAATAGGGGGCAGTGGAAATTAAAAGAAAATGGAAACATTTAATCATTTAATAAATTTTTAATGTTTTTGTCATGATTTTGGAAAATCTTAGTTAATCGATAGAAAACAGCGGATTTTTAGAATTTATATGCAGTAATTTTATTACGTATAATATTTATAGATACACTTTATTTTTGACAAACCTGCAGTATGAGTTAGTTTTCACGTTATAAGCATGATGATGAAAAAAGATTTTATAGCCATAGGTTTGCAGTGCTTTATCTCCATATAAAGTTGAACAAAATGGAAGAAATTATCGTAGGCCCTGCAATTTCTTTGTCAATAAAAAAATACTGAGCAGTTGAACACAATAATTATTTTTTATTAAGGCCAGTTGGCCAGTGATTATTGCTGAGACTATCTGAACTGAGCGGTACAGTTTGCACCATCACTTAGACATTAGAAAGCTGTTCGCTTTCGCCTTGTATCGTTATGGTGGACAATGGACCATAAACATGCTTGTGTATAAGCATCAAAAGAAATGATTGCAGATTTGTAAGCAAAATTCAAAAGAGTCTCGATCCCGAATCATAACAGTAAACCAAATATAAATTAATTACAAAAATATGGCCATGGCTGCCGTTTCTCTTTAGATATACGCGAGATGTTATCCATAATACCAATTAAGCCCCTTGTCAAATGCTGATGAAATTTCATGCTATTCACATAAATGGAGAAGTTTTGTTTTTAAAATTAATAAAATTAAACTTAAAGTTAATTTCACTGTGCTCGAACCGGCACACATTACCGACAAGTGGCGCTAGCCTATTTTCTAGGTTAGATATTTGATAGCCAAACATTACGTATGATTAATATTTTATATGCTCTCAATATTACTTATACGTTCATTGTTATACCCTATACTACTATGTGGTTTGGGTATAATGACTTTGTGCTGCTGTTTGTAACTACCAAAAATATTTGACCTAGACCCATCTTTTACTATGTCGATCGGCTTAGAATCACTTTCTGAGTCGATTTAGCGATGTGCGTCCGTCCGTCCGTCCGTCCGTCCGTCCGTCTGTGTGTCCATGTAAAGCTTGTAATCAAACTGCAGGTCGCAAATATGAATGTATTTTGATGAAATTTGGTATATAAGCTTTCATCGGCCATGGGATGAACGCTATTGAAATTGGTGAGAATCGGTCCATGTTCAGACCTAGCCCCCATACAAATTACCCATATGAAATCGACATAAATTGCCATAAGATCCAAATTGTCATATAGATCTTACTCAAGTTGGGTTTGTATGCGTTCATTACACCCATTAAGGAGTAGTTCAAAAATGATCCCTTTGGCCCCATATAGAGCTGCTTCCCGCTTTTCACTTAAATCAATTAAAAAACAAAAATATTGCACTGATTCTTCTCAAATTTTGTTTGTATATATTTTTGCAAAATACAAGAGACTTTACTAAACATGATCAGGATCGGTCCATTTTTGGACCTAGTCCCTTTATAGATATAGCATCCGATATGAACTTTTTCATATCTGCAGCCAAAAAAATTAATAAAAATCCCACTCAAATTTGGGTTTTGCTTATTTTCAATGTCCAGTTAGTTGGGCCTAAGAGATAGGGTTTCTAAACGCATGGTATAGGGTATCGTATAGTCGGTCTAGACCGACTATAATTTTCTTACTTGTTTTAATTTGAGAAAAAGGCGATTTTTTTTTTATCAAAAACAAATGGTTACTACTCGCAAGTTATCGTCGATAATGACCTGCGGTCTTCTTTACAAGGTTGGTAGGATTGCAGTCCTTAGTTGTTGTAAGTGGTCACAACCCTACCGTTTAATATTAGGGGGTGCTCTGAAATATTTATTAAACTACTATGTTTGTGTCGAATTTCAACTTTAGTGGAATAGAACTTCTAGGGAGGTGAAAGTGTCCTCTTTAATCCTATGTATACTTTTGCAACCGTGACGATCAACGGGTAGAACACTTTTTTCATTTTAATGAAATTACTCAAAAAAATTTCAAATCACTCAGAATCACTTTTTGAGTCGACTCAGCGATGTCCGTCCGTCTGTGTGTCCTTGTAATCAAACTACAGGTCACAAATATGAATATATTTTGATGGAATTTTGTATATAAGCGTTTATCGGACATAGGCTGAACGTTATTGAAATTGGTGGAAATCGGTTCATGTTCAGACCTAATCCCCATGCAAATGACCCCTATGAAATCGACATAAGTTGCCACAATATCCAAATTATCATATAGATCTCAGTCAAATTGGGGTTTTATGTGTTTATTATATCCATTAATCAGTAGTCCAAAAATAATCCCTATATGACAATTCTTATTCATAGGCCCCATATAGAGCTGCTTCCCGATCTTCACTAAAATCTATAAAAAAACAAAAATTTTGCACAGATTTTTCTCAAATTTGGTTTGTATATATTTTTTAAAAATATAAGTGACTTTGCCAAATATAGTCAGTGTCGGTCCATTTTTCGACATAGTCGCCATATATATATATGGCACCCGATATGAACTTTTTCATATCTGCAGCCAAAAAATATTAATAACAAAGCCACTCAAATTTGGTTTATGCTTTCTTTCTATATCTAATTAGTTGCACCTAAACGCGTGGTATAGGGTATCGTATAGACCGACTATAATTTTCTTACTTATTTTAATATATTTTTTTTTTCCAAAAAAAATTTTTTTTCAAATTTTTTTTTATAAATTTTAAAATATATATTTTTTAATTTTTTTCTAAGAACATTAGTTTCTTCATATCTATAATATTAACAGGCCAGGCGATTTCTTGTGACCGATATTTTGTTCTACCGTTTTATCCCGATTTTGACCAAACGTATATTATTTGAAAGGTATTTCTTTTTAGCCGTTTTGCAGATTTACAGATTTTTTTAATTTTTCCTTTATATGGAGTAAATTGCATTTGAAGTTGCTACTAACACATACATTAAATTAAACAATGCTATGCATGTGCTTATTAAATTTGCTAATGTGTTTGTAATAAAAATGAGTTTGATTTTTTGTGTTGATTTATGAATTGGCTATAATTGATTAGCATACCTTTAGGGTATTTATTTAATGAAAAAATAAAATTTCCTAGCATTTGCACTCGAATTTCGAGGGATGGAATCTGCTAGTTATATTTTAATGTTACTGTTTTAAAATTTTTAATTTGATTTTAACAATATTTTTTATATTTTCAATAAAGGTCATAAAATAAATTGAAAATAATTGAAAACTGATTCTAACCACACTGCTCTTAGGCCTGACTTTAGGTAAGTGTATTAAAGCTCTGACCAAAAAGTGCAATTACGAATGTATGTGAAGGTTCAGGTTTCAAACCTCACGGCCTCACTAAGTAGAAAAATTTCATATAGAAACAATCTATTCAATTATAAGATAACAATTATCACAATGTTCAATAAATCGCTGATGAAGGCTGAAATGCCAGAAACCGGTCCGATTAAGAATACATTGTAGTAATGAATTTTGAAATATATGCCTTCTTCTTCTCTACCACCCACCATTGAAAAATAATTTATTTGTAATTAAGCTAATTAAGCTATATTTTTTTTCATTGTATTTGATATTTATTTTTATTTTTATTTTTCAAAACTTTTTTTTGCTGTTTTTTTATATTTTTATATATTAAAACATATTTCTTTTAATATCTTTATAAAAAGAGAGAATTGGTTTTGCTGTACAGAAATGGGAAAATGCCTGTTATGTCTACAGGAAAAGCATGCTAAATGGTAAAAAGCATGTCTTGTGCATGTTTTTGTTTTTTCGAAAGTTTTCTCTTATTTGCAGCTTTGAAAATCATTTTTCTTAATTCAGCATGTAATTTCCTTACATTTAGCATGCTATTTCCCTACATTCAGCATGCAAATTTTTCTCATTTTTAACAGAAAAATTCCCATTTTTAGCATGCATTTTCCCATAAATTTGCCCAAATTTACCAAACATTTTACCGTTTTTGACATGCATTTTTATCATTTGGCATGCATTTCCTATGGACTTAACAGGCATTTTCCCATAATTTAGCATGCATTTTCCCACTTTTACCAAGCGCTTCCCTTAGTCCCTTACAAAAATCATTTTTTTTTTGTATATAATATTTTATATTTTCAATAAAAAAAATATAATTAATTGAAAATAAAATAAATTATTTTCAATTAAGCTAATTTTTAATTGTGTTGCATATTTCCGTATATTATTTTTTTTTACTTTTTAATTTAATAAACGAAACCCAAACGACGGGAATTTTGTGAATGACGTGTTATTACTTTTTTGGAAAATATTTTAAAGAATTGGTGAAATATCAATACAGCCAAGAGAAAGAGAAGTTTTTACAGGAAATGCAATTTATATAATTATATACAAATGCGCCAAAATAATTTGTTTTATTTTAAAAACATTCGAACTATTTAATTAATAATCATTTTTATACCCTCCACTCCAGTGTGCAGAGGGTATATATAAGTTTGTCATTCCGTTTGTAATAATTAGAAAAAAAAATTTGGACCCCATAAAATATATATATTTGTGATCCTTATAACAACCGGAGTTGATATAGCGATGTCCGTCTGTCCGTCTGTCCGTCTGTCCGTCTGTGGAAATCACGATGACGGCATCAATCGGGCAGCTAGGGTGCTCGTTGATATAAAAAATGATTCACTAACATCCTGAAAAGTTTGCTATTTAAAATCGTCCAAATCGGCCGATTAGGGCCCGAGATTTGAATGAAGAACTAAAAAAAGTCTTGAAAAAATATAATTTTCTATGTTGTTCTTGTCACGATCACGCCCTCCATAGTGCAGCTACAGTGCTAATTTTTAATTAGAATGATTCAACAAATTCATGGGAAGATTTCTATTTCAGAAATCATTAAAATCGGTGGAACAGGTCCAGGGAAATCTCTGAAAAAGTAAAAAAAAAATTAAAAATTAAAAATATGATGTTTCTATATTGTTCTTGTTGTTATTCTAAATGTTGTGTTGTTGTGATAGCTGGACTTGTTGGTTTTGTGGTCGTTGTGGTAATAGTATAATAAAAACTAACAATTTGTAAATTTTTTTTTTAACTCTGGTAGAAAAATTTAAAAGTTTCCATTGTTTTGGCATCACTAAAAAAATTTGTTAAATCATTTCTGTTAATACCACGAGCCTGCCTGCAAAATTTCAGATCGAATGGGTTACGGGAAAGGGGTTAAAATCGATCCAAAATTTTTTCGACAAGCAGACACTACGAGATAATATAAAGGGAGTAAAAATTCAGCAACATCTAAAGCAAATAATGCTAAAATACCTAGTTGTTATTAAAAAAAACAATGTAAATTTAGCAAAAAAAATTTAAAGTATTAATTTATTTAAAGAGAAAAGCACAAAAATAACGTTCGATGTTGTATTTTTTGTGTGTAATATTTACATATACATACATACATACACATATTAAATAATACAAATAATATACATATATTCTATATATGTACATATATCCATAACAACTGCATGTTAGAAATAAATCGGTATATTATTTTATTTACATAATTTTCTGCAATATTTTGTTGTGGGGAAAATACATTTCTTTTGCTTTAACAGAGTGTAACTTCATTTTGCTCAGCTTGACTATGCCGCAGTAGATGGCGCCACAATTTTTGTTCTAATTAGCCTTGCAATAGCTACTTCTATTTTAACATGAATGTCAATATTTTCAACTAGATATCATACAGAACAATGTTAAGAGTATAAACGAGCTGGTCTTTTATTTCATATGTTTTTTCATTATTCTTTTACAAATATGAACATAAGTTTGGCATGTTAACTTTTTGTTGTCTTTATAAAATAGAGTTACCGAGTTCATCAATGAGTTTTTTGCTTTCAAAACAGTTTTACATAGTTATATAGAACTATTATTCCGCTCATCGAAAACTTCATTAACAACAATAACCTCTTTGTTCTCAATACCGGGGAATCTACTCATTTTTCCACACATCATACTTTTACAGTAGTTGATATTTCTTTTTGCAGCCAAAATCTTTCAACCAAACTCTCATGGAAAGTTGAAGATGACCAACATGGTAGTGACCATAACCAATAATTTACCCCAAAATTTATCACAAAAAGAGCCAACTGGCTTCTATTTTCAAAAAAATTAGATCAGTAATCATCCAAAAGAGTGGAAACTTGCAACATTAATAAAGAAGCAGCTTTAATTACAAAATCTTTGCTATCCTCAGCTAATGGTACTATTCCCGTTAGTCGTCCCCATAAAAAAAACTCACAACACTTTTTGGTGGAATAAAGATCTTAACGAGCTTAGAAAAAAAAAGATGTCACTCTGGAAAGAAATTAAATCAAAGCCACTCTTACCCAATATTATTCAATTTAGAAAACTCAATGCTATATTTAGGAAAAAAAATAAAAGAAGCCAAATCCCAAGCATACATGGATTTTACTTCAAATATATCGCCCACAACATCAGCAGATATGGCAAACGGTCAGAGCTTTCTCTGATAAACCCTCTAATATACGGAACATTCGTGCAATGAAAAAATCCGATGGGTCAATCACAACCGAAACAAATGAATTAATTAACCTACTTGCAAAAAAATTCTCCACCACATCAGCAAACTCCAACTTTCAAACACAATATTTAAACTGCGAAAATCTTTTAATTAATTCCGAATATAAACCTAAAAAACTATGCAAATCAGCAAGGGAATTGGAAAAAGAATTTACAACATTCGAGTTTGATCTTATTACAAAAAATACCAAAGACAATAGCCCAGGCACCGATAAAATATTTTACTCAATGATCAAAAATTCATCAGATAACTTTAAATCTCGTTTATTAAAATTATTTAATAACATTTTTCTAAATGGAATTATACCACATATTTGGAAAAAAAACAGATGTCATTTGCATTCCAAAGCCAAATAAAAATAAAGACGAACTTGACTCGTACCGCCCGATATCTTTAATTTCATGCGTAAGTAAAACCCTAGAAAAAATGGTTGCAAAAAGGTTGTCCTGGTTTATTTTCCAAAACAAACTTATCGACATAAAACAAACAGCATTTAAACCAAATAGCAGTACAACAGACACCTTAATACACCTAGAGTATAACCTAGCAAAATGGTTATCCACTCGAAACCACTGTTCTATACATAGTATAGATTTCGAAAAGGCTTTTGACAAAGTTGGTATCCATTCGGTATTAAATCAGCTTAAGGAGTGAATATTGGTGAAAAAATGTATCGGTACGTAAAGTCCTTTCTCACAAACAGAACTTTTACTGTTAAGAACAATGGCTTCAAATCAACAGTTACAAAAGTCGAGAATGGTATCCCACAAGGATCTCCCCTGTCAGTGGTATTGTTCCTTATAGCTTTTGAGAAAATCAATCACATAATGTCCAAACACAATAACTTTTCTTATTGTATATACGCCGACGATTTCTATATATTTTCAAAAGTGACCGACACAATGGAAATGCATAAATAAACTTGATAATTTGATAACCGATTTAAATAATTGGTGTTCAGTTTCAGGGGCATCTATATCCAAAGCAAAATCCAAACACCTACATGTGTGTCGCAAACACAATTGCACTTCACCAACTTTTAAAATTAACAATGATTACTTCGAAAACGTCTCCGCACTCAAAATTCTTGGACTTATATTTAATAAAAGATTTAATTGGAACGACCATATAAAACAACTCTGTTCAGACCTATCCAAGCGTTTAAATGTCTTAAAGTTTATAAACGGATCCTCAAGCCAAAGCCATATTACCACACTTGTACACATCCTAAAATCTGTTATCCTTAGTAAAATTGACTATGGCCTAATAATATACGGTAAAACAGCTAAATCAAACCTTTTACCTGTTAAAAAATATTATCCCTCTGCGCTTCGTACAATCACACAAGCTTTCTACACTACACCAATTAAAAATATTCTTCATGAATTCGACTTACCCACAATCGAAGATAGATATACAAAGCTCCTTTGTAATCAAATTATTAAATCGTCTCAAAATAGATCTAATATCATCTTTAAAGATACAAAAGCTTACAACAAACTTAAAAGAAAACCGAAAATCAAAACAACGGTCGCATCAATTCAAGACTCTGCCACAGATTTTGCAATCGACTTAAACACACCAACATCTTTCCGAGCTACTCACCCCACATGGGCAGACATTTCTGAATTTTTTATAGAATCAGAGATGCCTCCAAAAAATCATAGCAGCGCAGATATATTAAAACAACATCATCTTCAAATTTACAACGAATGGACACAAAAAAAATGGATTTTCTGGTACTGTGATGGATCAAAGTCAGAATCAGGTAATGGATTTGCTATAGCAACGGGTAACGGATCCCTAATAAAAAAGGGTTAGTTCCACACTACACATCTATTTTTACATCTGAAATCACTGCTATAGAAGAAGCCATAAAATCAAAACCACCTAGAGAAAAACTGATTATATGTTCCGACAGTCTATCGTCAATAAAAGCGATAAAAAATATAAACAACGCTGATCCATTAATTTCCAATATTCGAGAACTACTTTTACGACAAAACAACATCAAATTGTTATATACTCCAGGCCACATAGGCATCCAAGGAAATGAAATTGCTGATAAATATGCCAAAGAAACAGTATTATCTCCAACAATTACTTACAATAACTACACCAAAAAAAGACATAAAAAGATATATAAAAAAGCAAATACACGAAAAAAACCAGGAATCAATAACCCGATCTCCCAATATTTATTATAAAAATATTAACCCAACATATAAAAAAATTATATACTCACCGAAAACACCTAAATATCAACAAAAAATCTTAACTCGTTTACGATTAGGACACAGCAAGCTAACCCACCAATACCACCTAAAGAAGGAAAATCCGCCTTTATGCCCAAAATGCAACAGCTTACTAACAATGCCACATCTACTCACTTGCTACAACAACGTAGCCCTTTCAAAAAACCTGCTGGAATCAGTTAAAACCTTAGATTTTAGTTCCATTAAACAACACCTACCCATCAAATTATTAAAAAATATATAAAACCTTTAATTTTTAACTCTAAAATGTAAATAAATTTAAAATGTAAATATTTTAAGTAAGGACGAAGGCCTCTGTAGCCAGTTCCTAAACCCTCTACTATTAATTTGTAAATTTACTTTACTTTTAATAAATAAAAATAAATAAATAAATAAATTAATTTTTTCCTTTATTTTGAGTAAATTGCATTTAAAGTTGCTGCTAACACGTACATAAAATTAAACAATGCTATGTATGTGTTTATTAAATTTGTTAATGTGTTTGTAATAAAAATGGATTTGTTTTTTGTGTTGATTTGCGAATTGGCTATAATTGATTAGCATACCTTTAGGGTCTTTATTTAATGAAAAAATAAAATATCCTAGAATTTGCACTCGAATTTCGAGGGCTGGAATCTGCTAGTTATATTTTAATGTTACTGTTTTAAAATTTTTAATTTGATTTTAACAATATTTTTTATATTTTCAATAAAGGTCATAAAATAAATTGAAAATAATTGAAAACTGATTCTAACCACACTGCTCTTAGGCCTGACTTTAGGTGAGTGTGTTAAAGCTCTGACCAAAAAAGCAAGTAAGAGTGTATGTGAAGGTTCAGGGTTCAAACCTCACGGCCCCACTAAGTAGAAAAATTTCATATAGAAACAATCTATTCAATTATAACATAACAATTATCGCAATGTTCAATAAATCGCTGATGAAAAAACGCTGAAATGCCAGAAACCGGTCCGATTAAGAATACAGTGTAGTTATGAATTTTTGAAATATATGCTTTCTTCTTCTTCTTTGCGACGCACTATTGAAACAAAATTAAAATTTGCATATTAATTACAGTATTAATTGCAATATGTCTGAAAAATGACGTCAAATCTAACATACAAAAATTTTCACTTCAAAGCTCATCTCAAATATATGTAAAAAGTGCAATATGTAGTATATACAAATCGTACATCACATATGGCAACTCTTACGAAACTGAGAATAGTGGAAATGAGAAGTATAAATGCAAAAATATTAAAAAATTCAAAAATAACGATTGTTTGTTTGGACAGAGTGGTATCTTCTGAAATTAATACGAAGTAAAAGCTGTAGGTATGAAAACTGACTCTAACCACACTGCTCGTAGGCCTGACTTTAGGTGAGTGTGTTAAAGCTCTGACCAAAAACTGCAAGTAAGAGTGTATTTGAAGGTTCAGGGTTCAAACCTCACGGCCGCACTAAGTAGAAAAATTTCATATATAAACAATGAAATGCCAGAAACTTGTCCGATTAAGAACACAGTGTAGTTAAGAATTTTTGAAATAGTTATATGCTTTCTTCTTCTCTACCACCCACCATTGAAAAATAATTTATTTGGAAGTAAGCTAATTAAGCTATATTTTTTTCATTGTATTTGATATTTATTTTTATTTTTCAAAACTTTTTTTTTTTTTTGCTATTTTTATATTTTTATATATTAAAAACATATTTCTTTTAAATCTTTATAAAAATCATTATTTTTTGTATATAATATTTTTTTTTTTGTTTCTTTAATTTTTTTCATTATTTTTTTTTATATTTTCTATAAAAACCATATAATTAATTGAAAATAAAATAAATTATTTTCAATTAAGCTAATTTTTACTTGTGTTGCATATTTTTGTATATTAATTTTTTTTACTTTTTAATTTAATAAACGAAACCCAAACGACGGGAATTTTGTGAATATGTTATTACTTTTTTGGAAAATATTTTAAAGAAATGGTAATATATCAATACAGCCTAGAGAAAGAGAAGTTTTTACAGGAAATGCAATTAATATAAGTATATATAAATGCGCCAAAATAGTTTGTTTTATTTTAAAAACATTCGAACTATTTAATTAATGTTTTTCGATTTTTACAATTAAGAATAAAATGGGTTTAGTTTATTAAGAAGCAGGACTAAAAGTAAAAAAAAAAACAAGCAAGAAAATTATAGTTCGTCTAGACCGACTATACGATACTCTATACCATGGTCCAACTAATCCATATAGAAAATAAGCATAAACCAAATTTGAGTGGCATTGTTAATTTTTTTTTTTTGGCTGCAGATATGAGAAAGTTCATATTGGGTACTATATTTATATGGGGACTAGGTCGAAAAATGAACCGATCCTGACCATATTTGGTAAAGTCACTTATATTTTGAAAAAATGTATACAAACCAAATTTTTAAAAATCTGTGCAATATTCTGAGTCGATCGGAAAAGATGAGTATAGATCAAATATTTTTGGTAGTTACAAACAGCAGCACAATGTCATTATACCGAAACCACATAGTGGTATAGGGCATAATTATTTAAAATTTAGTATTGAAAACTCCTACTCTTTAGCCATTTGCATAATTTTTTTTAATTTGTTTTTTTTTTTTGTTGCGCCATCTATTTAAATTTAAATTACAAAATTTCGATTTAAGAAATCCAAGATCCAAGTCATTAGAAACATTATGAAATTTAATATTGAAAACTCCCCCTATTGATCAGTGCCATGTAACAACTGAATTAGTAATGACACAAACCATTATGAAATTTACTTTCTCAGGGTTGTATTTTAATCTTATTTCTCTCTCCTACCTTATTCTTATGTAGCTGATGGAAAAATATAACACACACACACACAAACATATTATAAATACACGAAAAAAACATCAAACCAAACGAAGAAATTTACAACAATTTATTTCCCTATTTAAATCGTGACATTTATTGATTGAAACAATTAAACACTTTCATTTTATTAAATGCACACCAGAGAATATTATTCACTAACTTTTATTACAGTTCCGTCATTATTTCGTATAATTTTTTTTCGATTTAATTAGGGAGAACAATTTTCGCGCCCGAACTTGTTCAAGTTTTCTGGAGAGACTAAAGAGGAGATGCCAAAAATCGTATATTAAGAAGAAGAGGAAATAAAAATAAAATACATTTTTTGAAGCGTTGCCACTATTATACGAAAAAATAACAAAATATCAAGGAAACGGAATACAGTACCACTAATTGATATTTTTAAATTTATTTAAAAAATATTTAAAAGTTTTATTGAAATCATATTTTGAATTTGGTTGATATGTTTTTAAAAATAAAAGTAAAATTAAAATTCCATTAAACCGAAATAAAAACCAGTTAACACAATAATTAGAATAGTTGAGTTGAGCTTTTTTGAGAAGTAATTTGGCCAAGCCAGTAGAACAATCTGATTTAAGTGCAGTCTGATAAGTGAAGATGATAATCCTGGTAAATGTACGATTTCAATTGCAAAATATCATCTTTATTTCATTTAATTTTATTTATACATATTTACAGAGTTTGAGATATTATTCAATATATTACAACAAATGAGATCAGTAAATTCTTTATAATGTTTTATATAGTGTATATTTGATATTTTAAAGGAAATTAGGGAAAACCTTTATCTGATTCTAAATCTAATTCTAAAACTATAAAATTTCAAACACTATTAGAAAAGCAGTATATATAAACGGTTTACTTTGTAAACAATTTTATACATATAGTTTTCAGTTTGGTGATTTTTACTAAATATTTATAATGAGAATTCTCTACATGCTCTTATCAGAGGGTAAGTAGAATGCGTGTTAGAGTGAAAATAGTTTTGGCTAGACCTATAAATGAATTCATGAATTTTTTTGAATCCACTTCTAATATGTAGAAGATCTGTAGAATACCTCCAACGCAGGTTATTAATTACTTTAAGAGATTTATTTTGGATTATTTGCATTGTTTTTATGTGTTCTGGCGGCTTTGTACCATATAGGGCAAGCAAAAGTTAATGTAGGTCTTATTACAGTTTTGAAAATGAGATTTTTGTTCAGGGACGAACGATAGTTTATTAATGGCCAAAGTGCTTTTAAAACGTTTGAACCTTTCTTGGCGGTTTCATCAATGTGTTTTTTGAACTTCAATTTTTTATCCAACTGGACACCAAGGTATTTAACATCGTTAACGATGGGAATTTCGACATTGTCTAATTTCAAATTCCGATTTGGTAATCGTTTTGGGGACTTGTTGAACGGAAAGATAATAGCTTGGGTCTTAGCAGGGTTAATTTTTATTTTCCATTTATGAAAATATTTGTAGCAACTTATTAACCCCTTTTTCCATTTTCTTGAGTAGAGCTGAGGTGATTTTACCTGAAGTTATCAGGGCTGTGTCATCTGCATAGTATGCTGTGCCTACATATGGAGGAGGAGAAAAGTCAGATGTGTATAAAGAGTAGAGCAATGGCGAAAGTACCGAACCTTGCGGTAGGCCTGCGGTTGTAGCTGTCGGTGAAGAACACGATCCATTAACACTTACAATGTATTTTCTCTCATCAAGAAATTCTGTTATTATTTCGCATAAATATTTTGGCATGTTAGAATTCAGTATTTTATAGATAAGGCCATTGTGCCAGATAGTATCAAATGCCTTTTCGACATCTAAGAGAATAAGCCCAGTAGAATGTTTTTTGTACGATTTCAAAAAGTATGTATTAATTAGACTAAATATTTATATTTATCTTTTTACATGATTTCAACACGGAAGATGTTAGTTTTTACTACTCGGGATACTCGTTCAGATTGAGTAGCTCATTTACTACTCGATCAGCTCGAAGCTCGCGTAATATGTATAATAGGGCAGGTCGATTTGTAGGGAGGCAAAAAATCGCTCAATTGACAAAGAAAATCATATTCTATGGATCAAAATAAGAAACTTTGCCCAAGGAACCATACCTCTAAAACGAATTCTGATGTCCCGACTTTTGACCTGTCTATCTGTCTGTCTGCCATGGGCCAACCCCATCCCCTCATGCATTCCTCGGGCAAAGTTTCTTATTTTGATCCCTAGATTACGATTTTCCTTGTCACTTGAGCGATTTTTAAATCGACCCGCCCTAATGTATAATATTTCTTTAAATTTCAAAGCATTCCGACAATAATGAAAACATTCACTTCATAGAAGTTTGATGTCAGTTTACAAAAAAATCTCCCAATATACATGGTAAAAATTAAAAGAAATTATAGTCCCCCATATCAATAGATTATTTTCCTAAAATAATGAAATACTTGGGCAATTTCTAACAAATGGAAGATTTAAACCGGTCGAATGTTTTAAAAAAAGTAAGAGTATTATCGGTGTCAACTATTTAAACTTTATTTGCTGACAAAATTAACAACTATTTGCGGTCTTAACTTCTCATTCTTACGGCTGCATAACAACATTTTGATATTATTCCATTTCATTCAAATATTTTACTAAATACATACATACAATAAATTTATTATTATTATTATTTATTTGGTATTATAAAGGCCCCAACATAATAAGCTTATAAGGCCATTTAATTTTACATATGAATATATAATCCATATTTTATACACATTATTTTTTTAGATTTAAATAGAGTTGTAAATATTTATTTCAATTAAGAATTTTTTTATATTTTCAAATTCATGTTCTTTTAGGAGAATATTAATAATATTTATGTTATGTTTTAATCGTTTGTCGTTAAGAAGGATGCCTTCATCAAAAATGTGGTTAGTGTTTAAAGTTTGCCCACAGTCGCAGACAGGGGGTTGAGTCTTTTCAATAATATATTTATGGGAGAATAAGCAATGTCCTATTTTTAGTCTAATAAGTTAAATAAAATCAGTTTTGGGTATGTTAAGTAATTTAATTTTAAGTGATATATTTTTCTGAATTTTGAATAATTTAGTTTCGTTATTATTTTTCCATAAATCATTCCAGGTGTCAAAAATATGCTTTTTAATAGTTTGCCTATAGTCTGATTATTGATATGAATATTCAGTAGATATGACATTTTCCAAAAAATTTTTTGCGAGCTGGTCAACTTTTTCATTTCCACATACATTTAGGTGGCTAGGGACCCATAGAAACTATATTTTATTATTAGGTAGAGAAGTAATTAATACTAGCAGATTCCAGCCCTCGAAATTCGAGCGAAAATTCTAGTAATATCTATTTTTTCATTAAATAAATACCCTAAAAGTATGCTAATCAATTATAGCCAATTCACAAATTAACACAAAAAACAAACTCATTTTTATTAAAAACACATTAACAAAATTAATAAACACACACATAGCATTGTATAATTTTATGTATGTGTTAGTAGCAACTTTAAATGCAATTTACTCAAAATAAAGGAAACAATTTAAAAATCTGTAAATCTGAAAATCGGCTAAAACGAAATACCTTTCAAATAATATACGTTTGGTCAAAATCGGGATTAAACGGTAGAACAAAACATCAGTCACAAGAAATCGCCTTGCCTATTAATATTATAGATTTTTATTTGTTGAATTATCATTTTGCTATTAAATGGATCTTGTAGTCCTTCTAGTGCACTTTTGCTGTCTGATATGATTAACGTTTTCATAGGATTGTTTGTTAGATGTTCTAGACTTGTTTTTATAGCCAATAATTCACTAATATGTATAGAAGAAAAATTATGGACACGTTTGGATATTGCAACATTCTCACCATATACTGCGAACCCAGCTCTTTCGTTCATAACGGAACCATCGGTGAATAAAAGAGTATAATTTAAGTATTTAACTTTAATTAATTCCAAAACTTTCTGTTTTTTTTCGAAGGAGGTCATGTTGTGTTTATTTGTATATGCAAGTGAGAAATCTATAACATTAATAGGCTAGGTAATTTCTTGTGATAGACGTTTTGTTCTACCGTTTTATCCTGATTTTGACAAAACGTATATTATTTGAAAGGTATTTCTTTTTAGTCGTTTTGCAGATTTACATATTTTTAAATTTTTTCCTTTATTTTGAGTAAATTGCATTTAAAGTTGGTACTTACACATACAAAAAAGTATACAATGCTATGAGTGTGTTGATTAAATTTGTTAATGTGTTTGTAATAAAAATGGATTTATATTGTTTTTATATTTTGATATAACTTTGTTGAACTCTTGAAAAGCCATTACATAAAAAGGGATATATTTGATGTTTTTTGATACTAGTTGGTTGATTTTCGACATGTCAGAGATTTTATCGTACAAGGGGTGACTTCGTAATGAAAATATTTGAAGTATATATTTAAGTAAAAATTCTACTCTTCTCAGATGTAGTGGCGGGCATGCAAGCTTTTTGCTGGGTTGGTTTTAAAGGCTCCACTAGATAGTCTTATACCTGAATTTAAAATTGGTTCCAATTTTCTTAAGATTGTTTTGTTTGCAGTTGTATATATTATCGACGTATATTCTAAAGTTGGAAGTACAATAGAGCCTCATATTTTAAGGAGAGTTTTAGGGTCAGATCCATATATAGAGCATCTTAGCATTTTGATGATATTTAGTTTAGAATTAGTCTTAGCCTTAATGTTTTGAATTTGTGCATTAAAAGTTAGTTTTTTGTCGAAAATTAATCTTAAAAATTTATGTTCATCTACAAATTTAATGTCTTTACCGCAAAGTTTTAGTGTAGTGTTGTTTAAAACCTTATTATAGCGTCTGGAACAACATATTGCTACATTTTTTTCATCATGAAATTGAAAACCACTTATGTCATTCCAGGCTTCAAGTTTTTTTGTTTGAAGCTTATTAATTATAGCATAGACTTTTTTACCAGAACAGTAAATAACAAGGTCATCAGCGTACAATAAGGCTTTACCGTCTTTATGACAGTTGTTTGAAATGTCATCTATTGCTAGAAGAAAAAGTGTAACACTAAACACGGATCCCTGGGGGACGCCATTTTCAAAACAGTGATAATTTGATGGTGCATGCAACAAAACTCTCTTTCATGTAAAAAATTTGAAATGAAAGCAGCCATGTTTCCACGATTTCCAGCTGATTTTAGTTTTTTAAAAATTAATTAAATTAATTAAATTGCTTCCAAACACAATCATACGCTTTTCATGTGTCGAAAAAAAAACAGCTATTAAATATTTTTTGTTTTATGAAAAATTTTTCATAATATCAAGATTATCAATTGTTCCTCTATTTTTTCTAAAGCCAGATTGATTGAGATTTAAAATTGAGTATTTTTCTATATAATAAACCAGTCTTTTATTAAATGATTTTTTCTAAGAGTTTACAAAGACAATTTGTAAGTGAAATTGGTCTATAGTTATTTTTATGGGTACTGTCTTTCCCTGCTTTTAAAATAGGGATTACTATTGCTTTTTTCCAATTACTTAGAAATACCTTTTGTGTCCAAATATTGTTATAAAAGTTTAAAAGATATTGTTTAGCTTTATCATCTAAGTTTTTTATCATCTCATATCTAATATTATCTGGTTCTGGAGATGTACTACGACAAGATTTCAGAGCAGATTTTAGTTCAGATAGTGTAAGTTTAAAATTATATAGTTCATTATTGTTAGATGAGTCAATAGGAAAGAAATTAGTTGCTGTGTATTGTCTAAATTTTGATGAGTAATTCATGCATGAAGAATTTTCTGCAAACCCAATGGCTAAGCAATTTGTATTGTTAATAATTTATTGTTGTTGTCTAGTGCTGTAATTTGGTAAAAAATTAAAGGATCCGTTAAGGGATCTAATTTTTTTAAATACTTCAGACGATGAGGTTCGTAAGTTTATATTGTCACAAAAATCATTCCAAGATTCTTGTTTACTTTCTTTGATAGCTTTGCGAAACTAATATTTTGCTCTGAGAAATTTAGCTACATTTTCGGAACTTGGATATCTTTTAAATAATTTTAATAGTTTTCTTCATTGTTTTATTAATATTTTAATGGTTTCATTCCACCAGGGCACTTCTTTTCTATTACAGTTTGTACGTCTAAGTGGAATTGATTCGTGTGCTGCATTTAAAATTGTTTTGATTATATATTTTTCAACATCAATAATTTCAGAAAAGTTTTCTAAATTTATTATTCATAAAATGTTTTGTTCTTCTATTCTTAATATTAGTTAAAAGTGATTGAATGATTTTCCATTGTTAAAAAAAATTTCGTAATTTAGAATTATTTGATATGTTATAGTTTGATATAGTTTTTATTTCCGTTTAATCAGATGTTTTTTTTGCTTTTTTTTTAAGAACATAGTAACCAAACTTGAAATATACAGGCATGTCACAGAAACAAATTCCGAACGAAAGTGGAATTGAAACCGTATTTGGCTTCTTCAGAAAACGTAAACCGACAAATGTTATCGATATGAAACCACTTTTAATTTCTTAAGTGGAATTGATATTTTAAGTAGCATAGATACCAAAAAACTATCCAGAACAACTTAAAATTAATAAAAAAAACTATTGGTTTATTTATTTTAGCAAAATATAGACATTTCAATCTTTAAAATGAATTTTATTACCAATTTAAAAGAAAATGATTTTTAGATGACGAAAAATACAAAACGTCGTAAACTAATTATTGCCACCTTTTTATTTCAATCAAACCACTTTTTGTTTAGTGCAAAATATTTATTTTTTCTAACAAAATACAACGCTGACAGCAAAATGGCGAAGCAAAACAAACGAAAAGGAAAATCTAATGTATTAGAAAATTTATTTTTAAATTTTTTTAATTTTTTTTATTATTAAAGGGGAAAACATCGCAGTTAGGCACAAGAGAAAATTTTCCTTGAATATATGGAGTGCCATCAGGATATAGCTAGGGGGTTTGTGAAGGGAGATTGGGCTGTTGTGGAGAGTCATTGGGAAGACCTGACAGGAAAATTAAATTCTTTTGGCCCACCATCTAAAGTTTTTTCAACGGAATGTTGGTTTCGTTCCTCTATTACTGCAACAATGGGCATTTTTATATTTTTTATTTATTTATTTATTTAACACAACACAATCTTAAAATTTCGCTTTATATTCTTTTTCTTTCCAACAATCAGCTGTGTATTTTTCGTTACGTTGCCATATTTAATACACAAAAATATCTTTTTCATTTTTTTTTTCGATTTAATGAAAGCGACAAATTTCTGAAGAAGCTAAAACGAAACCGATCGATTTGGCAATACGGAATCAAATCGATTTCGATTTTGTTCTGTGACATGCCTGATAATTTCAAAAAAACTTATAAATATTTTTAAAATATATTCCGTTTCCTTGATAATTTTGTTATTACGCATAAAAGTGGCAATGCTTTACAAAATGTTTTCTATTTTTATTTCCTCTTCTTCTTAATATACGAATTTTGGCATCTCCTCTTTAGTCTCTCTAGAAAACTTGAACAAATCGGGCGCGAAAATTGTTCTCCCCAATTAAATCGAAAAAAATTTACGAATTATTGACGGAACTATAATAAAAGTAAGTGCATAATATTTTCTGGTGTGCATTTAATAAAGTGAAAGTGTTTACTTGTTTCAATCAACAAATGTTGCGCCTTAAATAGAAAAATAACATTTTGTAAATTTCTTCGTTCGGTTTGATGTTTGTCGTGTATTTATAATCTGTTTGTGCCGGTGTTACAGTTTGACATCAAGAACATAAGAATAAGGTAGGTGACAGATTAGAATACAACCCTGAGAAAGTAAACTTTATAACGGTTTGTGCCCTTACTAATTCTATTTGTTACATGACACTGATCAACAGGGGGAGTTTTCAATATTAAATTCATAGTGGTTCTATTTTCTAATGACGGTTTAAATAAATCATAAATCCAGGTTTGGTTAATTTAAATTGAAATAGATGGCGCAACAAAAATTGCAGAAACAAATACAATTAAAATTTCCTTTCAAAAATTTCTCATTCTCGAGGCTGAATTGATATCTTAGCAATTCTTTAAAATATTTTCCTAAACAATAGTCACACATCACTCACAAATTGGTAGTTTATTGAATTTATATTTCTTCTCTTCTTTATTCTAGTTTAAAGAAATTAAAAATTTGCCAAACCATTAAAAAAAAATTTCGAAAAATTTCTGTATAATAATTTTATCAGTAATAATGAAGTCTAAAAATTTTGTGATCTATTACAAATATTCAATTAGCGTCGCACAGTGGCGCCCGTAGAGCAAATGAGGTTGCAAAAATCAAAATTTTCATGTGCGCCGACGAAGTTTTGAATAAACCCATGTTATAGGAAACTTTTCAACGATTTCAAATATGCTACTCTTAATAATATTACATTTTTAGTTTGGAAGATATAACCGTTCAAAGTTGACCGACTTTCGGTTTTCAAAAAAACACACAATTTTTAGTCAATTTGTTGCGATTTCAGGTGTAATATCACGAAAAATAGGTAACGAATCGCCTTATTTTTTGTTTGTATTGATTGATGTATTTATGAAATGTATAATGATAAAAAAAAAATTAACTGTTTGCTTTGTGTTTCTCCTGGTAAATCACTATTTAAAAACTATCCGTTTTTTCACTATTTTTCAACTTTGACGGAAAATAAAAAAATCTGTATTTTTCTATATTTGCCATATTTGCAAAACATGTTCTTTGATTATTTCTTTACATAATTCAAAAGGTTTTATCTGTCCGTACGTGCCCGTTTGGCTTCTAAAGGTAAAAAAGGTTAAAAAGACATGGTTGCAGAAATTGTATGGCGTGCATCCCTTACATGTTTTGACTGACAGTAGTTTGATCTAATAGTTTGAAAATTGCATTTTATGTCGGTTGTCTACCTGTGAGCCTCTGTCAAAGTCTACTACCAATATTCTGTTACAGACACAGGATGCACAAAAAACTACTCATTGAAATTCGCAGGTACGCACCTCACTTAAAAATTACTTTGGAGTACAAATGGTCAAGAACAATATTGACTTATGGTCCCTCCAGGTAGGCACAAATCTTATTTAGACACGAGCATAATATCAAAATTGCATAATTCAGCCTAAATCCATATGTATGCAGGGAACAGGTAAATTTTTAGGCATGGTAGCATAAGCCTATATATTGCAAAATAAGCATAATGCCTGGCGTTAAACAATTTAAAATTATTTGAACTGTTTAGAAGGTCAACCACACCAAAGTTTTTCACGGAAGCTGCTTTAGAAGAACTTGATAGCTTATACGGAAATATTGAGAGAAGCGAAATTATAGAAAATAATTTTGATCTGATATATGCAAATATTAAGGCAAAATGGGTGAAATCTAATCGAACCATTCAGAACTTCAACTCCAAGTGCGAGGACTGGCTTAATGAAGACATCATCCTGGATATATTGGCAGTAGATAAACCCAACACATCAACCAGAGGAGCAAAAGGAAGGCCAAAAAAAGTATTGAGGAGTGTTCAATTTTCACAAGAAAGAGGAAACTTGCCGATTCCACCAATGACTTGACCACGAAGCATTTATCGGACGCGCTGTCTATTAAATATACAAAGGATAGTGAAAGAGTTAGGTCGCAGATTACAAAATCTGTTGCTGATGCAAGCCCACTGCGACTAAAAAGGATTAAGGAAAGCATTCCCACGCCCACAAACGCACACATTAAAAAGTATGGTTCCGAAGAAGCCTTGGCCTTGTTTATGGACTTACAACTTTCCAAAGAAAAATATGAGATACTACGGGCATCCTTGATGCGACACGGGGCTGACGTTTTACCAGGATACAAGCATATTACGCAAGCCAAAATAAATTCACGACCACTGCATACGGAGTTTACGGAAGTCTCTGTGAAAGCCAATCTGCAGGATCTCATGGGCTATACAGCAAAACGGTTGTTGAAAAGTCTTCCTAAAAATGGGGTGAAAATTCTTCCTGAGAAACTGACATTGATCAGCAAATGGGGCTGCGATGGATCATCCGGACAAAGCGTTTATAAGCAAAGGATATCTTCCGATGACGCTACAATATCGGACGGAAATATGTTTATGGCATCTGTTGTTCCTTTGCGGCTAAAATCTGATGTTTCCCTACACTGGAAAAATCCACGTCCGTCATCAGTGCATTATTGCCGACCAATAATGTTTCAGTTTGCAAGGGAATCGGCAGAACTCATAAGGACCACGTTGAAGGACATTGAAGAACAAATAAACAAGATTAAGCCTGCAAAGCTGCAAATTGGAGAAGGAAAATATTGAATGCAATTACGAGTTCCACCTGACCATGGTTGACGGAAAAGTCGTAAACGAACTGACAGGAACAACCTCAACATAGTCATGCCCGATTTGCAAAAAGAGTCAGAAGAACTTTGGTAA
This sequence comes from Cordilura impudica, assembly GCA_963682025.1. Taxonomy (NCBI): domain Eukaryota; kingdom Metazoa; phylum Arthropoda; class Insecta; order Diptera; family Scathophagidae; genus Cordilura; species Cordilura impudica. The sequence continues at coordinate 172,039,090 of OY821521.1, read as the reverse complement.
TTTAAACGATTCCACAAACGAGGAGAATTACGAATATGGAATGTCACCACTGCACGCAAGGATTAGGTGTATGGAGTTCTTGCTAAAACTGGCGTATACCCTACCACAAGAGGAGGAAATCTTCGATGAAAATACATCCATAAAGGATAAGGAAAAGATCAGAAAGAAGCAAATACAGGATGCTTTTTTTAAACAAGTTGGACTAAAAGTAGACTGTCCCAAGCACGGATATGGTAACTCAAACGATGAAAACACTTCTAGGAGATTTTTTGAAAATGATGAGGCAGTAACTAGAATCACTGGAATTGACAATCAAATCGTGAAAAGAATGGGAACGATCTTGAATGTTTTAAACTGCAAAGAAAATGTCAATTCTACAAAATATGGAGAATATGCATCGAAAACTGCATCTCTTTTAGCAGAAATGTATCCACAGAAGAAGTTGACCCCGACCGTCCGTAAAATATTGGCCATGGCAAATATATAATTGAGTACCAGTCTTTGCCAATTGGAGAGCTTTCTGAAGAAGCACAGGTTTCTTAACAAATTTTATAAAAAATATAGATTGCAGAACACATTCAAAGCATCAAGGGTAAGGCAAAATGAGGACCTCTTCAACATGTTGGCAGCATCTTCCGATCCACTTATTTCTTCCCTGCTGCATGTGAAGTCACGAATAGAGTTAGAAAACATTTATAGTTTAGAAATGATTAGTCTTTTAGATATACCTTCTCTTACGAATTGTGATGAATATTTAAATTTAAAAAAGAAGTAATTTTTTTTTAATTTGTTGGGTAATAATTTAAAATACAAAACCCTAAAGAAAAAAAATAAAAACAATTTAAAAATGTACAAATAATTTTTTTTAGTTACCATAAAATTGATTTTTCTACAAATTTTAAATTTGATAACCCATAAGTAGGCCCCTACAAAGCGTGGCACCCTTTCCAAACGCTCATTTCATAGACTGAACAGTTATCTATCAAATGGCGCCACTGTGCGTCATTCGGGGTTCGTTTATTAAATTAAAAAGTAATAAAAAATATAAGAAAAAGTGCAACACAATAAAAAAATTAGCTTAAATGAAAATAAAATATTTTGATTGAAAATAAATTATGTTCAATTTATTGTATGACCTTTATGGAAAATATAAAATAATTTATAAAAAAAAAACAAATTAGAAAGTTTTAAAAGAGTAAAAATAAAAAATAATACAAAAATTTTAATTCATTATAAAAAAAATTTAAAAAAAAAATTTATTAGTATGTACGTATATAAAATTAAAAAAAGTTTTTCAAAAATAAAACTAAATATAAAATATTATGAAAAAAGTATTTTATTATTATTATTTTCAATTGATTGTATTGAAAATATAAAAAAATAGAAAAAAAAAATTCCAAAGATTTAAAAAAGTAAAAATAAAATATATAATAATAAAATTAATGTTCTTTATAGACCGACGATACGATACCCTATATCATGCGTATAGAGACCCTATCTCTTAGGTCCAACTAATTAGATATAGAAAATAAGCATGAACCAAATTTTAGTGGGATTGTTATTAATTTTTTTTACCTTCGGATATGAAGAATTTCATATCGGATGCTATATATATGTATTTGGGGACTAGGTCGAAAGATGGACCGCTCTTGAAATATTTTCACATATCTCACATATTTTCTGCAAAAAAAAAAAATATATATAACTAAAATTTCCTTTAAAAATACGTTTGTTTGTATGTATTTGTTAAACCGAAGATTTTCTGAACTTATAGTTGTACTTTCTAGAGTGCATCTACAAATGTTATTATTATATTTTCATCAAACTTGCTTATTATCGTATGTATGTAGATAGATTCCAATTTATATAAACAAAAAACAAGTAAGAAATTAAAGTCGGTCTAGACCGACTATACGATACCCTATACCATGGTTTAGAGACCCTATCTCTTCCGTCCAACTAATTCGATATAGAAAATAAGCATAAACCATATTTGAGGGGCATTGTTATTAATTTTTTGGCTGCAGATATGAAAAAGTTCATATCGGGTTCTATATTTATATGGGGTCTAGATCGAAAAGTGGACCGATCCTGACCATATTTGGTAAAGTCACTTATATATTTAAAAAATATACACAAACCAAATTCGAGAAAAATCTGTGGAATATTTTTGTTTTTTGATAGATTTAAGTGAAGATCGGGAAGCAGCTCTATATGGGGCCTATTACTAAGAATTGTCCTATAAGAATTTTTTTTTGGACTACTGATTAATGAATACAATAAACACATACAAACCCAATTTGACTAGGATCTATGTGATAGTTTAGATCTTATGGCAATGTATGTCAATTTCATAGGGGTCATTTGTATGGGGACTAGGTCTGGACATGGATCGATTTTCTACAATTTCAATAGCGTTCATTCTATGACAGATGAAAGCTTATATACCCAATTTCATCAAAATATATTCATATTTACGACCTGTAGTTTCATCAAAATATATTCATATTTACGACCTGTAGTTTGATTAAAAGGTTTACATGACCACACAGACGGACGGACATCGCTAAATCGACTCAGAAAGAGATTCTGGGTCGATTGGTATAATAAAAGATGGGTCTAGGTCAAATATTTTTGGTAGTTACAAACAGCATGTCATAGGTGTAGAGAATGGCTACGCTTTAGTACCGCGTTTGTACCATTGACTTACCCAAGTAGTACATACAGTTTTTGTATCCAAGCTTCAGACGAAAATCGTATTCCAAAGAAAAGAAAATAGAGTTCTTCAATTGTAGGGAATAGCTTTCTTCTGCTTTGATGGTTCGTTAAATGTCCACAAACAAAACAAAACCAATCTCTTAATTTGCATAGAGACTCCGCCATGCTAGTCTCAGCGCCATTATGATTGATTTTATACCCTCCACCCCAGTATATATATTTGTGATCGTTATAACAAGAGGAGTTGATAAAGCGATGTCCGTCTGTCCGTCCGCGGAAATCACGATGACGGCTTCAATCGGGCAGTTAGGGTGCTCGTTGGCATAGAAAATGATTCACTAACATCCTGAGAAGTTTGATATTTAAAATCGTCCAAATCGGTTAATTAGGTCCCGAGAATTGAATTAATAAGTACAAAAAGTTGTTCTTGTTACGACCACGACCTCAATAGTATAACTGGGGCACTCGTTTTTAGTGAGAATGATTGACTAACATCAACAGAAGGTTTCTGTTTTGTTCTTGTTGTTATTCTAAGGGCCATTATTACAACTTGCCTTTAAAGTAAATGTTAGTTAAATGTAACTTTAGCTAAAGTGAGCAATAAAGTTACCTTTAACTTCATTTCGTTATTACAACTTCCCAGTAAAATAAAATTAATATTTTTGATATTGTGGTAACACCAAAGGAAACACCGATTACTTTTGACCAAATGAATTGCTTTATAAAATACGTAGTGGCAACGTTCCTTTATTTGTTCGCAAGCAAACAATAGAATGAAAACTAAAAACCTTTATTACAAGTTGCATAATTGTTGTAAATGTGTAATAAAGCTTTTTAAAAATATACAAGCATATATTTAAGTATGTGCAAATAAATTTATTTCCAAAACTAAATTGGTGTGAATTTCTTCTTCATAGATCAGAAAATGTGGCAACATTAAATACATAAACCTCACGTTAAAAGTTAAAGGCAACAATATCTTCCCTTTAGTTATCGGTCACTTTTAGCTTAAAGTGAAGTTGTAATAACGAAAAACTAATAATCTGCCCGATAACATCCTAACTTTAGCTATTGGCAAGTTGTAATAATGGCCCTAAATGTTGTATTGTTATCATAGCTGGACTTGTTGTTTTTGTGGTCTTTGTGGAAATAATATAATAAAACCTAACCCTTCGTACATTTTTTTTATCAACTCTGGTAGAAAAATTTTAAAGTTTCCATTGTTTTGGCATCACTAAAAAAATTTGTTAGATAATTTTTTTCATCACCACGAGCCTGCCTGCAAAGTTTCAGATCGATTGGGTGACGGGAAAGGGGCTAAAAATCGATCCAAAATTTTGTTGTCAAGCGGACACAACGAGTTAATATAAAGGGAGTAAAAATTCACCTACAAATAATGCTAAACTACCTAGTTGTCAATAAAAAAAAAACAATGTAAATATACCAAAAAAAAATTTTATGTATTAATTTATATAAAGAAAGACAACAATAACTTTTGATGTTGTATTTTTTGTGTGTAATATTTACATATATGTACATACATATATTAAATAATAAAATAATATACATATATTCTATATATGTACATGTATACATATACACTCAGGTCTCCTTTTATGCGGATTTTTTTTATGCGGATTCGAATTTATGCGATTTTTAAATGAACGATTTTTTTTAGAATTTTAACAGGTTTCGCAGTTATGTTTATGATGTTTTTAGGCTTTTTGTCGTGTTTAAATTAAGACAAGTTTGCATCACTTTTATAGACGTTACAGTTTGTTTTATTTTTTTTTCTTTGTGTATGTATGAGTGTTGTGTGTGTTATTATTGAAAGAACAAACTGGGGATTTCCCTTCTTATTAGCTGGTGTTTTTTGTGTGTGTTATTACTGAAAGAGCAACTGCAGTGTTTTTTCTAGCTGATACAGACGCGTATTGTGGTTCATTTAGTAAAGTACGGTGCAGTGAGTGAGTGATTCGATTGCGTAACATTCAAATAGAAATCAATTTTTAACGTCCTCTATTTCCTAGGTGCTTGTTTATCACTTGGGATATAACAATGGAAAAAACAAAAAGAACGAGACAAACGATATCCCTGGAAACAAAAATTGAAATTTTAGACCGCATTTCAAAAGGAGCAAATTATACTGCACTTGGAAAGGAATATAAACTAGGGGAATCAACAATTCGAGCTATTAAAAAAAATGAGATTTCAATAAGAAAAACCGTAATTTCAGGCACAAAACTAAGCACTAAATATTCTTCTTACTCAAGAGACACATTAATCGAAAAAGTGGAGAAGGCTGTCGTTATATGGATTGAAGATTTAACAAAAAAGAAAATTCCTGTTAGCGGGTACATGATCACTGAAAAGGCTTTAAAATTTTATGAGACAATCAAAGATTCTGAACCGTCCACTTCTAGACCAAAGGATTTTGCAGCAAGTAAAGGATGGATGACGGGATTTATTAAAAGAAATAACTTCCATAACATTCAAATCCGAGGTGAGGCAGCTTCAGCAGATGAGAGCGCTAGCGCAGCATACCCAGAAAAATTTAAAAAAATTATTGAAGATGGAGGATATTATCCAGATCAGGTATTTAATGCTGATGAAACTGGTCTGTTTTGGAAAAAGATGCCAAGCCGAACTTACATTGCAAAATCAGAAAAACAAGCCAGTGGATTTAAAGCTTGCAAGGAAAGATTAACGATTTTACTATGCAGTAATGCTTCGGGAAATAAAATGTTAAAGCCGCTAGTAGTAAATAAATTTTTAAGACCACGCGCTCTTAAAGGTAAGGATTTGACTCGTTTGCCAGTTCATTGGATGGCAAACTCTAAAGCATGGGTGACAACTGCACTGTTTACTGAATGGTTTCATAAATGCTTTGTACCAGAAGTTGAATCTTATATGAAGAAAAAAGGACTTGAGTTTAAAGTTTTGCTGATTGTTGACAACGCACCTGGCCATCCTCATTTGGAGCATCCAAACATTAAAGTCGAATTTTTTCCACCCAACACAACTAGCATTATTCAGCCTTTAGATCAAGGAATAATTTCAACTTTTAAAAAATACTACATAAAAGGCACTTACCAATTCATTTTAAATAAAATTGAAACTGAATCACTTACGTTAAATGAAGTTTGGAAAAAATTTACAATTTTGGACTGTATTATCCTGATAGAATCAGCGATATCTAAACTGCGTCCTCAAACATTAAATGCATGCTGGAAAACTACATGGCCAGATTGTGTTGTAAGAAGTACTGGCGAGGAAATATCGACACTGACAAATGAAATAATAGATCTAGCTCATCAAATGGGAGGAGATGGATTTGACTCGCTAAACCAGGACGATTTGGAAGAGCTTTTAGCAGAAGAGCCATTAACCGATATCGAAGTTGTTAGCTCAGTTATAAGAAATGAGCAAAACGTGGATAGTGAAGACAGTGATTCCGAAGAAATTGTTGAACATTTCACTTCAAAAAAAATTGGTTATATCCTCAGCACAGTTAATGCCTTACAAAACCAAGTTCTTACTATGGATCCAGACACGGAAAGAGCACTAAAGATTCAACGCGGGCTGACTGATTTGTTTTCCGGATATCAAGAATTGCACAAGGAACTTATAAATTCAAAATCGCAAAGCCTAATGACAAATTATTTTTCAAGAAAAGAAACAACTGAAGCCCCTAAAAATTCTTTGATCTCATCCCCTAGTCACGAGATAAATTCTAGTGATGAAAATGATACTGACGTCGAACCCATTCCAAAACGATGCAGACCATTATTCAGTGGTTCAGATTAATCATAAATATTCGCAGATATACTTAAAAAATATTTAAGCTTATTTTTGGATCATTTTTAGTTTTCTTTTTTCTGTAATTAATGAATTATTACATTTATTTATGAACTTTATATTTATTTATGAATCGTTAAGTTTATTTAAAAAAAAATTGTTTTTATTGTTTAAATGAATAAAATAAATATATTTTTGTTAATTTTTTTATGCGATTTTGTTATGATTTTTTAACCAAAATTTGAATTTATGCGATTTTTCAGAATTTTGGAACGAATCACTTGTTTTTATATGAAGCTAGAGTATATTTTTATGCGAATTTGATTTATGCGATTTTTTTTGGAACGCATCAGTCGCATAAAACGAGACCTGAGTGTACTCTATACATGTATGTATATTTATAATAACCGCATGTTAGAAATAAATCGTTTTATTATTTTATTTATATAAAATTCTCCAATATGTATTTTGTTTTAGGGAAAATACATTTCTTTTGTATTAACAAACAGAGTGTCACTTCAGTTTGCTCAGTGTTGCTAAACCACAGTAGATGGCCCACAATTTATGTTCTTTTGCAATAGTTATTTCTATTTTAACATGAATGTCAGCATTTTAATTTAGATTTAAAAAGGGGGGTTACCTTAAGGGCTATTTTGGTCAATAATCAGTTTTTATGTGTAAATAAAAATCAATTTAATGTCATGGTTCTGCTAGACGTTTCGTTTGCTTTATTCAAACTTCCTCAGGAGCGTAAATTTATTATAAAATGATTCTTTGTTACATCGTCAGGGAATATAATTTGTAAAATTTATTTGTAAATAAAAAACTGGACATTACTACACAGAATTTTAAAAAATATAAATAAATAATTAAATAAATATTGACAACACAGTACACGCAAAATCACAGGTCAAACTTAATGTAGCATCACAGAACTTTTTCAATTAGTCATCAAATAGAACAATTTTAAGAGTATACACAGGGCTGGTCTTTAATTTTCATACGTTTTTCCATTATTCTTTTACAAATATGACCATAAGTTTGGCATATTAACTTTTTGTTTTGTTTACAAAATAGAGTTACCGAGTTCATCAATGAGTTTTTTGCTTTCAAAACAGTTCTACATAGTTATATAAAATTATTATTCTGTTTTACCTACAATTACATATAATTTTAAAAATTGTTTATAATTACTAAAGCATTATTATTCACATATATGCAAAATTACATCTAATCAATTTTGCATTAAAATTTAAGAAAATATCAATTCTAAAAACTGGAATTCGGATTTCCAATTATAAATTAGAAAATATCAATTGAATTTCAGAAAATCATATTAAAACGTCGGAAATAATAGCTTGAATCTTAGAAGACATCAATTGAATTTTTAAAATATAAATTTTATTCTTTAAACACAAATTGAAATTCAAAAAACATCAACAATTTTGACGTTTAAAAAATCAACTGAAATTAAAAAGAAATATTGCGATTCAGGAGACATTAATAGCATTTCAGGATAAGAAATCATTAATTTAAATTCAATGAAGTTTAGAAAACCTCAAATGATATTTAAGAATTGCGAACATAAAAATTGTTACATAAATAAAGCGCAATTTGATGAGAATATTATCTATACGTATATATTATTTTTCACAATTTTGTTGGATGAAAATTTGAAGTTTTTCAGAAAGATGAAAATTTGAAGTTTTTCAGAAAATAAAGATAATAAATTATTTTATATAAAATTTTGAAGACATTTGTTTTTTTTGCGTTTGGCATACCTAATTTTAACCTGTGTTCTTGATGGCTTCAAAATTTGACTTCATGGTATGCAACGTAAAACCCAAAAAATTTAAGTTCGATAATAATTCGCAGGTAGTAGAATTTGGAGCCAATAAATGAATATATATTTTATTAACATAATTTAATTCAAAATCAAAAGTTGGCATCACTGGGTTAGATTTTGTATTGTATTGTGTTATTTTGTGTTACCACAAAATCTAATAGTGAAAACTCCCTTTTAATAAGTAAAAAAAATATTTTCCAAATATGGCAATATTTTAACCAAAAAAAGTGAGAGAGATTTATTTTTTGGTTATTATTTTGCTACTCCATCCGACCTATACGGCCGCAATGAAGAACTATTTGGCCAATTAAAAGAAACTATACAGCCATCTCCAATTAGCACTACACAACCATTACCTTCGCAATGGAGGTTAGGGCGAGCTATTTCATTTGCAAAAACTTTAACTAAATTAAACGAGAGGTTATGCCATGTAACCAGAAACGCATGCATGTAGGTATATAACCTAAACGCATGCCGATCAGCAACCACGATGACCAATAAGCAAACACCTAAACGTGTTTTCTTTTATCCGAAATAAAGAAAAGACGAAAACGATCTTTCCTCGCTGGACCGCGAATTACTAATGTGAGAGAGTTTTATAGACCAACTCTTGAAATAAACAAAAATCAGGATCAAACCAAGGAATTTGCTGAAGTTTAATAAATTGTTTACTTTTTCAAATATTTTGTTTACATTTATTATAAATACTCAAGCCGAGGTGGAGGGTATCAAAGATTCGGCATAGCCGCATTTAACACTCTTACTTGTTTTTTTTGGAAGTGTTTTTGAAAAAAAAATTGTTTTTATGTGTTTGGAATTTTTTTTTTTGCGAACATGGAAATTTAAAAAAAATCACTCAAAAATGCACAAAATATGCATTTATATACTTAGAATATGCAAAAATATGCATTTAAAACCAAAATATGTAAAAATATGCATTTTTACCAAAATTTTAACGCAAATTTATTGACTCGGAGAGATAATTGGTTGATATCGTTTTTAGACTAACTACAAAAATCATGCGTCTGCATGGAAATCGCAGTCCTAATTATCTTATATATTAAAAAAAATTTTTTGAAAACTAAAGTCAGTCCGTCTGGCCGTTCTATCCGGCCAATTTCATTCATTTTTCTTAATGAAAGATATTTAGACACAGATATGTCATCAATCATTGAAATTTACTCAACTCCCACCTTACTGAAGTTATGGGACACATTCACTCAAGTAATTCGAATTCGCATAGCTCTCCTAGAACACTCAGTGGATTAAACTCTTTCTTTTGACTGTTTAAATTCGTTGAGTTTGAGGAAAGTTATGCGTGCACTTTACATTATGCAACACGCAAGTTAACGTACAGATTTCATTGCAATAATTGCATAACACATACCCTGTGTTGAATTGTGAATTGCCAAAAATTTGAATACCTTTAGGTGGCATACAAGGTGGCCTTTATTTCTGTGTGTTCAACAAATATTTATAATGCAATAAACTTAATGAATTAAAAGGATTAAAAAATATTGAAAGAAATAAATTGAATGATAAAATAAAATTTCCTAGAATTTGCACTCGAATTTCGAGGGCTGGGCTCTGCTAGTTACTATTAATTATATTGATAAATATTAATATAATACGTCTAAGTACTAATACAATAATCAGCCTTAGCTACAATTTTGCTGAAGAATGAAATGAGAAACCATCAATGATTCTTGAGTTATAGGAACGCCAAACCATTTGCAGGTTTTACTATACTGGTCTAATACCTTCATCCTCACTTGGAATTCCTCACCCCCCCGGAGAGGCTATTGCACTATGTAACCGTTTCTATAGAAAACTTTTGGAATTTTTCATGTGGAGTTTTTTTCTTAAAAACAAATTGGTTATATGATCATAAAAAACGTGTTTTTCTTTAAATTCTGGATTTTTCAAATTTCTGATCTAACAAACCACTGTAAAATATATTTTATGAATTGTAAAAAATGAGCATAAAAATGTATCGCATTAATTAACAACACTCCCTATTTTGCAATAATTATTAAGCTATTAAAGCATACTTTCAGTTACGAGTATAAATTATAATGAATATTTTCTAGCATACTTGTTGGAATATTTTAGTTCTCTGGTTGTTTGTGTTTTTCTTAGCTTCAAGCTTTTGTCAAGTCGTAAATTAAATGCATTTGCTGCTATATTGCTAATTTTTTTCCTTCGCTTACTTAATTCCTATACATTCATTATCACAACAAGTTGCATACATGCATGCAACAAACTTCACCCCGTTAACATTAACAATATCAGAATTTTATTTTTATAGCTTCGCACCAACAACATGGACAAACGTACGAGAGAAAACAACAAAACCCCAGAAAGATAGAAAAATCACTACTTGTACATTGAAAGTCGTTGGAATTTTGTTGTTGTTGTTGCATCATGGTCTTACTAATACAAATAACTTTTTATATAAGTACAACATTTTTTTTTGTTATGTTCACTCTTTTTCTAAATGCTTCTACAAATAACAACCAACACCATTTGAATTATGGTTTCTTAAAGATATTAATTGTTGTTTGTTGTTGAATTTTCAAAATGTGCCGCTCTCAAAAATTGAAAACTTTAATTTGAATTTTTGAAACACACCAAAAAATTTTCCTTCTATTTATATATATATATATATATGTATATATATTCGCTGATTCACTGAATGTGTAACGCTGTATGTATTTATTTAAGTTAAGTATAAGTACACAAGTATAAGTACAAAAAAAAAATGAAAACCTCAAAATCGCAAAAATGGCAAAAACGCAAAAAAAAAACAAACAAAAATGCAAAATCACAAAAAATGCAACATGCAAAGCAAAACAATCTAAAAACACAAAATCTCAAAAAAGCAAAAACTAAAAAAAAAAAGAAAATACGAAATTTTAAAATTGCGAAAACACGAAAATGTAATAACGTAAAATTGCATAAAGATAAAATCGAAAAAACGTAAAATCCCAAAATCCCAAAAATATAAAATCCCAAAACTCAAAAAAGTTAAAAATTGCAATATCTCAAAAAAGCTAAATCGTAAAAAAGTACAATTGCAATATGTTAGATTTGTAGTAATTTTTCAGACATATGTATAATATTAATAGGCTAGGCGATTTCTTGTGACTGATGTTTTGTTCTACCGTTTCATCCCGATTTTGACCAAGCGTATATTATTTGAAAGGTATTTCTTTCTAGCCGTTTTGCAGATTTACAGATTTTTAAATTTTTTCCTTTATTTTGAGTAAATTGCATTTTTGCTATGTGTGTGTTTATTAAATTTGTTATTGTGTTTGTAATAAAATGAGTTTTTTGTGTTAATTTGTGAATTGGCTATAATTGATTAGCATACTTTTAGGGTCTTTATTTAGTGAAAAAATAAAATTTCGTAGAATTTGCGCTCGAATTTCGAGGGCTGGGATCCGCTAGTTATAATTAATACTGTAATTAATATGCAAATATTAATTTTGTTTCAATGGTGCGTGGTAAAGAAGAAAAGAAAGCATATATTTCAAAAATTCATAACTACACTGTATTCTTAATCGGACCGGTTTCTGGCACTTCAGCCTTCATCAGCGATTTATTGAACATTGTGATAATCGTTGTGTTATAATATGATTGTTGAATAGATTGTTTTTATATGAAATTTTTTACTTAGGGCGGCCGTGAGGTTTGCACCAAGAACCTTCACAAAATTACAAAATCTTAGAAACGTTTTAAAGCAAAATCGAAAAACGCAAAATTTCAAAGTTTCAAAATTTCAAAAAAGGCATAATCGTAAAAATGTAAAATCTAAAATATTTAAAAAAGTTAAATCATAAAAAACGCTTTAACCAACATCACAAAATCATAATTTCGCGAAAGCACAAAATTGCAAAATCGCAAAAAGGCAATAAGGGAAAAACATAAAATCGCAAAAACTCAAAATCGTAATATTGCACGAATATGAAATAACGTTAAATTGCAAAAAGCAAAATCTCTAAAACGCAAAAAAGTTAAAATGCAAAAGTTAAATGCAAAAACACAAAAAAAAACGCCAATTGCAAAATCAGAAACAAAACTGAATTATAAAATCACAAAAACGCAAAATCATAAAATTATGAAATTGCAAAATCACAAAATCACAAAAACCCAAAAACGCAAAATTTCAAAAAACGAAATAGACAAAAACGAAATAGATGCAAAATTGCAAAGTCGCAAAACGCAAAATTGCCAAAAGTCAAAAATGTAAAGTCGCAAAAACGTAAAATCACAAATTTTAAAAACCCAAAATCCCAAAGTCACAAAATAGCAAAATCCCAAAAAACGCAAACCACAAAAAATTCAAAATTGCAAAATCAACAAAACGCAAAATTTAAAAAAACGTTATAAAATTTCAAAATCACAAAAACCCAAATACGCAAAACGACAAAAACAAGAGAAATTGCAAATTCGCAAAAACGCAAATTTAGAAAAACCTAAAATCGCAAAAAGGCAGAAATGCAAAATCCCAAAAAAGTATAATAGCTAAAACACAAAAAAATCTATATTGCAAAATTCGGAAAGTGCAAAATTGGAAAATCGCCAAAACGTAATGTCGCAAAAGTATATAATCGCAAAATTACAAAATCAGTAAACCCAAAAAAAGTAAAAATTTCAACACCGCAACAAGACAAAAAAAAAGCAATGCTAAATTCTAAATCGCAATAATGCAATATCTCTAAAACACAAAGCCGCAAAAATATGAAATTTCAAAATCGGTAAAAGCCAAAAATTAAAATCACAAAAACGTAAAATCACAAAAACACAAAATTTCAAAAACGAAAAATAGCACAATCCCAAAAAGGCAAACCACAAAAAATTAAAAATGGCAAAGTCGATAAAAAAAATATAAAATCGCAAAATTGCAAAACCATATAAACGCAAAAAATTCAAAAACAAAAAGGGAGAGACATAAATGCAAGAAATATAAAATTTTTAATTCTCAAAAAACTAAATCTCAAAAACATAAAATTATAAAAACTTAAAATAGCAAAAATGCTAAAATGCAAGCAAATAAAAAAAAATAATATAGCAAAAACCCAACAACGCCAAAAAAAAGGCAAAGTCATAAAAACACCAAATCTCAGAAAGTGTATTCTGGAAATTTTAAAAAATCTTATCATATTAGAAACAAAACTGATCATACATATTCAGTTTTTTTAAAATTACTTGCTTTTAGGAAATTGTGATTTTGTATTTTTACTCCCTTTATTTTAACTCGTATGTTTGTCTGCCGAAAAAAATTTTGATCGATTTTTAACCCTTTTCCCGTGATGCAATCGAGCTGAAACTTTGCAGGCAGACTCTTGGCAACGATGAAAAAAATATTGCAAAAAAAAAATTTTGACTGTAGAATTTACAATTGTTGAGTAGGACTGAAACGATACGGTAAACTTAAGTTACAAGGATAGGGAGTATAACAAAAACTAGGTTTTTATGTGTTAGTTATTTTTTTATTATTCAATACTGTTTTATGATAGGGATATATTTTGTATTTGAAAAATTTTATGTTTTTTTACATGTTTATTAAAAATTGAGTACAAATTCGTTTAAAACAATCAATTTCTCAAAAATTCGTATTTTTATAACTTAATATAACTATTTTACGGATGAAATATTTAGATTTTAGATTTAAAAACATATATTTTTTCAAATCTATTTTCTTTTTGAATTGCTCACATATTCTTCAACATAAATCTAATATATTGGAAATTTATATACAAATTCTTCAGACTCATATTCATATCAGCTATTAATAGCAAGTCTTCAAAAATTACCCAAACAAATACACATTCTTCAGTGAAAATCGGGAAGCAGCTATATATGGGGGCTATGACAAAGAATTTCCATATGGGGTTTATTTTTGGACAACTGATAAATGGATTTAATAAACACACATAAACCCAATTTGATCGAGATCTGTATAATAATTTGGATCTTATGGCAAGTTAAGTCGATTTCATAGGGGCACTTATACGGGGACTAGGTCTGAACATGGACCGAATGTCACCAATTTCAATAGCGGTCATCCTATGGCCGATAAAAGTTTATACACCAAATTTCATATTTATCATATATAGCAAACTTCATATTTGCGATCTGTAGTTTGATTACAAGGTTTTCATGGACACACAGACGGACAGACGGACGGACATCGCTATATTGACTCAGGAAGTGATTCTGAGTCGATCGGTATACTAAAAGATGGGTTTAGGTCCAATTTTTTTGGTTGTTTCAAACATCAGCACAAAGTCATTATACCCTGGTATAGGGTATAATAAACTTGTAATCTGTGCTGCTGCTCGTTCTATAACGTGTTACGATGTCCAGATATGGGGATACAAAAAGTACAATGTAGTTGAAAAATGATTCAGATTTTTCATTCAAAAGATGTTAATGCTGCCTAGCAACACACCAAACTACATGCCATTTTTAAAAATTGGTTTAAACCCTACGAAATTGAAAACTTTATCTCCGATGCAAGAAGCTCTAAATTTCATGATTTACACTCACAATTAAATTATTCTTTGCTGCAAATTACTTCCTCGAAACTCTCGTCCCATGCTATAAGTCTAATCATTAAAGCCAGAGGTGGTTATAATTCTAGATAATAATTCTGTTGGATATAAATCCTAGATCATTTAGAAGAACTTCGGTCGGTCTATGTAAGCTTTGCATCTGTACCGTTTATGATGGATTTAAACTCAAATATTTTAACTTAATCGAGGTTCTTAATATACTTAGTGCTCAGTCATTTAATTATAGTATTCTTATTCATTTCTTGGAAGCTTGCTTGAAATTAGGAAAACTAATAATAGATGAATTTCTATAACAAAAACATATTAATGAATATACATTTTTCTTATATTATTTTTGATGTATAATTTTTAAACCATGAATTATAACAGATTTTGATTTGTCAATCTGGCTCGCAACAATTTTAGTTATGTCAAATATAGATTATTATTATATTTATTCTTAAGTGTGTAATTATATTTATTATATCTATTAAATAAATAAATATAAGACAAATAAGTTGTAAATTTTAAAAAATCAAATCATCGAGTGAAAAGTACGTGGCCTCACATAGAGATGGCGTGAAAGTGCTTTTTTTTTTGTTTATTTAGCAGGACCAGCTGTTGGAAAAATTGTTTAAAAATTTCGTGATATTTCATTAATTGGAAAAAAAGTTACCATTTTAAAAATGATTCAGCTTTTAAAGTTAAAGCGATAAAATGGATTGCAAAGAGTTTCGTGTTTTGATTAAACATTGTCTTTCGGTGGGAAAAAATACCGTCCATGTCAAAGAATGGATTGAATCTTAGGCGTTACATTCAATGGTTAAAATCGGTATTCCGAACTTAGACGTGGACGTATGAGGACAAATGATGCAGACCATTCTGGTCATCCAAATGAGGCAGTTACCGAAGAAAACGTAAGAAAAGTAAATCAGATTGTATTGGATTATCATATTTTACACGATCGTTTAAATATGAAAAAGCTTTCTGCTCGATGGGTGCCACGATTTTTAACAGCTGAACAAAAACTGAAACGTGTTCATGATTAAAGGTATGCTTTGGAGATGTTTGAAGTAAATTCAACTGAATTTTTACGTCGATTTATAACAACTAGCCGGGCCCAGCCCTCAAAATTCGAGTGAAAATTCTATGAAATTTTATTTTTTCATTCAATTTATTTCTCTCAATGTTTTTTAATCTATATATATATATAAAAAGATAAGATAATGAATCAATAAAATACATTAAATTTTCATTATAAACATTTGTTAAACACATAGAAGATATAATATAATTGGGTTTGTTAATGAATAATTTTATATGAGCCTAAAGGTATGCTAATCAGTTTTAGCCAATTCACAGTTCAATACAGGGCTTTTTATACTTATAATATACACACACAGTACGTGTTTTATGAATGGGTTAGTAGCAACTTTAAATGAATTTTACTTAAAAAGAATGTTCCAGATGGTGCAAATCTGTAAATATGGTGGAGAGCTAAGAAGAAATACCTTTCAAATGGTATATTTTTTGTCATTATCGATTGATAAATAAAACCAATAAATCGGTCACAAGAAAACGCCTTGCCTATTAATATTATAGATGGATGAGACGTGAATTCATAACACTAGCCAACATGGTTTTGGACTGGAGCAACCAAATATCTTTCCTAGGGTAATTTGGTGGTCTGAATTCGAATCTGTAATTGGTTTTTCTCTATCACGTCAGGTTTTAGAGATACAAAAAAAATGTTTTTATTCATTTTTTACGCACAAAATCATTAGTTTATTTAAAAATAAATGAATTTTCAAAAGCAAATGGCGTTTGAACGTCGCTTGTATTTTATTGGTTCGGTTTCATGTATTAGAGTCGAGCTATAGTCCGCCAGCATTATTTTGTTCCAGAATCCTTGATAATTTCTTTCAATTTTCATTAAATCTTGGTGAGCATGGTCCCCTTGTTCGTCGCTTACCGCATCTAAGTTTTGTGGAAAAAACTCTAAATGAAGAAAATGCATTTTGAAAGATTTCCAGGCTGAATATTCTTTTCTCCAATAAACATTGTGAAAAATTGTCATCATTCAATAGCTTCCTGATCTAAGGGCCAAAAAATATGCCTTCTTTGATTTTAGCTTATGAAATTTTAGGAAAAACCGCTAACAGATATTTTAATGCATCGGCGTAGAAAGGCCGGCTTAGCCTCCCCCCCCCCCCCCAGAAAAAATTTAGAAGATATATTTCCTTTTCTTAAAAACTCTTAAAACATACATATATTTTTAATTAAAATATTTTTTTTTTTTTGATTTAAAATGACAATAAAAATATTTTTTTGAGCGTTTAAAAGAATTTATTCAATTCTAATAACATAAACTTGTCTAAGTGATTTGTTAAGTGTTATATTCGACATTAAGCTTTTCAGTGCAACTAAAACCAACCAACCTGGGTTGGTTGATATTCATAAAAAGAAGAAGAACGTAAACAAACCATAAAAACAAACAAAAATTGTGGATAATATAAACATAAAATACAACTTTTTCAATTTTATTTCAATAAAAAGTTAAAAAATACTACTAATACTATAAAACTTTCAAAAATATTAAATATCGGTACGTATATTTAAAGTTAGTTTAAAAATAATAAATATCTAATAATAATATCAAATCAAAACAAAAATCAAATGTAACTCAAAGTTCAGAAACTGAAAAAACAAATGAACCATATGCTGAAGTTACAACTCCAGAAGAAGAGGATCTTCACACATCAGAAGATGTTTTTAATTATGTTGTTGCTGACTTGGGAACAAAAGATAGTGGACCACAGCAGCCAAAAACAAATTTTAAAAAAATATATTTTTCGATGGGCAAAATAGATCTTTTTCAGCGAAGTATTATGAAACATATGATTGGTTGGAATACAGTGTGAAAAAACAAAAGGCATTTTGTTTCGTGTGCCGCAATTTCGGTACTAAAGAATCACGGCAACAAAATGAAAAATATGTAGTTTCGGGTTTTGACAAATGGAAAAAACTAAGCGAAAGTCTTAAAAAGCATGCCCAGTCTACAAGCCATGTCCAAAGTATACAGAGATACAAAATGTTCAAAACTCCACCCGAAGTCCACGATTTAATTTTACAACAGCACTCTAAGAGCGTAGAAGAAACTCGAGAGTATTTAAGAAAGATCATTGATATCATTCTACTTTTAGTGCGACAGGGGCTTCCTCTTCGCGACCACAGAGAGGACATAAACTCCAAAAACAGAGAAAATTTTTTGAAAATCTGTGTAAACTTTACCAAATATGATGAAAAGTTTAGGTCTAATTTTACCAAAGCCACAAATTATTGCAGCCCAATAATACAGAATGAAATAAATGTCATTTCTGATAATGCTGTAACTAATGCTATCGCACAAAACGTTAAAAAATGTGGATTTTAGTCTCTAATGGTAGACGAGGCTAGATGTTTTAAAGAAGAGCAGTTGTCGATTGTGGTAAGATTTACAAATGAGCTAGAAGTTGAGGAAAGATTTTTAGGATTCATAAATTGTTCATCAGATAGAAACTCAAATGCTTTACAAAATTTATTATTGGAGTTATTTAAAGACAAGGGCTTGGCAGATATACCATTATTGGGCAATCTTATGATGGAGCCAACGTTATGTCTGGCTACAAAAACGGATTACAAGCCAAAATAAAAGAATTAAATCCTCAGGCAGTTTTTATTCACTGCTTAGCCCACAAATTAAATTTGGTAGTAGTTGATTCCTGTTCAAACATAATGACAGCGAATTCATTTTTTAATATAATTGAGACTTTACATTCGAGGCCAGGAAATAAAAACGAATTAAAAAAATAAGCCAATCTCTTAATCTGAACAACATTTCAATATGAAGTCTAAGCACTACCAGATGGAGCAGTCGTTACGAGAATTGCAGAGCTATTATAAAAAATTATTTATATATAAAAAAACGCTTTGGAAAATGAAACAAAAGAAGCTAAAGACAGAAATGCAGTTGAGGCCCTTTGTATTTTGACTTCAATTAATAAATCTGAGTTTATTGTCAATTTATATATACTAAATTATGCACTTTCAATAATAAATGTCTTAACCAAGTTTTTCCAAACAGAAGATGCAACTCTTGGCCAAGCGTACGACTCTATTATGGCCACAATCGACACGTTCAAAGTAAACCGAAATAATTTTTTGGAGATTTGGAACCAAATAGATACATTTGCTAACGAAAATGATATTTCACTTGAGCCTCTAAGAGTATCAAAAAGAAAAAAGAGATGCTCTCTGGAAAAAGATTTTTGTGTTGATTCAACTTTGGGTAAAGACAAGTTTTTAGATTTACCAGACAACACTCCAACAGAAGAATTTTGGAAAGTAAACATATACTATCCTGTAATGGTTAATATACTATCCAACTTTGAATATCGATTTAAGAGTATTCCGTTTGCAAAATCTGGAAATGCATTTTTCAGATTAGATTTAGAAGAATCAGTAGAATTCATTGATAATTATTAAGATATTTTAAATATCGATTACGACTCCCTGAAAGCGGAAGTCACTGTTTTAAAAAATTTGCTTAAAAATATATCCATTGAGAAATATGTAAATCTTTACTTACTTAAATCTAAAATAGATAAAAACGTCTATCCGAACTTGTTTAAACTTTTACAAGTTGCAGTGAGTCTACCAATAAGCTCAGTTGGTTGTGAAAGGAGTTTTTCGGTGGCTTCGTTCAACAATGAACCAAGACAGATTTTCAAACTTGCCAATTTTAAACATAGAGAACAAACTAGTCAAGAACGATGTTTGCGCAGAAGACATTCTTAATATATTTTGCAAAAAAAAAAAAATAGAAAACTGATGTTCGCGTAGTGTTAATGTAACTTCTGTATTATATACATATCAATTTAAAATTTGTTTTTATTTTTTTAGCTGTTTTTTGTTGTTGTTTTTTTTTTAATTTTTAGAAATGAATGAATTTTATATTAAAATGAAACTAATGCGTATGTGATGATTATAAACCTGAAACATTCTTTGTTGTTAAGAACGATGAAAGTTTGTTAAATAGCTTTAAGTTTAATTTTAATTTATTTAATTTAATTGAATTCAATGATTCAATGGGGCTATAGCCCCCCCCAGAAAATTGGTCTAGATACGCCAGTGTTTAAATGCTGCACAACCTTTGTCCAGAGCCTTGAAAAAGTTCTTAAAAAGGCCCAGTTTTAAGTGCAGCGTCGGAAGAAGAACGTCATTTGGATCAATTAATGGTTCATTTGAAATGTTTTGTTTTCCTGGTGAATACTCAGTTCTTTTTGGCCACTATCCCATTGACAAAGGAAACAATAATATTTTGTGAAACCTTCTTGCATACCAGTCAGCAAACCAATGACCTGAAACAGATTAATTCACAGTTATTTACGACGGTCTATACTATCTATACAAAGAAATTTAAATCACACACCTTAAGGTCACCACAGATCTTCCACTTATGATCGCTGTATTTGAGTAACGTCAAAATTTCAGTCATTGATTCGTAAATTTCCTTTGTATTAATGGCATGAGCAATTGGTATGGATGGTTTTTCATTCCCATTATGCATCAATAATAATCTCCATTCAGTTTTGTCATACGGCTGGTCCAAGCTTCTATCTCTATAGATTGTTACTTTTGTCCCAACTGCAAAATGTTCCCAATGCTGCACGCGTGAAGATAGTAATTCGGCGTCTTGCTTTGTTTAATGTAAATCCCGAATTAGATCATTCAGTTCAGCTTGAGTCGCTAAATGGCGTTCATCATCAGCCTCATACAAACTACCACTGCTGGTGAAAGATGTTTCAGACTCACCGCTCTTAGCACTGAGAATGACTGGATTTGGATTATTTGGTGGACGTTGAACTGGTTTGGAAACCGATGGGATATTCGCGTAAGTAATATTTTTTTCGATTTTTCATATTGAATCCAGCAACTTTTGTTACACAGAAATAACAATCGGTTTGGTGGTTACTTGACTCTCTCCAAAGTACTGGAATTGAAAAATCGAAATAGATTTTCTTGCCATTTGACCACTTGTATAAAACAGTTCTGCAACTATTGCAAAACATTGTCGGTGTCCACGGTTTGTTTAAGTTTCTGACAGCAAAACCAAAATAATGCAAACTAGCAGATTCCAGCGCTCGAAATTCGAGTGTAATTTCTAGGCACCTTTATTTTTCCACTTAGCCAATTCACAAACCAACACTTTTATGGTTTATTATTATTGTGAATGAAGATAACAAACTCATTAAAAAATTTAATAAACACACACATAGCATATGTATAATTTTATGTATGTGTTAGTAGAAACTTTAAATGAAATTTACTCAAAATAAAAGAAAAAATTTAAAAATCTGTAAATCTGCAAAACGGGTAAAAAGAAATAACTTTCAAATAATATACATTTGGTCAAAATCGGGATAAAACGATAGAACAAAACATCGGTCACAAGAAATCGCCTAGCCTATTAATATTATAGATGTGAAAATTTTCCAAAATTTTTTTTTGTACTAAAAATTCCTCTTTTCTACATTGAAATTTCCTGTATTGAAATTCTCAGATTCTGACTATTTTCTTATCAAGTAATTCTCATTTGCCGAGCCTTTTTTCCAATTAAAGACTTCTCAGATTATAAAGAAAATTTTTTAGATTCTAAGACTTTGTCTTTCTTAAAATAATTCTCAGATTCTGAGGGAATTTTACAATAGAATATTTTTGGGATTTTGAGAAATTTTTTGAATAGAAACATTTTCAGAAAATTAATTAATATTATAGATATAATAATAAATAAATAAATTAATATTATAGTTATATATACTTTAATGATTCTGATATTGCATATCCTTTTTTTCCAACCAAATATTCACCACACACAAAGCAAAAATAGCTTGAATCAGTAACACACGATCTCTCTGACATGCTTAAACGCTACTATATGAAGATTTAGAATGAATGTGGGTTTCTGTCAAATTAATAATTGTTAAGTTGTGGTGTCAGTATTGACTGTTTTACAGTATTGCCAGCATGCGATAGAAAATGAACAAGACGTGATAGCCCAATTTTTACGTCAGATTCGAATTCAGCGCACCAGATCAGTTAAAAAACATGCTTGGTATCTGCAGTCAATTTTTGATGTGTAAACAATACACAATACAATCACAAAAACAGCGTAAGATGTGAGTTTACATGTTACGCTGTGAGCCGTAAGACAAATCGGTGTGACTTATGATTTTGTTGCTGAAAAAATTATGATAGAAAATTGTTTCAGCTAATTCAACAACCGTTTACTGTAAAATGTTAAAAAATTCACAATATAAACGTATAACATATACATAATTCAACAACCACACAAATTTGCTATAAGTGATATATAGATGACGCTTTCTTTTTGATTTTAAAAAAGTGACATAAAAAATCTTTAATTACTAGATGTTTACACATCTCCCCTGTGATCGGACTCACATGATTTTTTTTAATTAGAAGACCAGTGTTGTTATACACCGGAGTCCAATAGACAGTGTGCGGTGTGGAAAGGTAATGGCCAGCATTTTGTGGGATGCACGTGGTATAATATTTATTGATTGCTTCGAGAAAGGAAAAATAATAACTGCCAAGTACTATGTTGAGTTACAGAACAGACTGGATACAGAAATTAAGAAAAAACGACCCCACTTAAGTACGAAAAAATCTTGTACCATCATGATAATGGACCGGCTCATCCATCTAATTTGGCTTCAGAAAAATTGAAGCCTTTACATCACGAATTGCTTCCCCGCCCTTCTTTTTTTCTAAGTCTGTCCCCCAGCGATTATTCTTTGTTCCCAAACTTGAAAAGATGGCTGCAGAGAAAGAGATTTTCCGCAAACGAAGAAGTCATATCAGAGACGGAAGCCTATTTTGAAGAGTTTTACAAGTCGTATTTTTTCAAGGGTATCAAGATGTTAGAAGAACGTCGGAAGAAGTGGAATTCACTTGAAGGAGATTAAGTTAAAGAATATTTCAAATGATTTTTAAATCATTATCGAAGTTTCCACTTCCAAACAAAAAAACAATTTTTTAAAATGCACGGAATTTTATTAAAACATATATTAAAAGAATTTTTAATAAATATTAAATTAAGGTATTTTTCATATTTCAACAGGCACTTTGGGGGGCCGCTGCAACTATGTATCTTCTTATAATGACTCTCAAATGGTGTAGTACTAAACGCTATAAATGTTGATGTTTTAAATGACTTTAGTAGAAACTACAAAGAAGATTCTTTAAATAGAGAAAAAATTGCTTCGTAAGTGTATGCTCAAGAGCAAAAGTGGTTGTAATCGCAAACACCATTTATAGTTAGTTAAAGAAAGAAGCAGCAAAAATAAAAAATAAAACATTTTGTTGGCATCATCAAATCTACTTAAGCATGTATCAGAAGAATGTTCATTTCACACAAACACACACGCACACCTATAAATAAAAAATGATAAAAGAATACATTGCAATCTCGGTGTGTACGCAATTTTTTTTTTAGTTGTATATATTACACGGTTTGTTGTTGTTGTCGTTGTTATAGTGGTTACATGTTTTTTAAAAGCCAAAAACAGTTAAATGGATCATTTTGTTTTTCAAAAGTGGCAAACAGTTTTTAACCCTTTTGCCAAACAATGCAATTGTTTGTAAGCAAAAGTGTTAATGTAGTAGTTTTGTGGGGCGGGGGGAATTGTATGAACATATTTTCTGTTGTGTGACTTTAGTGATAATGGAAAAATATTGAGTCTTGTCTCATTAAGGGATTGTATAACAAAATACTTGTCATAGAAATTTATACATTTTTGCAAACTGTTTCTTGTAAATAAGTTTATATGAAAGTTAACACAACCACAGGAACTTAATTAAATAAAAAAGTGGTTCTTAAGCAATTGGGAAAACTTAGTCAAACTTTATTTAAGTAAATCTATAATAACACTGGGCTACAAATTAAAAAAAAAATTGACTGCAAAAACGAAGCATGTTTTTTAACTGATCTGGGTGCGCTGAATTCGAATCTGGCATAAAAATTGAGCTATCACGTCTTGTTCATTTTTTATCGCATGCTGGCAATACTGTAAAACAGTCAATACTGACACTACAATTTCACAAATATTAATTTGACAGAAGCCCACATTCATTCTAAATCTTCATAATTGTAACATTTAAGCATGTCAGGGAGATCGTGCATTACTGATTCAAGCTATTTTTGCTTTGTGTATTTTGAATATTTGGTTGGAAAAGAAGGATATGCAATATCATTAAATTATGCATATTTACATTATTTTGGTTTTTCGGTCAGAAACTTGGGCAAACTGTGGACACCGAGAATGTTTTGCAATAGTTGCAGAACTGTTTTATACAAGTGGTCAAATGGCAAGAAGATCTATTTCGATTTTTGAATTCCAGTTCTTTGGAGAGAATCAAGTAACCACCAAACCGATTGTTATTTCTGTTTAACAAAAGTTGCTGGATTCAATATGAAAAATCGAAAAATTATTACTTTTATTATACATATTATGTCCCATCGATTTCGAAACGAGTTTAACGTCCATAAAATGATCCATTACCAGTCATTTCCAGTGCTACGAGCAGTGAGTCCGAAACATCTTTCACCAGCAGTGGTAGTTGTATGAGGCTGATGATGAACGCCGTTTAGCGACTCAAGCTAAGTTGAATGATCGTATTCGGGATTTACATTTAACGAAGCAAGACGCAGAATTTCTAGCTTCACGCATGCAGCAGTGGAAACATCTTGCAGTTGGGACAAAAGTAACAATCTATAGAGATAGAAGCTTGGAATTGGCTGCATATTTCGAAAAGAATCACTCTATTCTATACTGTACTGATGTTGATGGTTTATTTCAAAAATTGAACCAGCCATATGACAAAACTGAATGGAGATTATTTATTGATGGCTCTAAGTACAGTTTAAAGGCTCTTCTTTTGCATAATGGGAATGATAAACTATCCATACCAATTGCTCATGCCATTAATAAAAAGGAAAACTACGAATCAATGACTGAAAGTTTGACATTACTCAAATACAACGATCATAAATGGAAGATCTGTGGTGACCTTAAGGTATGTGATTAAAATTTCTTTGTATATATAGTATAGACTATCGTAAATAATTGTAAATTAATCTGTTTCAGGCCATTAGTTTGTTGAGTGGTATGCAAGGAGTTTTCACAAAATATTGTTGTTTCCTTTGTCTATGGGATAGTCACGCTACATGTCATCATTCCTTCAGAACAGAGTGGCCAAAAAGAACTGAGTATTCACCAGGAAAACAAAACATTTCAAATAAACCATTAATTGATTCAAATGAAGTTCTTATTCCGCCGCTGCTCATAAAATTCCACATAAACTTGTTACCGGTTTTTCCTAAAATTTTATATGCTAAAATCAAAGAAGGCATATTTGTTGGCCCTCAGATCAGGAAGCAATTGAATGGTGACAATTTTTCACAATGTTTATTGGAGAAAGAACATGCAGCCTGGAAATCTTTCAACAGCATCGTGGACAGTTTTCTGGGAAACAATAAGAGTGAAAACTACAGACAAATTTTTGCTGAATTATTGAAAAATTATCACGAATTAAGTGCACGAATGTCACTCAAAATGCATTTTCTGCATTCGCATTTAGATTTTTTTTCCACAAAACCTAGGTGCATTGAGCGACGAACAAGGGGAGCGTGCTCACCAAGATTTAATAAAAATTGAAAGAAATTATCAAGGATTTTGGGACAAAAACATGCTGGGAGACTATTGCGTGACTCTAATACGTGAAACCGAACCAATTAAATACAAACGACGTTCAAATAACGCCATTCACTTTTGAAAATTCATTGATTTTTAAATAAATTTTAAATAAATTTTTAATGTAAAAAAAGAAAAAAAAATTTCTTGTATCTCGAAAACCTGACGTAATAGAGAAAAACCAATTACAGATTCGAATTCAGCACACCAAATTACTCTAGGAAATATATTTTGTTGCTTCAGTCCAAAGCCTTGTTGACTAGTGTAATAAAGAGGTAATGTGTCTTTGTTTGTTTGTAATCTCCGTAACCACTCATCTAATTTTAAAAATGTTGGTTCGAATATTTAGAATGGTCCTTAAGGATAGACATAGGCAACAAAAGTTTTTGATATTTTTAGTGGGCGTGGCACCTCGATTATAAATTGAGCTTTAATTCTTTAAGTTAGTACTATTCTTTAAGTTAGTAGCCATGCCGAAAATAGGTGGAATCAAATTTGTGGGTGTGACACTTCCCATACAAAGTAAATATTAAATGTCATATATCTGGAGTGCTCTAATAGTGAGAGCCTTGGGACTTTGTTTGAGCCCATAAGTTATGCATGTTATTAGTCGAACAAAAACTGGGAGCAATGGGCGTGGCACCGCCCATACAAACTAATTATATAATATCATATAACTATTATACTATAAAAGGGAAAGCCCCAACACTTTGCACGAGTCCATAAGATATTAATGTGAGTAGTCCAATAAAAATAAGGTGGAATGGGATGAGAAGGCGTGGCACCTCCTATACAAAAAATATGAAATACTACGAAAGCGACAGTGTTGAAACTTTTGTCAAGTGCAATAATTATCAACTAGCAGATTCCAGCGCTCGAAATTCGATGCAATTTTTAGGCACCTTTGTTTTTCAACTTAGCCAATTCACAAACCAATTTCTAGACACCTTTGTTTTTCAACTTAGCCAATTCACAAACCAACACTTTTTTTGTTTATTATTATTGTGAATGAAGATAACAAACTCATTAACACATTAACAAATTTAATAAAACACACATAGCATATGTATAATTTTATGTATGTGTTAGTAGCAACTTTAAATGCAATTTATGCAAAATAAAGGAAAAAATTTAAAAATCTGCAAAACGGCTAAAGAGAAATACCTTTCAAATAATATACGTTTGCTCAAAATCGGGATAAAACGGTAGAACAAAACATCGATAACAAAAAATCGCCTTGCCTATTACTATTATAGATGTGAGTAGTCGTGGCAATTATAGGCGGAATCGCCAAATTCAAAATTCGCTAAAAATAAAATCGCTAAAAATAAAAATCGCCAAAATAAAAATCTTCAAAATCAAATATGGGTAAAATTTAAAATCGCCAAAATCAAAAATTGCTAATATGACAAATTGCCAAATGAAATTCTAAATGCAAGGCTAATAGTTAAGTGTTACCAGATTTAATTTGGTAAATCCATGTTTTGCTCATAGGCAGCATATACGTACCTTGGCTCCAGAATAGGAATGTCGAAAAATTTGATAATTTTTGCACCGAATAAAAAAACCAAAAATATTCTATACCAGGAAGCACTGAAATAAAAAAATATATAAAATAAAGGAAATAAAATATTTTAATTGCACAATACAAATTTCGTGGGAAAAATTGATTATAAAATAAACCTGTCAATAAGTCGCGGCACGGCAAACTAGTTACAAAATAAATCAACTGGACCATATTTCAAAATTATCACCTTCAACGGTTGTGGTCTTCATCCTCTAAATTGGCGAAAACACAAAAATGTTCACTGAAATGTGTAAAAAATCTAAGTTTAGAAATTTTGTGTCGGAAACTGATTGGAATTTTTTTAGCTTTTAGAAAAAGGCGCAAAATTTTTGGAAAAATATCCTCTTTCAGTGAACCGAATATTATGCTTTTGGTGTCGTTTGAAAGGGTTTTTAGTTTCTATAAAACAAAATAAAAAAGATGTTATCTGGTCGTTTACTTTTTCTACAGTCTAAGTTTTTCATAGGCTGCATATACTTGCCTATCTGCACGCATCCACCATAAAGTTGTAAAAACATCTTGACATACACTGGATAGATGGCTAGACGTGTTTTGCCGCAACTCAGTGAAAAATAAATCGATTTTAAAGTTATATGGCTTATTTTAAAGGCTATAAAACACCAAATATTATCAAATTTTTGGCAGATTTTTGTCTTATTTTTCACGATTTTTTTGGTGCTTCAAAACAGAAATTTTATTTTTTTCATATTTTATTTTTATTTTGATAGGATGGCCAAGTGTTTTTAGAAAATTGCTAATGCTTTGTAATTTTTATGTATTAGCAATAATAAAAACTGCAAATTTATTAATGAATTCAGAACAATAAAAAATTCGCTTACGCTACCTGAATTATTTTAAAGCAGCCCAAAATTTGCAGTGTTCAAATTTTGTTAATGAATTCAATACAATAAGAAATTTACACTCAAAAAATAAAAAAAAAAATAATAATAAAACCAAATTTGTTTGCGCTACCTAAGTTATTTTTTAAAGGTCGAAAATTTACAATGTATGTAGTTTGCAACAATTAGAAGCTTTTGACCTGATGTCAGCTCAAAAAATGAATTTAACATTATAAACAAGTAAGAAAATTATAGTCGGTCTAGACCGACTATACGATACCCTATACCATGCGTTTAGAGACCCCATCTCTCAGCCCCAACTAACTGGATATAGAAAATAAGCATAAACCAAATTTGAATGGGATTTTTATCAATTTTTTCGGCTGCAGATATGAAAAAGTTCATATCGGATGCTATATCTATATGGGGACTAGGCCCAAAAATGGACCGATCCTGACCATGTTTGGTAAAGTCTCTTGTATTTTGCAAAAATATATACAGACAAAATTTGAGAAGAATCAGTGCAATATTATTGTTTTTTGATAGATTTAATTGAAGATCGGGAAGCAGCTCTATATGGGGCCTATGACTAGGAGTTGTCCAATAGGGGTCATTTTTGGACTACTTATTAATGGATGTTATATATACACACAAACCCAATTTGACTAAGATTTGTATGATAATTTGGATCTTATGGCAATATATGTTGATTTCATAGGGGTCATTTGTACGGGGGCTAGGTCTGAACATGGACCAATTCTCACCAATTTCTACAGCGTTCATCATATGGCCTATAAAAGCTTATATACCAAATTTCATCAAAACATATTTATATTTGCGACCTGCAGTTTGATTACAAGCTTTACATGGACACACAGACGGACGGACGGACGGACGGACGGACATCGTTAATCAGAATCAGAAAGTGATTCTGATTCGATTGGTATAATTAAAGATAGGTGTATGTCAAATATTTTTGGTTGTTACAAACAGCAGCACAAAGTCATTATACCCAATCCACATAGTGGTATAGGGTATAAAAATTTGCACTTAAAAATTTAAAACAACGAAATTTAAAACAACGAATAATGAGGACCTTTTCAATATGTTGAATAATGAGGACCACTAATTTCATCACGAAGACATGTAAGATCTCGAAAGGATTTGGAAGAACATAATTATAGCTTCGATATGTTAAGTCTATTAGATATCGCTCCCAATGTTAATGACTATTTATACCCTATACCACTATGTGGTTTGGGTATAATGACTTTGTGCTGCTGTTTGTAACAACCAAAAATATTTGACCTAGACCCATCTTTAATTATACCGATCGAATCAGAATCACTTTCTGAGTTGATTTAACAATGTCCGTCCGTCCGTCCGTCCGTTCGTCTGTGTGTCCATGTAAACCTTGTAATCAAACTGCAGGTCGCAAATATGAATGTATTTTGATGAAATTTGGTACATAAGCTTTTATCGGCTATGGGATGAACGCTATTGAAATTGGTGAGAATCGGTCCATGCTCAGACCTAGCCCCCATACAAATTATCCCTATGAAATCGACATAAATTGTCCTAAGATCCAAATTGTCATATAGATCTTACTCAAATTGGGTTTATATGCGTTCATTACACCCATTAATGAGTAGTCCAAAAATGATCCCTTTGGCCCCATATAGAGCTGCTTCCCGATTTTCACTTAAATCAATTTAAAAACAAAAATATTGCACTGATTCTTCTCAAATTTTGTTTGTATATATTTTTGCAAAATACAAGAGACTTTACCAAAGATGATCACGATCGGTCCATTTTTGGACATAGTCCCCATATAGATATAGCATCCGATATAAACTTTTTCATATCTGCAGCCAAAAAAATTAATAAAAATCCCACTCAAATTTGGTTTTTGCTTATTTTCTATGTCCAGTTAGTTGGGGCTAAGAGATAGGGTTTCTAAACGCATGGTATAGGGTATCGTATAGTCGGTCTAGACCGACAATAATTTTCTTACTTGTTTATACTAGTTTAAAAAAAAAGTATACTAAATAACAATATCTATATCATTAATATATTAATATTAAAAATATTTCAAATATGTTCTCTAATCTATAATATTAATAGGCAAGTCGATTTCTTGTAACCGATATAAGTTTCACAGTTTTACTCCGATTTTGACAGCAAATTTATCATTTGAAAGGTATTTTTTTTTTGCTGTTACCCAGATTTACAGATTTTCCTCGCCTAGAACATTTTTTTGGAGTTATGATCGTTTAAAGTTGCTACTGACACATTCATAAAATCATACAATGCTATGTGTGTGTTTATTAAATTTGTTAATGTGTTTGTGTTAATGTGTTGAGTTTGGTTGTCTTCATTAAAATAAAATTTGCTAGAATTTGGACTCGAATTTCGAGTGCTGGCATCTGCTAGTATTAATAAAAAAATTTATTATTAGTTTAACATGTTATATTAGAGTGGATTTTCGGATTTAAACAATATGTATTGTGAAATTATAAGTCTTTTGAGTGGTTAACTAACAAAATTTCAATATGAAATTTGGAATTTTGTGAACTTTGGGTATTTTTCTTTACAAAAAAATTCTGAAAAATAGATCCAAAAGTGGTCTGATTTCATTAAAATTTTACAGTGTTTTTTGCACTATTTTTGTAAATTTTTGAAATATAATACAGAAATTAGCAAATTTGACATCTTTTGTGGCATTTTAACGAAATTTTTAAAAATATTTGTACGGGGACTAGGTCCAAACGTGGATCGATTTCAAAGATTTTTTATAGATCCCGTCACTGGCCTAATAAACCATTATGGTTCAAATTTCATTGCAAAAGAATAACATTTTCTACATTCCGTGGCATTAAAAGCAATTTTGAAGGAAAATTTATATGGGGGCTGGGACCAAATATGGGCCGATTCCAACAAATTTAAGTAGGATTCGTCTTTGGGTCACAAACACTTTAAGTTCCAAATTTCAGCAAATTATCTTTATATTTGTAACATGTAATATCGGCACCAAAATAATATTGAACTTTGATAAGATATACTGAAGCCCCCTGTGGACCTACCACCCTCCGTGGACCTACCACTCATTTTAAAGGTAAGGAAGCCATCTTTCAAAATAATTTATAATTTTTAAAATACCTTAATTGGTGTAAAAGTTATGATTTTTGCAGCGAAAAAGTCAAAAGGCCCCACTGTACGCCTGCAATTCGCAGTCAAGTTAGCCTTTGCCATTACAGTAAATAAGTCCCAAGGACAAACACTAAAAATCGCCCATTTTGGAGATACCATGCTTTTCGCATGGTCAAGTATAAGTCGCATGCTTACAAGTTTCAAGTAGTCAACAGTTGCACATATTTTACAACTAAAATATGTACTTGGTATTTGGAGAAACAACGCATAAATCCGAGCAACGGCGGTTCCAAACAGCCAGTATTATTTATATAAGGCTTTATTTATAAAAATGTTTCTATAACTGAAAAATTGATGGAAAAATTTAAAATTCAATTTGTCCTCCATGACGTATGATAATTAAAAATGTAAAACGACTAAATATCATACGCACAGACAGCGCACAGCAAACAGCCAAATTGATTTTATGCCTTTTCTATCCTATAACGAATATGTGCTAAAGTGTGTAACTATATTGCAATCTTTTATTATATTGATCAATAAAGATAAACTTTCCGAGTTAATTTATTAGGTCCGCCCGCCCGACTGTCTTCTTTATATATTTATTTTACGATAATTCATTAAAATTTTAGTGGTAAATACAGTATTTATAGTATTTACGCCCTACATCACTCAGTGGTCAGATTATACTGAGCTTATGCTGATGTTTGTGAATACCAAAATACCGATCGACTCAGAATCACTTTCTCTCCGTATATCTGTGTGCCCACTAGGGTGGAGGGAATAAAGAGAGTTCAAACTCTCTATCTCACCCCCTAGAAATATGTGAATAGCAAAAAAAGTGAGAAATTCAAATTTTCAGGACAATCAAAAAACATTTAGAGGTGGCTCAACGCGATTGAAAATTTCAAGTCTGATTTATATGGGGAAAATATCACTTTCTTTCAGATTTTACGAAAATTTCGCTCTATAGTTTAATTTTTCAGACAAATTGTTATATAAATCGGGATCACTATTAAATTATCTTTCCAAAAAGCTATAAAACTTCAAAATCGAAAAAAAACTCGCCAAGAAATAGCAAATGCCCCAAACCACTTTTTGGCCAAAAAAAAACTAGGTCATGATATTTGATGGCGTTTTTTTCAACTTTAAGAAATTAATTAAAACCAATATATTGTTTTAGTCTCTATATCCGTAAGTACTCACATATGAAGTATTATTGTATTACCGCCTTCTTAACCTATTAAGCATTGAGACCGAAAATGGAAAATTTTTTTGATAAAATTTTGGAAACTCCCTTTTCAAGTTCTGAAAAATTTTCTTAAATAAAATTTCAAAAAATTGCTCTAGCTCTCGAAGGTGCTGTTAAATGCATCTGAAAGATTAATTGTGTGAATTTTTAGGTAAATCCCTGTGTCAGAATTTTTTTGACAAGGATTTTATTTTTGCGGATTTCGAGAAAAATTGGATTTTTGTAAAATATTCCGGAAATGTACTCTTTCTAAACACTGTATCAAAAATTCATCACTTTTCTACTTTTCAATGTTATATTTTATCTTAATAGCCTAGGGTTTCGGAAAAAAATATTATGACCCCATTAGCCCTTTTGGAAGTGGGGTCACATATGACCCCAACCTAATAAAAAACAATTTATTCAAAAAATTCAAATATCTTGTAAGTGCTATTGAATTTTTTTAGATGCGAGGCTTAAAATATAATAACCACACGTTCCTAAAATTTGGGATAGATCCGAAACGTTAACCCATTATTTGCTAAGGCCAGCTTTGGATTTTAAAATATTTTTAAATAAAAATTACCGAAATCGAGTTTTTCTATTAAACGCGATGAAACCACTATTTAGAATTTAAGAAAAATAATTCTGTTAATTTTTATTTATTTAACCCTTCAGGGCTCCTCAGATCAAAATAATCCATTGTGATATATCTTTAGTGCAATTATCTGCTTATTTTTCGCGAATATAAATTAAAACAACTTTTAATCAATTTTGTTATAAAATTATTTTATGTATAAAAACTATCTGTATTTTTATAAATAAAATAAGAAGACCCACAAATGACCCAAAGCTAATAAAAGACATTTTATTCAAAAGAAATATGAAATATAAAATTAATATAATAATACAAAATTAAAGAAAAGCAATACTTATTGCAAGTCGTTAGTGATTACAGAAAATAATTTGAATGGCATACTAAATCATCCTTAACCACACCAAAATAAATAGAATTAATTTTATATTTCATATTCTTTTGAATAAATTTTCTTTTATTAGCTTGGGGTCATATATGACCCCATTCCCAAAAGGGTTAATGGGGTCATAATATTTTTTTCCGAAACCCTAGGCTATTAGAATAAAATATAACATTTAAAAGTAGAAAAGTGATGAATTTTTAATACAAAGTATTTAGAAATAGTACATTTACAGAATATTTTACAAAAATCCCATTTTTCTCGAAATTCGCAAAAATAAAATCCTTGTCCAAAAAATTCTGACACAGGGATTTACCTAAAAATTCACACAGTTAATCTCAAACGTGCTTTTAACAAGACCTTTAAGAGCTAGATCAATTTTTTTAAATTTTGTTTAAGAAAATTTCCATGACTTGAAAAAGGAGTTTTCAAAATTTTATCAAAAAAAAATTCCACTTTTGGTCTCAATGCTTAATTGGTTAACATGGCGGTAATAAAAAAATACTTCTTATCTGAGTGCTTATAGTTTAAGAGACTAAAATAAATTATTGGCTTTAATTAATTCCTTAAAGTTGAAAAAAATGCCATCAACTTTCATGACCTACTTTTTTTTGGCACAAAAGTGGTCTGGGGCATTTGCTATTTCTTGGCGACTTTTTATTCAATTTTAAAGTTTTATAGCTTTTTGGAAAGATAATTTAATAGTGATCCTGAGCTTTATAACAATTTGTCGGAAAAATTAAATTATAGAACGAAAATTTCGTATAATCTGAAAAAAAGTCATATTTTCCTCATATAAACACACTTGAAATTTTCGCCACCTCTAAATGTTTTTTGATTGGCCCAAAACTTTGTATTTCTCACTTTTTTTACTATTCATATATTTCTAGGCGGTGCGACCGAGAGTTTGAACCCTTTTTTTCTCCATATAATGAAGGGCCACCCTATGGAGGCTATGACTAAGAATTGTCCTGTAGTGTTTATTTTTGCACTACTGATAAATGGATGTTATAAACATTTACAAATCCAATTTGACGGAGATATATATATGGGGGACTAGGTCTGAATATGCTTTCTTGCTATGGCCGATAGTTGTTTGTATACCAAATTTCATCAAATTATACTCATATTTGCGACCTGTAGTTTGTTTACAAAGTTTACATGGACACACAAACAGACGGACGGATGGAGAGACGGACATTGCTAAATCGACTAAGAAAGTGATTATAGGTCGATCGGTATAATAAAAGATGGGTATAGGTCACATATTTTTGGTAGTTACATACAACAGCACAAAACCACATAGTGGTATAGGGTATAAAAATGTGTTTAACACGCCCCTACAAATATAATATATTTAAGTAACTAAAATGTTAAGCATACTTAAGAATCATTTGATTCCTTGTTACAGCTCCCCATTCATACCTGAGGAAAATTTCCTAAAGAATGTGGGACTAAACAAACAATCATAGTTAAATTCAAAAAAAAATGTGTATATAAAAAAATGCGAAAAAACAAGGGAGAAATATAATATTTTATCACTTTACTGGCTGGTTTCGTTTCATTTTCAAACTTCCGTTGGATGAAATGTTTGTTAAGTTCAGTACGAGAGTAAGTTAAGTGCAAAAAGAATTTCCCTGTTTTATATACCAGTGTCTGATGTTAAATTCTTTATCAAACAACATAAATATTATTTATTATTTTATCACTTTATATTAGAAAAACATAAGTATCCTTGCTTAGATGGCTGCCATTACAACTTTACGAACTCTTACTCATTTTATTTCGTTTTCACATACATTTGCTTACTTTCTCAACATCTGCAGTTTTTATATGAATCCGTTAAATAATTTCATGATGGGAGTGAGTGCGTGTGTGTGTGTGTGTAATATATGTATGAGTGAACAATAACAACAAAATATGATTATGTCTTAGGGGATACATTTTTATCGCAATTTTCCGGATTTCTTTTTTATTATTTATTTAAAAATTTTTTTTTTCTTCCAAAAACGCCAACATTTATATGTACAAATGTCTAAGTTGTATTTAGACATTTTTTATTGCGAAGTAATTCCTTAAAAATTTCACCTTTATCTCTTTGCTTAAGTTATAATAAAAACTCTGTTAATTTAATGAGATATTTTTCCATTCCATCAATAATTCATAGAATGTCAAAGAAAAAAAAATTTATAACAAATTTAAAAACTTTCACATAACAAATTTATTTTTAATAAAAATGGAATAAAGTTTAATGTTTGTATTCCATACAAAAGAACATGTGAAATTTAACCTCAGAACTAATAATAGAAATACTTTAACTAAACACATATGTATATACACTTGCTAGAAAAAGCAGCCGTACACTTGAAAATGAAAATTGTAAATATAAATAATAAAATTTAATAAAATATTTTGAATTATGAACTCTTTACCATTGACACATTAGGAATTTTACTCGTTTATCGAAAAACTTAACGAGCGTTTCTAATTAAATTGTTTTTATTTACTACGCAAAAATGCAAAATGGGCGCTGTAAGTGTCAGAACAAGAATTCGTGCATTTACAATTAGGGGAATCCCATGAATCAGATACAAAAGAGACTCCTCAGTTCAGGAAGTCTTTTAAAACTTTTTTTAAAAAGTACGTTTTCTTAAAAAAACACCGTTTTCTAAAATAAGAACTTTCTATAAGAAGGTAACTTTAAAAAAGATATATTTTAAAAAGGTACTGTTTTAATAAAGAGCGCTTTTTAAAAAAAAATTTATTTTAAAACAAGTAGGAGTGTTAATTCACCTGGGCCTGCATCTTAAACTCAATATTCCAACCGATATTGGTTACGGCTACTACTTTAAAACTGTTGTCGGTACTGAAATTTAAATTTCGAATACCAATTAAATTTTAAGTTAATGGCTTTTCATGTTGGCCAGTTTCTATTATAATTCCTTGTTATAAAACACAATGTTATAAAACACTATTTGAAAATTGCATTATTATTCTTTTACTAGAGTAGAAAACCCCCTAATGAAATTCATTATATAACGCAGTTAGCGTTATAACACCCAAAGTTTGATCGCTATAAGAAACTTTTGAGATAATTCATGATAATTTAAAAAAAAAAATCAACTGATTCTTGGCTAAAAATTTCCAGATATTAATATTAAAAAAAGCAAATTTTGAAATATTTTTGTTTGAATTAGCAGTAATTTTTAAATTTTAATTTTTAATTTCTAAATTTAAATTTGTAATTTTCCATTTTTCATATTCCATTTCCCATTTTTCTTTTTTCAATTTTCAATTTTCATTTTTCATTTTTCATTTTCCATTTTCCGTTTTTAATTTTTAATTTTTAATTTTTAATTTTTAAGTTTTAATTTTTAATTTTTAATTTTTAATTTTTAATTTTTAATTTTTAATTTTTAATTTTTAATTTTTAATTTTTAATTTTTAATTTTTAATTTTTAATTTTTAATTTTTAATTTTTAATTTTTAATTTTTAATTTTTAATTTTTAATTTTTAATTTTTAATTTTTAATTTTTAATTTTTAATTTTTAATTTTTAATTTTTAATTTTTAATTTTTAATTTTTAATTTTTAATTTTTAATTTTTAATTTTTAATTTTTAATTTTTAATTTTTAATTTTTAATTTTTAATTTTTAATTTTTAATTTTTAATTTTTAATTTTTAATTTTTAATTTTTAATTTTTAATTTTTAATTTTTAATTTTTAATTTTTAATTTTGAATTTTGAATTTTTAATTTTTAATTTTTAATTTTTAATTTTTAATTTTTAATTTTTAATTTTTAATTTTTAATTTTTAATTTTTAATTTTTAATTTTTAATTTTTAATTTTTAATTTTTAATTTTTAATTTTTAATTTTTAATTTTTAAATTTTTAATTTTTTATTTTTAATTTTTAATTTTTAATTTTTAATTTTTAATTTTTAATTTTTAATTTTTAATTTTTAATTTTTAATTTTTAATTTTTAATTTTTAATTTTTAATTTTTAATTTTTAATTTTTAATTTTTAATTTTTAATTTTTAATTTTTAATTTTTAATTTTTAATTTTTAATTTTTAATTTTTAATTTTTAATTTTTAATTTTTAACTTTTAATTTTTAATTTTTAATTTTTAACTTTTAATTTTTAATTTTTAATTTTTAATTTTTAATTTTTAATTTTTAATTTTTTATTTTTAATTTTTAATTTTTAATTTCTAATTTTTAATTTTTAATTTTTAATTTTTAATTTTTAATTTTTAATTTTTAATTTTTAATTTTTAATTTTTAATTTTTAATTTTTAATTTTTAATTTTTAATTTTTAATTTTTAATTTTTAATTTTTAATTTTTAATTTTTAATTTTTAATTTTTAATTTTTAATTTTTAATTTTTAATTTTTAATTTTTAATTTTTAATTTTTAATTTTTAATTTTTAATTTTTAATTTTTAATTTTTAATTTTTAATTTTTAAATTTTAATTTTTAATTTTTAATTTTTAATTTTTAATTTTTAATTTTTAATTTTTAATTTTTAATTTTTAATTTTTAATTTTTAATTTTTAATTTTTAATTTTTAATTTTTAATTTTTAATTTTTAATTTTTAATTTTTAATTTTAATTTTTAAATTTTTTATTTTTCATTTTTCATTTTTAATTTTTAATTTTTCATTTTCCTTTGATTTTTCATGTTCCATTTTTAATTTTTAATTTTTAATTTTTAATTTTTAATTTTTAATTTTTAATTTTTAATTTTTAATTTTTAATTTTTAATTTTTAATTTTTAATTTTTAATTTTTAATTTTTAATTTTTAATTTTTAATTTTTAATTTTTAATTTTTAATTTTTAATTTTTAATTTTTAATTTTTAATTTTTAATTTTTAATTTTTAATTTTTAATTTTTAATTTTTAATTTTTAATTTTTAATTTTTAAATTTTAATTTTTAATTTTTAATTTTTAATTTTTAATTTTTAATTTTTAATTTTTAATTTTTAATTTTTAATTTTTAATTTTTAATTTTTAATTTTTAATTTTTAATTTTTAATTTTTAATTTTTAATTTTTAATTTTTAATTTTTAATTTTTAATTTTTAATTTTTAATTTTTAATTTTTAATTTTTAATTTTTAATTTTTAATTTTTAATTTTTAATTTTTAATTTTTAATTTTTAATTTTTAATTTTTAATTTTTAATTTTTAATTTTTAATTTTTAATTTTTAATTTTTAATTTTTAATTTTTAATTTTTAATTTTTAATTTTTAATTTTTAATTTTTAATTTTTAATTTTAATTTTTAATTTTTAATTTTTAATTTTTAATTTTTAATTTTTAATTTTTAATTTTTAATTTTTAATTTTTAATTTTTAATTTTTAATTTTTAATTTTTAATTTTTAATTTTTAATTTTTAATTTTTAATTTTTAATTTTTAATTTTTAATTTTTAATTTTTAATTTTTAATTTTTAATTTTTAATTTTTAATTTTTAATTTTACAATTTTCATTTTAAAATTTTCATTTTTCAATTTTTATTTTTCATTTTTCAATTTTCATTTTTCATTTTTCATTTTTCAATTTTCATTTTGCAGTTTTCATTTTTATTTTTCATTTTTCAGTTTTCATTTTCCATTTTTCATTTTTCAATATTCATTTTACATTTACATTTTTCAATTTTTATTTTTCATTTTTCATTTTTTAATTTTCGTTTTTCATTTTCCATATTAAATTTTACATTTTTATTATTTCAATTTGCATATTTCATTTTCCATTTTTAATTTTTCATTTTTCGTTTTCCATTTGTAATTTTTAATTTTTTTATATCGATTTTTTTTATTATATCGTGATATCAATAAAAAAAAATATGTGGCAATACTGCTAACATAGCATCATTTTTTTGTGGCTTTCATTTTTTAAATGTGTATGTTGTTGAACAACAATTATGTTCAACCACTAAAATATTACAACAAACACACTGGCAATTTTAGTTTTTTTTTTTTAGAGATGTATACAAATTTTTGGCCAAATCTCAGCATAGTGACATCCAATTTACGCCATTTTAAACACCGACCTGCTCCAAATAATGGCAAATAACAGTATTGTAACTGTATCCAGGTAAATAGTTAATTTTGTGAATGGGCATGTTTTCAACAGACAGACAGACGGACAGACGGACATCGGACATTCTCCGTTTATAAGGATGAATAATATATATAGTTTACGAGGTCTCCGGAATTTATTTCTATGAGTTACAAATGGATTGACAAACTGATATATACCCTCTTGCACAGTTGTGTGGAGGCTATAAAACAGGTATTTTATTATAAAAAGGTACTTTTTTAGGAAAGGGTACATTTAAAAAAAATTTGCTTTATTAAGAAAAAGATTATATACATAGCCTATGCCACTATGTGGTCAGGGTATAATGACTTTGAGCTGTTGTTTGTAACTACCAAAACTCTTTGATCTAGAACCTTCTTTTATTATACCGATTACTTTCTGAGTCAATATAGCATGTCCGTCCGTCTGTCCGACTGTGTGTCCATATAAACCTTTTAATCAAACTACAGGTCTCAAATAAGCATATATTTTGATGAAATTTAGTATATAAACTTCTATCGGCTATAGGATGAACACTATTGAAATTGGTGAAAATCGGTTCATGTTCATGTCCCCATACATATGACCCCTATGATATCGACTTAAATTGCCATAATATCCAAATTATCATATAGATCTCGGTCAAAGAGGGTTTGGGTGTGTTTATTATATCCATTTATCAGTAGTCCGTATATGACAATTCGTAGTTATAGTCGCCATATGTAGGTGGCTTCCGATCTTCACTTAAATCTATCAAAAAACAAAAATATTGTTTCTCAAATTCGGTGTGTCTATGTTTTTGCAAAAAATAAGTGACCTTTCCAAATATGGTCAAGATCGGTTCCGAAGACAAAAAATTTAATAACAATGCCACTAATATTTCGTTTACGCTTTTATTATATACCCAATTAGTTTAACCTAAGACCAATTCTCGAAACGCATGGTATAGGGTATCGGTCTAAACCGCCTATAATTTTCTTACTTGTTTTTATTTCATCTTGGTAATTTTCTTTATTATATCGGGATAACGAACAAAAAATTCTTGCCTACGCTAACGTGACACGTGCACTATGACCATACAAACACCCTCATGAAGCAAATGCTACAACTAAAACAGTAAGACCAGTTACAAAATATTTAACTTAAAAAAGCCACAAGCACTGAACATTTTTAATTTTTCAAGAGTTTTATCACATTTTCATTTATATCTCGTGACCCATGA
Source organism: Cordilura impudica (assembly GCA_963682025.1). Lineage (NCBI taxonomy): Eukaryota > Metazoa > Arthropoda > Insecta > Diptera > Scathophagidae > Cordilura > Cordilura impudica. Next base: position 171,998,279 of record OY821521.1, on the reverse strand, counting down.
AATCGATTTTGACGATTTGAAATAGCAACTCAATCAGGATGCTAGTAAACTATATTATGAAAAAACGAAGAGTCAAGCTTAGTTATTGAGGATGTAATCGTGATTTCCACAGACGGACGGACAGACGGTCATCGCTAAATCAACTTATCTCATTATAAACGGAAGGACAAAGTAATATTCACAGTGGTGTGGAGGGTATAAAAACGTTTGACCTTTGCAAATCAGTATGTAAATAAGGCTTCCGAATTTTTGGAACGTATTTTATTTTCAAACGAAAGTCGTTGATATTCTAAGTTCAAGGCCAATAAATAAGTGCTGCCAGATTTAATTTCCTATATCCATGTAGGAATGCCGAAAAATAATTGAACAAAAAATTCATATTCATCATACGTTCCATGGATGTTCTGATGTTTTTTCTATTTCTAAGGAAAAATATAAAAATATAAAAGGTCATATTTTGAGAACGCTAAATCCTTTGGAGGCTATACTAGCCTAGTCCTTTCACCTTGACTTGAAGTTTTTGGATGAGTGGGGTAACATAACTAAAGCGGATGACTTAAAGTTAGATAAGTCGAGATCCTAAAGCGTAAAATTACTAATTAAGCAATATATAATGTAAATTTTGGTTGTTTGTAATAATATTTCAAATTTATGAATCCTTTTTCTGCTGATTTTATTCCTTTTTTATGTTTTTGAACTACATAAAATATATTAAAGGCATAAAACTTTAAACAAATAAAGAAAAACTAATAAATAGCTTAAAAATGTATTTAAAAAATAAATTAATTCTACTTAGTCAATTTTTTCTTATTTTTCGTAGTATAACAGTTTTTATTTAAGGTGTACGAATACTTTTTCTAGCAAGTGTGCACACTTGGCTTTGTATAAATATTATTTTGGAATTTTTATTTATTTTTTAAATATTATTTTTATGTTATTTTTCTACTGGTAAAGAATTCCTTTTATTTAATGTTTAGCTATCAATATTCTAAAAAGGAAGAAGAAAGAGATGAAAACAAACCTTGATAGTATCAAGTTATTTTTATAGTTTTATATAACACATACTTACCCATCAAAGGCAGCACAAAGTTGTGTGTCTTCTATTGTACAAGTCAGATTGTTGTTGGTCAAAAATAAATGTTGCTAAACTTATTGAAATTGACCATATGAACTGTATCGAATGTTTAACGATAAGCCATCAGTCACATGGTCGGACTTGTATGGAGTCGGTGGCCAAAAATACTTCCAGTAGAGATATCAATGTGAAACTTTAGCGACGGCATACTAAAAATATGTGAATTGTTTAATGATTAAATAGGTGCGGTTGATACCTCTATACCCACCCACTCCCACCCACTACCACCCACTTCCACCCCATGTAAGCTGAAAGTTGTCAAAAAAAATGTACGCTCTTTATTTTTAATTCATAATAACTTTTTCGTAAGATTTAGTTTTACAAAAGAATAAAATTAACAATTTATAAAATAATAATACAAAAATTAAAAATAAAATAAAAAAAAAATTTTACAAAATTAATCTAACAAATCAAAAACAGATTTTAATAAAATTGATTTTCTTTTGAATGGCAAATTTCGCTGTCCCGTTATAAAAGGATCCGAACTTACAAGTAAACGATTAAACAAATCCATACTTATTGAAACGTGTGAAGTTTTACGCGTGTGCTGGAGTCGAAATTTTTTGACGTCTTTGCTCCTAAACTCATCAACTTCTTCAGAGAGTTCTCCAATCAATAACAGCACCAGCATCAATTAAAATTTTGTGGACTGTAGGTGGAAGGTAGTACCATGAACACTTATTTCCTGAAGTTCTCAACATTAATTTTATACCCTTACGGCAAAGCTTGCAACAATGTTGTACACCTCGCAATTACACCTTTATCAAGGCCTGTTATTTCAGCAGACAAGCCAGCATTGCTGAAAATTTTTTTTAAGAAATTCTAGGTCAAAGTTGAACTTTTAATTTTTTTTTAACTTTTAGCGTGAAATATGGGGTTTTTATTTTCTTTTATTTATTAAAAAAATGTCATATTTGCATTTTAATAATAATTACAAGCATTTTTTGTAATAATGGCATTTTTTTTAAATATTAACACTCCAAAAAATTTGTACACTCAAAAAAAATAAATAAAATGAACTGAAAATTTTGCTATTACTACTGAAAAATTAAAAATATTTTGCTGTCAAATTAGCAAATTTGTTTACACTCAAAGAATGTTCCACTTTTCATTGATTTTGAATACAGGAGATGAACGGACCTAACGTTGCCAATAATCCGTTAAATAGATCTTCATTTGTGGAATTTCGTTAAATTTTTCTAGTATTGTGCTCTCTATAAAATCTGTAATCCTTATTCCTTTTTTCCTGAGCCTTCTCTGATAGATCTCCAAGTGGCACCAAATGATATTTAATGACATCTTTTGCATAATAAAGGATTTTGTGAACTGTTGTAGACATATTTCTCCATGGATACTTGGTTGTTGATATTTTTGCAGTTTCCTTCAATTCATCCCTTGCACCAAAGTACTTCTAGGATTATTTTAAATCAGGGTTTAAATCCACTCCTGCTATTTCAGATGCTGTTTCTGGATTTGAAAGCATCTTCTTGCGGTATTGCCATCATTTGTACTGCCTGACCCTTGTTTTAACTGATCTATAATCAATACCAAATTGCGATTTTCATCTTGAACATGTTTCTTTTTTGAACTTCTTAACTTTTTGTTGGTTTCATTGTTTCTTATTAATCCTGAAGAATCGAAATCCAAATCATAACTGATTTTTAGTATGTGTTCCATAAGTTGTATTCTTGCAATGTAGTGGTGATAATCCAAATTCATATACATCGGCATTATTTAATAATTTTATCGGGACTTGGTATAATTGGCTTGCTATTATTTGGCATATAATACAGCTAGATGCAGCGTTCGTGTTAGTCAAAGCCTGGCCTACTTTTCTATCTATCTTTCTCAGCATTAATTGGTAGCTTACGTCAATTTTCTGCCCATCTAACTGTAATTGCAATGGCTGTAGCATTGCAATTTGGGCCTGCAATATTTCGTAGAAGATGGTTGCAGGCTCTGAATCTTCCAAAATCTTTTCAATCGCAACATATCTGAATCCGAAATATTTTCACATACTACTTGTTTCTATTGTTTTTTTCCCGAAGAACCATCCCATCTCCATTTGATGAATTTCATTTAAAAATCAAGATAAAACTGAAATTTTGAACCCGACCACCTCAGATATCGATGAAATTTTGTTCATAGCTAAATTTGATCAATACAAACAAACCCTCATTTTTAGAAATGACTGTTTTGCGATTTTTTGGGCGTGGCACAGTGGGAAAGTTTTAGAAAAAACGCGAAAATGGTCGAAAAGTGCTCCATTTAAAATACAATAACTCAGAATCGGCTGAACCGATTTCCACGATCTTTATATCATAAAAAAGATATTTTAACAGGCTTTATGACACGTTTGAAAAAAAAATACACTGTAAAAAATTTTATAACAAAAAGAAAATTTTAAATAACGATAAAACCAAAAAGATCAAGGGTTTTTTTACAGAGTATTATTTTTTTTTAGAAAGGTTTATCCTTCACCTATACCATATCCAAAAAGTAAAATGGGTTCTTTTTTAGTTTTTTTTATATAATTTTTTAAGTAGTGTCACTTCTAGTAATACGTACCGAAAGTTTTTGAAATAATTCGAATAACAGCGAAAATATCAGGTCACATTCTTACCCATTTACAAAATAGTTCAACAATTCTAACATTTTTTAAATGTTTACAAATAAAAAACCATCAACAATTGTTTATATTATTTGCCAAGTTTTTATTAATTTGTGTTTTATTTTATTTAAATTTTTTTTAAGTTAATTATTTGTAAGAAATTTTGCGCTGCTCAAATTTGGTACAGTCAGAATATCTGCGCACATGTACAAAGTTTCATTTATTGGAATGAATGAATGAAGAAAGCCTTGAGTTCCTGTTATAGTTTGAGCTTCTCTATATCTTGAAAATACATCCCTTGGCCAAAGTTGATTTTACAAAATTTACAATGTTAAGGCCAAAAAATTGTATGAAACTTGGAGTTGGAAACCAGCAAAATATCTGTGTATGCACATTGCATCAGAATATGAAATTGATGTTTGAAAAAAGTCGCTTAAAATCATTTTGTTTTGAAGGAGAATGCACATTTACCGACTACAAAGATGTTCTCAAATTCGTTGTTTGTAATGGTGACATACAAAAAAGCGAGTGTTGCGATTCAATGTGTGGTCACTGCTCAAAAATTTAAATAATCTAAAAACGCATATGCTAAAACATTTTGAAAATAACCAAACTGAAGAAATAATATACAAAAAGTGGAATACAACGATTAGATGTGTTCTGGAAACGTTAATCACCAACCGAGAATCATTTGTCAGCGATTTTACTGAACACATCAAAGTTCTGATTCCGCAACATTTCATAGCAAAGCGACAATCTGAATTTATCAGCAATAAAAGAGCGGCGCTGTTATCAGGAGAAATGTTAATTCAAATGGACTTTGCTGAAAATTATGCATTTCTTGTACAAGATGCCGTGCAAGGATACCATTGGAATAATGATCAGGCTACAATACATCCGTTCGTTATTTATTACAAAGGTAATTATTTTAATATTTTGGTATTAGTAAACACATCCATCCACACTCATCAAAATATTTAATATTTTTTATTTATTTGTTTTTTTTCCTTTGTTTGTTTATTTTCAGATAACGATAAATTATTTCATAAAAGCTTCGCCATAATATCTGATTGCAATACCCATGATAGTATAGCAGTTCATCTATATATTTCAAAAATGATACAGTTCGTGAAGGCCAATATAAACAACAATATTAATAAAATCATTTACGTATCAGATGGTGCAGGAGCACAATATAAAAATAAATATAACTTCATTAATTTATGCCATCACAAATCTGATTTTGGTATTGACGCTGAATGGCACTTTTATGCTACCAGTCATGGAAAATCTGCATGTGATGGAATCGGAGGAACATTGAAGAGAGGTGCTCGAAATTATAGTATTGCAAATAAAAATGAAATCCAGACAACGAGGCAACTCTATCACTGGGCATCAGAAACATATAAGACCACCATACAAGTTGCTTACGCAGATGCTGACGAATACAAAAACGTTAAAGAAAAGCTATTTTCAAGATATAAAGAAGCTTAAACTATAACAGGAACTCAAGGCTTTCATTCATTCATTCCAATAAATGAAACTTTTGTACATATGCGCAGATATTCTGACTGTACCAAATTTGAGCAGCGCAAAATTTCTTACAAATAATTGGGTAAAAACATATGAAATCAACCGAAAATATTAACATTTGTGACCTCATCACCTCCAAATTTTATAAGATTTTGTACACATGATCTATGGATCGGCACAATAATATTTGCCAACTTTCAGACATATAGCCTTCGAACTTTCAGAATTATGGCCACTCCAAGTTGGCAAAAATCAATAAAAATGCACTCAGATGCCTTAACACAATTTTTAATATCTCGAAAAGTATTCATTGCACGTTAATAATCAAGGGCTCATTTTACAGACTAAAACATGCGCCATTCCAAAAAAATTTTTTTTTCAAATTTTCGATCAAGGATAATGTAAATAAAAAAGGACTAAAATTTCCAAAGGATATTTCTCGAAAATCAATATTTTTAAAAATTTCAAAAAAATATATGTTAATTCTTATTATGTCTTGTACAAGTCTGTCAAATTTCAATGTGGAGTCTTTATTACAACATGAGTTATTAAGAAAAAAGCAGGCGAAGGTTTATGTATTTCATGAAATGTACCATGAAATGTAATATCTCTTTTCGAGATATTAAAAATTGTGTTAAGGTATCTGAGTGCATTTTTATTGATTTTTGCCAACTTGGAATGGCCATAATTCTGAAAATACGAGAGCTACGACACTGAAAGTTGGCAAACGCTATTATTATCTTTAACTTTCCCTTCGTACCAAAATTCATCCAATTCGAAATCGGTGCGGTCAACTCATTGGTTGATTTCATATGTTTTTACCCAATTAACTTAAAAAAAATGTAAAAAAAATAAAACACAAATTAATAAAAACTTGGCAAATAATATAAATAATTGTTGATGGTTTTTTATTTGTAAACATTTAAAAAATGTTAGAATTGTTGAACTATTTTGTAAATGTGTAAGAATGTGACCTGATATTTTCGCTGTTATTCGAATTATTTCAAAAACTTTCGGTACGTATTACTAGAAGTGACACTACTTAAAAAATTATATAAATAAAACTAAAAAAGAACCCATTTTACTTTTTGGATATGGTATAGGTGAAGGATAAACCTTTCTAAAAAAATAATACACTGTAAAAAAACCCTTGATCTTTTTGGTTTTTTCGTTATTTAAAATTTTCTTTTTGTTATAAAATTTTTTACAGTGTATTTTTTTTTCAAACGTGTCATAAAGCCTGCTAAAATATCTTTTTAATGATATAAAGATCATGGAAATCGGTTCAGCCGATTCTGAGTTATTGCATTTTAAATGGAGCACTTTTCGACCATTTCCGCGTTTGTTTGAAAACTTTTCCACTGTGCCACGCCCAAAAAATCGCAAAACAGTCATTTCTAAAAATGAGGGTTTGTTTGTATTGATCAAATTTAGCTATAAACAAAATTTCATCGATATCTGAGGTGGTCGGGTTCAATGCATCTCGATTTTTACATGAAATTATAAATTTATAAAACAGAATTAATTTTGTGTTTCCATATATCTTTAACTCATTTCCTTTTATTAATTGTAGCAAGCGTTTGGCTGTGTGATCAAGTACAAATTGTAGTTGTAACTCTGTCGAAATTGGTGTGATTGTGGTAGTGTCCTTTGATGGCAAACAGTCCATTTTAACAGCGGTTATGTGGTGATATACTGGTTACATATTTGAGCCTTTTTCAATCGCACGCAATCTGAGCTCAATATATTGCTGTTTTGTTAATTTCAAATCCAGAAATAATGCTAATGCCACTCATTTGTGAACTGTCTTACATCGCTCGGAGTATACCAACTTTTAAGAACCCGTTTTGTTCTCACTGGAATAGCTTGTACAACTTTTTCAATGATATCCACAATTGTTTTTGTGATCGAAATTGATGCAGGAAAGATTCTTTTATATTTATACATCCAATTTCATCATTAACATCTTTAAGTTTCCGACTCTTAGATCTATCGCTGCAGTTGTCCAATGATTTGCGTGGTCTCCCAGCCTTATCTTGCTTTACTTATCTTGCTTTGCAGCCACAGTAAGTTGGCCTTCTAACCAGTTTGCGCTTTTTATATAAAAGTTTTGTTTATTGTAGCTAACTTCTTTGTAGCGTTTTTTTAAGGCTTTGACGAAATTAGATAATTGCTGTTGTATTTCGATGCTACACGAATTTAAGCTTAATTTTATTTCAACGTAACTAAGAAATTCTTCCTGGCTTTTGTTCCTAAAATACTCTTCGGCCAGTTCTTTATAACTTAAGCTTAATATTTTTATAAATATATTTATTTTCTGAATATTTTTATTTGCGATTGTTATTGCTGAAATATATTATAGCAATTGAGTTTGTATTCAAATGTCACTTTCTTATAAGACTTCTCATAAGCCATCATACTAAGATTCTAGGTAAAATAAAAAGGTAAGAAAATGGCATTAGTGCATTATTACCTAAAATAATATATAAAAAACCCACTATACAAATGAATTGGGTAAAATAAAAAGGTATGATAATAAAAAAAAACACAGGTTACAAATGAAATACATCCTTTGTGTATTGACACTCTTACTTACAAATATATCAAAAGGGTGGTGTATTTTGTAAGCAGATATCATTACTGGTAATAGAACAAATAATGACTAATATAAGCTATAAAATACCTAAAGCACAATTTTAACACACCATTTTGAGTAATTTCATTAATATGAAAAAAGTGTTCTACCCACGGATCGTCACGGGTACGAGGGTATACATAGGTTTAAAGAGGACACTTTCACCTTTCTCCGGGTGGTATACGTTTCTTGTTCCCTTTTGTTCGTTAGAAGTTATATTCCACTAAATTTTAAATTTGACACAAATATAAAAGTTTAATAAATATTTCAGAACATCCCCTAATATTAAACGGTAGGGCTGTGACCACCTACACCAACTAAAGACTGCAATCCTACCAACCTTAAAAAGAAGACCGCAGGTCAGTATCGATGATAACTTGCGAGTAGTAGCCATTTATCTTTGATAAAAAGAAACAAAAAAAAACACCTGAAATTAAAAAAACAGTTGAGTTTGATAGCATGCCACGCCCACAATTAGCATACATTTGGATATATTAGCTATAAAATGGCGTTAAAATTTAAAAAATCGGTGACAAAAAAATTGGACATTTGGCCAATGAAATCAAAATTTCAGGCACAGTGAGACGGTGACTTCCGTGACTTATACGTACAATCTTTAACAAAAGAAATACGTTTATTGATGATTTCTTTAAACGGCGCACAGTAAAAAATTTTACTCTGCAGTTTCACACACACAGTTTTTTAGTATCTATCGAAACGAAGATTCTCAGCTGAAAAATTTGCAAAAAAAAAAAAAAAAATCTTGCGCTCCATAGGGTTACATTTGCGCCAAAAATAATTATTTTTCGTATAAAACAAGTTTTGGAAACAAATTCCAGAAAAACATGAGCCGAAATCTAAAATCCCAAAAAAGGAATCAATGGACATTAGACTGGTCCTACGTTATAGGGACATTTTTCAAATGCGATTTTGGGGATAGGCAGGGTCCAGTTTATTACCTTTCAAAACAAAACTAATAAATATGAAGTTTGGGGACAATCGGATAAAGAAAAGTCGCGCCGGAAATCGATTGAAAATTTCAAGTGTGTTTATATGGGGAAAATATGACTTTTTTGAGATTTTACGAAAATTTCGTTCTATAGTTTGATTTTACCGATAAGTTCTTGTAAGACGCGAGATGATTATTAAATTGTTTTTTCAAAAAGCTATAAAACTTCAAAATCGAATAAAAATTCGCCAAGAAATAGCAAATGCCCCAGACCACTTTTGTGACAAAAAAAAAAAACTGGTTCATGAAAATTGATGGAATTTTTTTCAACTTTGAGAAATTGATTAAAGCCATGATTTTTTTGTCTCTATACTTATAAGTAATCAGATATGAAGTACTGTTTTATTACCACGTTCTTAACCTATTGCGCATTGAGACCGAAAATGGGAAATTTGTTTGATATAATTTTGAAAACTCCTTTTTCAAGTTTTAAAAAAATTTTCTTAAACAAAATTTAAAAAAATGTATCTGGCACTCTAAAGTTTTGTTAAATGCATGTTGCAAATTAACTGTGTGAATTTTTAAGTAAATCCCTTTGCCAGAATTTTTTTTCAAATGGTTTTTATTTTTGCGGATTTCGAGAAAAATGGGATTTTTGTAAAATATTCTGTAAATGTGTTCTTTCTAAATACTTTGTATCAAAAATTCATCACTTTTCTACTTTTCAATGTTATATTTTATCTTTATAGCCTAGGGTTTCGGAAAAAAATAATATGACCACATTAACCCTTTTTGGAATTGGGGTCACGTATGACCCCAGCTAATAAAAGACAATTTATTCAAAAAAAATCAAATATTTTGTAAGTGCTGCTGAATTTTTAGATGCTATGCTTAAACTATAATAACCAGATGTGTAGGACTTCCGTTACTATAATTTGGGATAAATCCGGGAACGTTAACCCATTATTTGCCAAGGCCAGCTTTTGATTTTAAAATATTTTTAAATAAAAATTACCGAAAACGAGTTTTTCTATTAAACTCGATGAAACCACTATTTAGAATTTTAGAAAAATAATTCTGTTTAATTTTATTTATTTAACTCTTTGGTGCTCCTGGGATCAAAATAATCCATTGTGATATATCTTTGATGCAATTATCTGCTTATTGCTCGCGAATATAAATTAAAACAACTTTTAACCAATTTTGTTATAAAATTATTTTATGTATAAAAATTCACGCAGTTAATCTCTGACATGTAGTTAATAAAACCTTAAAGTGCAAGATCCATTTTTTTAAATTTTGTTTAAGAAAATTTTTTAAAACTTGAAAAAGGAGTTTTCAAAATTTTATCAACAAAATTTCCCATCTTCGGTCTCAATGCGCAATAGGTTAACAACGTGGTAATAAAACAGTACTTCATATCTGATTACTTATAAGCAGGGCAAGGAAGTTCATGCACTAAAAATCGCGTTTTATGTACATAAAACATGCACTATAAATCTAAAAATATGCAATAAAAAATTGAAAAATATGCATTTAAAATTGATTTATTTCACCATTTATTTAACTTAAAAGTACAAAAAAAAACATAACAAACATTAAATTCAGTCTTATTGGTTTTAATATTTTACAAAACGTGTAAAAACAGTATAAAAAAGTAGTATAACTTAAGATAAAGATTTATTTATATATATGAATAAGTTTTTTTTTTAAGTTATCAAAAGTAAAACTCATTCTATTTGGTCTTAAAAATGTTTTAAACATTGAAAATGACCGCTCGACATCAACGGATGTAATTGGTGCATATTTAAAAGTTGCCAACTCCTTTGTAGAGTATTCATTTACTACTATATTTTCTTCACTAGAATGTAAATCGAAAATACTAGCAGTTTCTTTAATTTTCTTAAATCCACTATTTTTGTTTAAAACTGCATCCAGTTTGGCCCTAATTTTTTCACCAATTTGACATTCCGCTTCTCTTATTTTAATGACGGCATCATCAATTAATTTAACCTGGATTGTCAATAATTTAAACCCCTGCAGTTTGCTAAGTGTTTTAACTAAAAATCCATATTTTGAATTTATAAATACTAACTGAGCCTTTATATTAGGTATATTTAAAATAGTTTTAACTTTTTAAATTGCTACTGCATCATTTTCGTTAAAATTCTGCACCACGTCTTTAAATTCTTCAAAGTTCTTAGCATAATACTCAACTGCCTCCAACCAGGTACCCCATCTTGTTATAGTTGGTTGTGGCGGGAGATTCAATTGAGGATATTTTTCTTTGAAGACTGAAACACGCAAAGGTGATTTTAGAAGTATTTTTTCCCCGCAGGATATTAACGAATCTATGTTTTCAAATTGATTTCTTATTTCTTCAGCCACACGATGCATTGCATGAGCTAAACATGTGACGTGCATCATTTTTGGGTAAAACACTTTTAAAAAAGTCCAGACTTTACCATGTATGGCGCGGCGTTGGTCAAGTAAAGTAAAATTTTATTTTTATTAAAATCTTCTCCTAAAAGCGAAATCGAGTCATTAAAAGCTCGAGCGATTGAGGCATGATCCATCTTTTCCAACTGTACCACATTCAGCAAAAATTTTTGTTTACTCTGCTCTTCTTCGGTATTCAAAATCCCAACAATTACGTTGGCAACAGAACGTCCTTCAATGTCTGTCGTTTCGTCGATGGACACCCACAAATTATGTGGCTTTAATGTTTCTATTACCTTACATAGTTGGATAGTGTACAACTTGTCAAGATAAGTTTTTTCTAAGTGATATTTCCGAATGTATGGTCTCATTGGTATATGTGTTTAAAAAATTTCTAAGCTGTGGGTTGTTCAGTTTATATAGGGGTAAATCGGCAGACACCAAAGCATCACATAATTCCAAACTAAATACACTGGTTTTATCCCCAAAAGCTGATTTGCTAGAGATTAGAGGTTGCGATGCCTTTTGAGTAGCTCGGTCATACAAATCTTTATGCTTCAGGCTTTCAAGGTGCTGACCGACTTGAAATTTTGTAGTAAAAGTAACACTTTTATTGCAAACTTTGCAAAAAAGAACCTTTCTATCTGTTTTAAAGACATCTTTGTAGTCAGAAACATACTTAAGTAAAAGTTTAGCTTTTGTTCGTTGTTCTTTCGGCATTTTTTCTAAAAATATTCATTTATTTATTAGTTTTTGGATTATACTTACAGCATAAATCGGTAATTTTATATTTAATAGTATTTTCTTCTTGTATTAACGTTGTTTTTACTTTCTTTCTCTTCAAGGTTTTTTAAACAAGGCAACAAAGTGAAATGTCAAAAAATTACTTTCTTTTTTGTCTCTTCTGTAATATTTTCATAGTTGCACTAAATTATATTGTTTTTAAATTTTTTTAAGTATGCCTTTAAATATGTGATCTGTTTTTTCAAATATTGCTTTATGGTTGCAAAATACTATTCGTGTCTTAGCATTAATCAGAAAAAAATAACTGAAAAGTACCTTTTACTGCAACTGGGTAAACATAAAGTAACAAAGAATAGAAATAAAAGCAGCACATAGTTTTAGGCTGTTATAAATATACACTATAACAAGTAAGAAAATTATAGTCGGTCTAGACCGACTATACGATACCCTATACCATGCGTTTAGAAACCCTATCTTTTAGGCCCAACTAACTGGACATAGAAAATAAGCAAAAACCAAATTTGAGTGGGATTTTTCTTAATTTTTTTGGCAGCAGATATGAAAAAGTTCATATCGGATGCTATATCTATATGGGGACTAGGTCCAAAAATGGACCAATCCTGATCATGTTTGGTAAAGTCTCTTGTATTTTGCAAAAATATATACAAACAAAATTTGAGAAGAATCAGTGCAATATTTTTGTTTTTAATAGATTTAAGCGAAGATCGGGAAGGAGTCTATACGGGGCCAAAGGGATAATTTTTGGACTACTCATTAATGGATGTAATTAACGCATACAAACCCAATTTGAGTAAGATCTATATGACAATTTGGATCTTATGGCAATTTATGTCGATTTCATAGGGGTAATTTTTATGGGGGCAAGGTCTGAACATGGACCGATTCTCACCAATTTCAGTAGCGTTCATCCCATGGCCGATGAAAATATATTCATATTTGCGACCTGCAGTTTGATTACAAGGTTTACATGGACACACAGACGGACGGACGGACGGAAATTGTTAAATCATCTCAAAAAGTGATTCTGATTCGATCGGTATAATTAAAGATGGGTCTAGGTCAAATATTTTTGGTTGTTACAAACAGCAGCACAAAGTCATTATACCCAAACCACATAGTGGTATAGGGTATAAAAATGCTTCAATGTGTAACTCCGTAAAAATAGCAATCAAAGAAATATTAAAAATGAAAACGGTTTTTTATGAAAAAAAAAAAATTTACGATAAAAAGAAATAAAACAAAGAAAAAATCATTTTATTTTAAAAAATATGTAGAAAAACATGCGGTTTTAGCAAAATATGCCAAAAACATGCATTTCAAGCAAAATATGCAAAAATATGCACTAACAAATCGATGCCATTTTACAGCAAATTTATTGATTCGTAAAGATATTTACTTTATGTTTGTCTCAGGCTAACGACAACAAACATGTATTTACATGAAGTCCCTTGCCCTGCTTATAAGTATAGAGACAAAAAAATAATGGCTTTAATCACTTTCTCAAAGTTGAAAAAAATTCCATCAATTTTCATGAACTAGTTTTTTTTTTTTGTTTTTTGTCCCAAAAGTGGTCTGGGGCATTTGCAATTTCTTGACGAATTTTTATTCAATTTTGTTTTTATAGCTTTTTGAAAAGATAATTTAATACAGATCCCGATTCTTGTAACAACTTGTCGGAAAAATTAAACTATAGAACGAAATTTTCGTAAAATCTCAAATAAAGTCATATTTTCCCCACACTTGAAATTTTCAATCGATTTCCTGCGCAACTTTTCTTTATCCGATTGTCCCCAAACTTCACATTTATTAGTTTTATATTGAAAGGTAACAAACTGGACCCCGCCTATCCCACAAATCGCATTTTCATTTTTAACGACCACTCTAATTGACATACTCAACACGAACATTTTGTAAAAAACCCCTGCTCAACAGTTGAACTATGTGAGGTGTAGAGAAATTTGGATGGCGCTTCGCTAGGGTATAATTTTTAAAACGTACTATTTTTAAAGAAGTATCACACTTTTCTTAAATAGGTACTTTTCTTAAACAGGTAGTTTTCTAAAAAAACGTACTGTATTAATAAAAATTTATGATGGGGCGAAAGGATTTATTTTTATTTAAAAATTTGGGAGATTCTTAATTTATTAATTTTATCATTTTTATTTAATATCCTAATGATTGCTCAAAACACTTTACCATCAGGATATTAATTTACAATTGATTATTATCTGTAATAGTTTTATGATTAATAATTAATTTATGACTTAGGATTAATGATTCCTGAATATCAATGAATAATTCTGTGGTCACAAGCATTAACCGCCTAAGTCGAAAATCATGCTTTCGAGAAAAATAACTTTTTATATAAATGTAATGAGGCTTCATTACGACTTAGGTCAGTATATTTTTAATAATAATAACTTTTTAATAAATAGTGTTAGAGAAATTGGGATTTCACGTAAATATAAAGCGTTTTTGGTAGAATATGATAGCATACATCAAATCAAATCATTCTTAAGTCGACTTAGGTGGTTATCGCTTGTCACCACATAATTTTTTTATGAATAATTTCTTTATTTATTCATGAATTCTTTTTTAGATTAATTAATGATTCCTTTTGGAATAATTAATTAATGTCTTCTTACTAAAACATTAAAAAGCTTATATAATATATTGTTCTTATGGACACCATATGTTTCGCTTAATCAACAGAAATATTCTTAAAAAAATTTATGTCAGAAAATTTTGTGTTACCGGCACATATGAGTGCCGCATATAAATATATTATTACCTCGTGGTCAATTATCATGTCTAAAAAATTGCAAAGTACAAAGTGCAATTTTTTTTTTTGTTTAATTACTTTAAAATTGTGCCGTATAAATATAGATCAACATATTATTGAATAGTATGCATCCGGCTTTCAATAACACAAAAATATTGACCCCCGTTTAATTTTCTATTCCATATTTACGGTTTGGGTGTTTCCATTGTTTCCAGAAATTTGTTGTATTTTATAATCGAAAGAAATTATGTATTTTTATAATCCAACTAGCTGAGTCCGGTCCGCGTTGCTGGCCCGAAGAAAACATCTGGATTTTATATTGCATCTAAATTTTAATACCGAGTGTCGGGCAAAAGTAAAGCACGAACTCCCTCGAAAATTTTAGCAAATATCTAGGTACAATACTAAAATTTGATTTCGCCATGCCCCTCCGCCCACAGATCAAAAATCAAATATCAGACTACAGTGTCACCCGAAAAGCTATTCAGAAGATTCTGTGCCTTAAATACATTGCATTTAATAATATTATGAATATGACTGAAAAAAAATATACGTTTTCTTGAATATTTTAACACCAGCGCCACCTACAGGTGAAAAACTTTGTCAACAACCTTAGTTTTATGTACATAATATATGTTGCGAATTTGAGCTAAATTGGACCGTAAATAAATTTTTTGGGAAAATCTCGACCCCAGCGCCACCTATCGGGTACAAAAAAAGTTATGCAAATCGGAGAACCAAAGGAACATATGGTATGAATACGAAGTCGCTAGCATTAGTGGTTCAACAGTTATTAGAGTACCAACATACGCACCAACGTTTTTATATATTAAGACTAGCTGTAACTTGATGGTCTTCGCTACACCCATCGTAACGTAATAAAAAACTGGGAAAACCTTTTGTAGAAAATTTTGGCCATTTTTGATTTTGGCGATTTTTGTTATTTGCGATGTTTAATATTTGGTGCTTTTTGATTTTTGGCGATTTTGGTTATTCGCAATTTTCGGTTTTGGCAATTTTCGGTTTCAACGATTTTTGATTTTTGGCGATTTTGGTAGTTCTCGATTTTTGGTTTTAGCGATTTTTGATATTGGCGATTTTTTTTCTGTTTGTTTGCAATTTTTCATTTTGGCGATTTTTGTTAGTCCCGATTTTCGTTTTTGGCGATTTTTTAATCTGACGATTTTTATTTTTTTATTATTCGCGACTTTCGGTTTTGGCGATTTTTGACTTTGACGATTTTTTTTTTGCCATTTCTGTTTTTATGATTTTTAATTTTGGCGATTTGTGATTTTGGCGATTATTGTTATTCGCGACTTTCGGTTTTAGCGATTTTTAATTTTGGCTATTAATGTACTGTCAATACTGTCACTTTCAAAGTACTTCTTATTTTTTTTTTGTATAGGACTTGCCACGGGCCTTGCCACTGGTCCGATATCCCTCCCCCTCCATTTTTTAGGCCACTCATATCATTAATAACTCATGAACTCAGACAAAGTCCCAAGGCTTTTTCTTTTATAGTACTCCAGTTATATGATATTAAATATTTACTTGGCATGTGGGTAACATGCCCATTAGTCCGATCCCGCCCATTTTTTGTCCGACTGTTCACATTAATGACTTATGAACTCACACAAACACCAAAAGCTTTAGAAACTACAGTACTCCAGATATATGACACGACTTTTGGTCCGATACCACCCATATTAATAATAGACATCCTCAGAGACATTCGCAAAGCTGCCTCTATCATACTATAGATGAGTGCCATGCGCACTTATACGATCCCGTCCATTTTCGGCATTGCTACCAATGTAAAAAATAGGTGCCATCACACAAACTTCCAAAGCTTTCTCTGTCATAGTACTCAATATATCGCACACATAGTTCAAAATGACTCAAATCAAAATTTTAATTTTTCAAAAATCGACAATTGAAACAATTAAAATATAAAGAAAGACAAACAAAAACAAAACACATTGATATTTTTTTATAGTTAATTCTAAAAAAACTTGGCATACTATTCGCGAAATTGGTATTGGTAATTTTGATAAAACCAGAAACTGTCCTATTGATGCTGATGAACTCAATAAGATGTTCACTAATACATATACCCATGATTCCAACAGACATTACAAGCCGTAATGGTTTTTTCGCAAACGTCAATAATAATTTATTTCTAGAAGAAAACAAGTTTGAGCTTTCCTGCGTCAACCAGTCTAATGTTTTCTCTTGTATCTCTCAAATAAAATCTATATAATCTCAATATATTAAAATTCTTTTACCACTAATCTTGCCTTATATTACTCATCTGTTCAACACCATCATCACGTCGAGTCATTTTCCTACAAAATGGAAACATGCAAAGATAATTCCGCTACCTAAATCAAACTCAGAATATGGTCCAATTGCCATAATTAGCTTTCTTTCGAAAAACTACTACACTCGCAAAACTACTACACTTGCAATTGAGCACATACTTACATGTAAATCAACTTTTGTTTGATAAGCACTCCGGCTTTCGTCCCAACCATAGTTACGTTACTGCCCGAATTGATGTTTCCGAATATATAAGACGTGAATTAGATGATGGTAAAGTTAATTTTTTGGTTCTTCTTGATCATTCCAAAGCCTTTGATACTGTCAATCATTCCACATTATGTATGAAGCTAAGACAATTATTCAATTTTTCCTCAACATCAATACAGCTAATATCAACATCGGAACGGATATAATCAGTATTCGTAATTAATACAATATCTGAACCATTAGATATTAGTAGAGGTGTACCCCAAGGGTCAATTTTGGGGCCGCTTCTTTTCTCTATTTATGCCAATGATTTACCGCACCACTTATCACATTGCAATGTTCACATGTATGCAGATGATGTACAGCTTTACCTTAGCAGCCCTGTTAATTCCATTCGCCAAAATGTGGATAACGGAAACGATGACCTGAACAGAATAAATTGTTGGGCGATTTCTAATGAACTTTGCTTAAATTCAAATAAATCTAATTGCATAGTGATACACAAAAGGACTATAAGCCCACTTATTGATATTTTGTTTATTTAACAACAGATGCCCTGATGATGATCGGAAAATTCGGTCGAAATATTGGGTCAAATAATATATATGTAAAGAAAAAAAATATTAATAAAATTAAAACATTAAAAAATTTTTTTGTTTATTTTATTAAAAATTTTATTACCTAAAGCTGAACAAATCAAATTAATTAACAACTCAAGGGTCAACCATACACACAAAAAATATTTTTAATAATTTTCAATTTACAATTTTTTTCAATATTCTATGTCTTGTGACTGATGTTTTGTTCTACCGTTTTATCCCGATTTTGACCAAACGTATATTATTTGAAAGGTATTTCTTTTTAGCTGTTCACCAGCTTCACAGATTTTGAAATTTTTTCCTTTATTTTGAGTAAATTGCATTTAAAGTTGCTACTAACACATACATAAAATTATAAAATGCTATGTGTGTGTTTATTAAATTTGTTAATGTGTTTGTAATAAAAATGAGTTTTTTTGTGTTGATTTGTGAATTGGCTATAATTGATTAGCATACTTTTAGGGTCTTTATTTAATGAAAAAATAAAATTTCCTAGAGTCTGCGTTTATTAATGTCATAATTTTATAAATTCTTATGTTATAATATTATTTATATTAATTTTTATATATTAGTTACAAATTTATTTAATTTAATTTGGCTAAACATGTTTGTTCACTACTAAAATCCAGTACTGTAATTATAAGACTTAGTCTTGTTGTGCAGGAAATCATTAAATTTTATAAATAGATAAATAAATAAACAAGTGCATTGTGCATAGTTTAAGCATATAAACCCGAAAAATGTAAATGTTGAGTTGAGTCACTTTTGCACTAGGTGTGCGATATATGATATTAAAAATTTACTTTATATGGGAGGTGCCACGCCCACTAAAATATCAGATAAAATTATAGCCTATGTCGATCCTAAAGGAACTATCTAAATATTGGAACCAACATTTTTAAAATCAGATGAGTAGTTACGGTTTATGTTAGTGTAGATAGATTTATAAATATCTCATATCCGTTGTCCATTTATATTTTAATTATTTAAATTTCATTTTCTTTAAAATTTTCTTATAATTTGGTTTATAATATAAATAATTGTATCTGGGTGTGGGTTTGGAGGTTTCCATTGTTTCAAGAAATTCGTTGTATTTTATAATCAAAGAAATTTTGTATTTTTATAATCTAACTAGCTGGACCCGGCAAACGTTGTTTTGCCCTCCATGAATTTTCTATTTTAGTTAGAATCTGTATATACCAATACAAAACAAACAAGTAAGAAAATTATAGTCGGTCTAAACCGAGTATATGATACCCTATACCATGCGTTTAGAGACCCTATCTCATAGGCCCAACTAACTGGACATAGAAAATAAGCATAAACCAAATTGAAGTGGGATTTTTATTAATTTTTTTGGCTGCAAATATGAAAAAGTTCATATCGGATGCTATATCAATATGGGGACTAGGTCCAAAAATGGACCAATCCTGATCATGTTTGGTAAAGTCTCTTGTATTTTGCAAAAATATATAAAAACAAAATTTGAGAAGAATCAGTGCATTATTTTTGTTTTTAATAGATTTAAGTGAAGATCGGGAAGCAGTCTATATGGGGCCAAAGGGATCATTTTTGGACTACTCATTAATGGATGTAATGAACGCATACAAACCCAATTTGAGTAAGATCTATATGACAATTTGGATCTTATGGCAATTTATGTCGGTTGCATAGGGGTAATTTGTATGGGGGCTAGGTCTGAACATGGACCGATTCTCACCAATTTCAATACCGTTCATTTCATGGCCGATGAAAGCTTATGTACCAAATTTCATCAAAATATATTCATATTTGCGACCTGCAGTTTGATTACAAAGTTTACATGGACACACAGACGGACGGACGGACGGACGGACATTGTTAAATCAACTCAAAAAGTGATTCTGATTCGATCGGTATAATTAAAGAGTGGTCTAGGTCAAATATTTTTGGTTGTTACAAACAGCAGCACAAAGTCATTATACCCAAACCACATAGTGGTATAGGGTATAAAAACGCTTGTGCATTTGTTAATATTAATTGAAAACTGTTAAAGACAAACCATGTTTTATTTATGAAAATGAAAATAAATATTTATTGTAACATATAAGAATGACCAATATATTTCTTTTATAGTAATGCAAAAGAGTGAACAATATTTTTAATTTAATTATTCTCGCATTAAATGAATAAATTTGCTGGCTTTCCGACACGGGAACATGCCACTTATAGTTGCTCGTTGGAAAAACAACTGTTTTCGAGCTCCAAACCACATATTTGCAATGACTGTCCTTGAGATTTATTAATGGTCATGGCAAAGCCCAATCTGATCGGAAATCTTAATGTTTTGAATGTTATGGGTGTGTTGGTAGGAATCATAGGAATTCTTGACAGCAAAACATGTTCTCCTTTAAATTTTCCTTTAAGAATTGTGGCCTCAATAACATTGGGCATTATTCTCTCACCAATTAACCTGATTGCATTACATAGTCTCGGAGCGTTGAGGTTACGTAGCAAAATTATTGGAGAACCGACTTTTAATTTTAATAAATGTGGTGGTAGACCGGGTACATCAAGTGAATTCAAAAATTCTGTTGGATAATTGACAGCTTCATTTTCTTCAACAACACTATCCATAGATTTGAAAGAAAACGTTTCGGAATCAATCATGTCCTGCATAACAACATTAATATTATCAACATCGACATTTTTTGCGGCTAAAATAGCTCTTTCACTTAACCAATCATAGCTACGATATTGATTCTGAATGTCGGGGAATACATTTTCAATTAACTCATCGCGTGACGATATAAGTTGACAAAAATCTTACGGATATTTTAATAGTTTGACTGGTTGGGTAAATATTGATTTTACCATTGCCAAGATTAAGTTGTTGTTTTGAAAATTGGTCAGCCATTGGATCATTTTGTAATCGTACTCGCATGTTTGTTGTTAATTTTATAGTTTGAATGCTACTCCATAATGTTGATGATTTTCAGCAGGCATTTATTTCGTCAGCATAGGTTGATTTTGGTATGAGTGGCCATGTTTGACGAAGATCTGCAGATAATAAAATGAGAGCTCCACCAAAAACTCTTTCATTGCCTTTCAAATCTTTTAGGGTTCTATGTAATGCTTCTAATGAATGTTTGTGAGCCATGGTACATTCATCCCAAATAATAATAATGCATTTTTGCATAACTTTTGCCATACTGGAATGTTTTTTGATATTACAGACGGCATTCTCATTTGTTTGTGATTTGAGTGCTGAATGAGCTGTACGACCACCATGCAATAATGTTGCGGCTATTCCGGACGAAGCAATAGCCAATGCAATTTTTCCTTCCTTTTTGGTTAGAATATTTATATATAAAAGCATTTGTGAATTTTGTAACTTAATAAAAATAAATTTGGCAACTCATTATTTTTCGAATGCCAGCGCCATCTGCCGGGTCCAACAAAAAAATTTTTGGCATCATCTAACATACATATACGTACATACTTAAATTCAGTAAATTCGCACCGTAAATAAGAATATTCGAAATAACTTTAACCCAGCGCCACCTATCGGATCCATTTATACACACAAAAATTTCATATGACGAAAATCGCACTGAAAATAAGAATTTTTTTATAACTTGACCCCAACGCTAGCTAGAGGATTAAAGAAACACAGAAGAGCTCGAACCGAACCTATGGTGCAAATCTTAGCTCGACAGCTATTATGTTTTCTGAGATCATTCGTTACAAACAAATGAACCAACGTTTTTATATATATAGATAGATATGTGTAATAAATGTATCTCGACAGTCCTTTTATTAAAAAGGTCCTTTTCTTAAAAAGGTACTTTTCTTAAAAAGATACTTTTCTTAAAAAGATACTTTTCTTAAAAAGGTACTTTTCTTAAAAAGGTACTTTTCTTGAAAAGTTACTTTTCTTAAAAGGGCACTTTTCTTAAAAAGGTACTTTCCTTAAAAAGGTACTTTTCTTAAAAGGGCACTTTTCTTAAAAAGAAACTTATCTTAAAAGTGCACTTTTCTTAAAAGGGCACTTTTCTTAAAAAGGTACTTTTCTTAAAAAGGTACTTTTCTTAAAAGTGCACTTTTCTTAAAAAGGTACTTTTCTTAAAAAGCTACTTTTCTTAAAAAGCTACTTTTCTTAAAAAGCTACTTTTCTTAAAAGGGCACTTTTCTTAAAAAGGTACTTTTCTTAAAAAGCTACTTTTCTTAAAAAGCTACTTTTCTTAAAAAGGTACTTTTCTTAAAAAGGTACTTTTCTTAAAAGGGCACTTTTATTAAAAAGGAACTTTTCTTAAAAAGGTTCTTTTCTTTAAAAGTTACTTTTCTTAAAAAGGTACTTTTCTTAAAAAGGTACTTTTCTTAAAAAGGTACTTTTCTTAAATCGGTACTTTTCTTAAAAAGGTACCTTTCTTAAAAAGGTACTTTTCTTAAAAAGGTACTTTTCTTGAAAAGTTACTTTTCTTAAAAAGGTAACTTTCTTAAAAAGGTACTTTTCTTAAAAAGGTACTTTTCTTAAAAAGGTACTTTTCTTAAAAAGGTACTTTTCTTAAAAAGGTACTTTTCTTAAAAAGGTACTTTTCTTAAAAAGTTACTCCTCTTAAAAATGTAGTTTTCTTAAAAAGATAATTTTCGCAAAAAATGGATTTTATTTGAGCCCAGTAATAGATGGTACCAAATTATGCTTTAAGTATGTAATTAAAAAATATTAAAATTCTTAATAAACACGTTTGCTAAACCAGGTGCTATCCTTAAACATATTCCAATGGACACTTGATTTTAAGTTGTTATATTTCTTAGAGTTTAGTTATAAGTGTGTTAATTAAACATGTAGTCTATTATAATAATGTTTTCAGCTACTACTCATGCAAGTACGAGTACTTGTATGTCCGTCTACAGAATTTAATTGTTACAACAAACATACACGTACATTTGGTAAACGATTGTGAATTTACTAAAAGCCACATCCTTTTTGTCTCATAATTTACCTACTTACACACGTCCAAATGTTACACTGTTTAAATTTAAATTAACGTAAAGAGCATATAAGTGTTTGTGTGTGTTTGTACGAATAATAGAGTAAAACATGTGTAAGTTTAAATATAAACACAAGTATGTTAGGTTAAACGAGCTTTCAAATGCTGGCATGTGTATGCGTGGGTGTTTTTATTTGTATGTGGAAATAATACAATTTCCTTTGAATTGTTCGTTTCAAATGTAATTATTTGAAAACTTAATTGCAACTGTTGCAATCATACGATAAACTTTTGTTTAGCTCCATCGCAGTTACTTATACCCAGTTAACCACTGCTATGGAAAATTACGATTAATTTTTATCATTTATTTAAAAAAAAGCAAAAAAATATTTTTACTACATATTATTCTCATTCAGTGGCAATTGTCTACATAACTGTTAAATCCGTTTAGCAGCAGTTTTTTTCTGTTTTTTTTTTTCAATTTAAGCTCTTTACCTACGTAATTCTTCATTAATTATGTTTTCGCAGATGGAAAAATAATGCATTTGTTACTTTTGCTGCAATTTGTTTGCATGTATGGGCGTGTTAGTGTGTAACTAACAAATGAGTGAGTATGTTGTATGTACGTGTTTGTTTTTATATAAGTGTATGTTCATATGTCTGTATAGGTAGGTAAGTTAAATATGAATGTATTGTTGCTGGTGTCCCTTAAGTACTTAATGGTATGTAAGTAATTTAATTAATTGTTGTAATTTTAATTTTTAATTTGCCACAAGTGCATTTTATTTACCACAATAACATTATGCCACTTTAAATTGTTTAATGTATATGTGACACCCTACACTAGCCTGTATTAAGTATTTGTTGATTTGGTTTTATATAAAATGTTTTATTAATCTTATTTCCTTAAAGTTTAAAATTTTAAGTTTTGCAAGTCAATTTAGAAATTACTTCTCTCGCCATTTCTGATATCCAGACCAGTTTAATATTGAAAAATTAATTAAATCGGTCTATTGGATTAAACGTTATGATTGAAAATGTTTAGAGATTTGGGCCAAAAAAATTAAAAAATCTTAGAAATAAGTTTCATAAAAAATATAAAGCCTCAAATAATGACCGTGATAAGTAAAATTTTCTACACTATGAAAGAGAGTTTAATTTCCTCAAAAAGTTTTAATACAAACAGTACATAACAGTATAAAGTACAATCCAAAGCGTTTTTGGAGTTTTATTAATTCCAAAAGACATAATTTCTCAATGCCAGTTCTAATGATGTATAATGGTTTATCATCCAATACGTTGTATGATTCGCTTAATCTTTTTGCCAAATATTTCCAGACTAACTTAAATGATGATGTTTTTCCTATTTCTAATTTTGATATTAGAAGTGTTGATAGATTTTTTGATTTTGGGTCGTTGCAAGTTTCAGATGGAAATGTTGCATTCGGTATAGACAAGCTTTCTAATTCACTTGAATCGGATAATGATGGTCTTTCTGCTTTTCTGTTGAAAAAAGTTTGTTTTCATTGACTTTACCTCTGAAGATAATTTTTAATAAATCATTAAGGGCGGGTTATTTTATTCAAAAATGGAAATATACGATGATGTTCAAAACAAACTACATAAGTATTTAAACAGATTATTAAAAAAAAAAACAAAGAAAGAAAAAAAAAAAGAAATCATAAAAAAATATAAAGATAGGAATCAGATATTGATGTCAACATTTCTCAGCCACTCGGCAGCGGCAGGGCCAGCGCTGTTCAGTTCGGACAGTTCACCGGGAAACATTCGATGAAGGTACTCTCTTATAATGTGGTGAATGGTTTGTACAGTGTCCCTACAGTCACACAGCGGGGAGCCCGCTGAACCCCATTTGTAAAGGGTAGCTGCGCATCTTCCAGTTTTCGCTGTAATACGGTTTAGCCTGACCCACAAAAGCCTTGGTAGTTCTGAGCCTGGCGGCATGCAGGTCAGATCCTGGATTTTAATAGCGTCATCGCACGAGGCTCGATTCCAATTGTCGGTCCAAATGTTTTGTGGATCGAAGTTGTTATCTCTGAGCATATTGGCAAGCTTTAATGGTGGGTTTCGAGATTGAAGGCGATCGTCATGGGCAGTTTCGATATATTGATGTATTTTAAGGCTAGAATTAGCTATTATCTGACGATGTTCACGGACATTTTGGCGTCTTATATTTGGTGGTTGTATATTACTAAGAACAGGTAGAAATCTTATTGGAGTAGAAGACATTGTACCTGGTATCAATCGCATTGATCCGTTGAGTGGGAGCAAAGTTGTATCATAAAGTTGATACTTCGCCCATGCCTATAACCTACCTCCACGTGGTGCTCCCGGGCAACGCTAGGCAAAGCCAGTTAATTCTGGTGATTATCCCTAGCGGCTAAAGGTTAAGGTCAGGTCCGCCAAGTACTATTCTTTTTGGGGAATAACTTGGTAGTGGCTAGTATGTGGCCAGACTGGCTGCGAAGCCTTACCTGAGGCTATAAATAGGTACCACGGGTAAGCTATCAAGCCCAAGGTTACCTCACGGCGTCTTCATACTCAAAGACAGCATAAGCAAAAACACAAAACTGGAGGTGTCAAAACCTACCAGATGAAATGGTTCTCACATCCCATAATTGTGTAGTTGTCCCAAAGTGGAATGAAGTAATGTAGGTAAGATGGTAAGAAGGTACATGAGCGAAAGGAGACCGGGTGTGGGTGCGTCAGTTGTCCTGACAAGATACCATGACGGAGGAATGGAGCGAGAGTGTGGGTCGAAGACAAGTCGAAGGCGTTTGAGACAGGCGCGCATGTCAATACAGCGTCCAAGACAAGTCGGAGACCAGTTGAAAAGCGAATTACCGAAAGTTGGCGTACGCATCATCTAGCATGATGGCGCCGATTAGTAAGTTCGGAGCGTAGTAGACGGAGGTAGGCATGAGTCGAAAAGTTCGGAGCTGCGAATGCAGTAGAATAAGTAGGCAAGAGGGTCGGATGGAAGATGAGTCCAAGAACGCTTGAGTCATTCGACAATACAGTGTTTCGCGGACGAAACGGAAATCGGTTGAAATGTTGGTGATGAACGTTGTACATATCAGGGCCACCTGATAATAACAGCTAGTAAGAACGAATGTAGTAGACAAATGGACGGTTATAGGAAGTATGTGTTTTTGCAAGTGCTGCCGATGACCGAGGACAATGTGTTGTACCCTTAAATAGCTTTTATGGGAACGGCCCTTCGGGGAGTTTCGTGGTGGCTGTGGTAGCCCAAAAGCACGGGAAGAACACAGTTCGATGTGGAGTTGCATTTCAACCAACCGGGTCTACGACCCATAGGCTTTTAGATCGGGCCAACCCAATAGCAAAGGAAGGAGTTTTGCCAAAACAATTCTCCTAGTTTGCTACCATCTAAGGAAGGGGCGAAGGCAAGACGCATAGTATCTTCCATGTGCTAAGACCACCGTGTGGTTAAGTCGTCAAGACAGGAATGCACGTAAAACTCTAGAGACTTCTGATGCGTTGAGTTGGGCATCTAGTTTGTGGACATGTGGACTGTTGAGCCAGACCGGTGCACAGTATTCTGCAGTTGAGTTTCCAAGCGATGCGCATTGTTCTTGCAAAAGCTCCCCAACTAGTTGAGGCAAATTTTCGGGTGATATTGTTTCGCGTTTTTACTTTGTTGGCAGTGCTTTCGATGTGTTTCTTAAATGAGAGGGTTCTATCAGGGGTAACACCTAGGTATTTTGGGGTCGGGATATGGGGTAATGTAGTGTTACCAAAACGTACATTTAGCTCTAGATTAGATTGGTTGTTGTTCAGATGGAAGCATGAAACTTCAGCTTTATTTAAACTGGGACAAAGTCTCCATTTTTAAAATAGGTAACAAATAAAGTAAGGTCATTTGTAAGAACAAATTCTGCATCTTCGACTAGAGAGCGTTGAGTGGCTATAGCAATGTCATCGGCATACGAAAATATTGATGGGAGATCATGTGTGTATGGGTTAAATAGGAGAAGAACCAGTACTGATCCTTGAGGGACTTCATCATTAAGTTTACATTTTCTGCTTTGTTTGTTTCCGAGATACACTATGAAAGGGCGATCACTCAGTAGTGCTATTGGGCGGTAACTTTCAGGTTGTTCTTTTGGCTTGCCTGGTTTCAAAAGAGCGAGTATTTTGAATTTTTTCAGATCCATAGGGATGTGGCCAGTGAGCATGATGTTGGAATAGAAAACTATCAGCCACTTTCGGAAGTTCTTCCCACTATTTATGAAAAATTCAGGAAATAAACCATCAGCTCCTGCTGTTTTACCAGGTTTAAGTTGTGATATTGCACAATAGATTTCCTTTTCTTCTAAAGGTCCTGAAAAATGTGGTATAACTTGCGATTGACGTTTCAGTTGTTTAAGTTTCGTCTTCATATCAATAGTGTGTTTTTTATCTGATACGATTTTTGAGGTTCGGTTGATGTTAAGGGCAATGCTGTCTGGATGTATAGTCGACTTGGAATTTGCTCTAAGTGTGCTATCTCCTAGTTTACGGAGAAGGCTCCAAGCTTTCCGACTTCAGTGGGAGAAATTTGTATTTTAATCGTTTTGTGCCATTTTGCCATGCGAGCGTTATCTAGTGATTTGAGAAGTTCATCTGCAACTGTCTCATCTTGCGTACCTGGATATTCTTCGTGAAGAGCTTCTGTTTTTTCGGACCAACCTGGGACATAGTGTTTGCGGAACCCTCTGGGAATATGTTTCTTCGCAGTAGCAATTACCATTTTGATCGTTCTGAGATAATTTTTTGGGTTTGGGTTTATCCACCTTATGTTTGCGTCGAGATCACGAGCAAATAATTTCCAAGAAGCTTTGCAAAAGTTCCATCGTAGTTTAGGAACTGATTCGACTAGAGGGATTTGGATGTCAGTTTCTAGGAATACTGGACAATGTTGGCTGTTTGAAAAGCCGTCAAGTACTTTACGATAAATTGGAATGGAGGTGTGGTCCTCTTACAAAGGTCATATCGGGGTTATATCCTCTTCACAGCGGCCTAAGTGAAAAGTAGCAGCATCTTTTGCATCACAGACAAGATGTTTATTATTGACCTCTGCCCATTCCACTAACATATTGCCACTTTTGTCATCGGTTGTGTACCTCCATGAGGTATGTTGGCTGTTGAAATCCCCAGTATACAATGATGGGGAAGGGAATGTAGGAAGAACTGAGTCGGTTGTGTACCTCTATGAGGTATGTTCCCTTGATGGGGAAGGGAATGTAGGAAGAACTTTTACAATATGTATACCAGAGACCTCAATTATTATGATATATAAATCTTTTTCAGCACTCGTGTCTATACCACTTCTAACGTACGTAGTGGAGCCATAGTGCCGGTAATATATAACGCTAATAGCGTCATAGTCATCAATCATCCCATAGTTATTAAAATCCTCCTCAGAAGGAATATGTGTTTCCTGAATAACTACGACATCAATACCTTCGTTATTAAGAAGACGGGCAAGGTACTCGCATTTTGATTTGCTCGTACCTTCAATATTAAGCTGTAATAATCGAATCGATGGACCGATTTTCTTTGTCAAGAAGCTCTTAGAAGTGCTGGTTCGATTCATTTCAGGCTGCATTATATATTTATACTGTGTTGTAATTTGATTTTTCTTATATATATGCTGAGATACGCAATGTAAATGTGCTCTACTTTCAATGAAAACTTTGGAAGTTAGAAGAAATATTTTTTTTTAAATATTTTATATGGTATATATGTCCTCCAAGGGTGTTACGGATATAAATTCTTTTATGTTAATATGCATAAAACAGATTATACATTAAATTTACCTCTTACAAAGACTTGTAGATTATTTAATAATTATTGCAATATTTTGGATATTACTGTTCCCCATACCCAATTTAGACTTATTTGAAATAAGTTCTTTTAATTAATATATTTTTACGTTTTGGATATTACTGTTCCCCATACCCAATTTAGACTTATTTTAAATAAGTTCTTTTAATTAATATATTTTCACGTTTTCTTGCTAGTCTGTAAGGATAATATTGTATCCATAGACCGAAAAATAAATAAATAAATATTACTAAACTAATAAGAAAGGTATTTTTTTAATTTATAGGCTTAAACGTTATGATTGACAATATTAAGAGATCTGTTATAGATTACTCTTTTTTTAAAAGTTTTTTTTTTAGTAAAGCAGTTTTCTTAAAAAGATACTTTTTTTTAATCTTTCCGTTTAATAGATTTCATAAGAGAGTTCCATCACGACCATTCTCAGTCCCAGGAAAATTGATTCCTTTTTCAGATTCTATAAAACATGCAGGGGGTCACACTTGATCGTAAACTATCATTTAAAGAACATTTAGAAATTAGATGTTTGAAGGCAAACAAATGTGGTAGATCACTCTTTCCGTTTCTAAATGCAAAAAGTAAAATATATATAAAGAATAATCTTCTTTTATACAAAATGTGTATTAGAGCAATACTTACTTACGCATGCCCAGTATGGAAAAATTGTGCAGAAACTCATAAAAGAAGATTACAAATTATCCAAAATAAGAATCTGAAAATCATATAGAATCTCCCTTGGAGATTTCCGACCGAAGGCTTACATGAAATTTACAAATGCCGTAATTGAGGAAATAACTCGCACATTTAAGCTCAAATCACGAACATCTGAGGAGTTTAATCTGACGCCTAATAACAAATCTATTAAATGTAGATGACATAAGTAGTTGTGTTATAACCTACTTCTCCCATTTATTCATTTTTAATTTTCTTTCTGTTTTCATTTCTTTTTTTTTTTGGTATCTAGAATATTGGTTTTTTACTATCTTTTTCCAATAAATTCCTGTTGAGTTTATATGCGATAAATTAATCTTTTTAATTTTTATATATCTTTAGATAAAACCTCACAATTAGTTAAGTTTTTTTATAAAAACTAGCAGATCCCAGCCCTCGAAATTCGAGTGCAAATTCTAGGGAATTTTATTTTTTCATTTAATAAATTGTTTTATAAGACCCTAAAGGTATGCTAATCAATTTTAGCCAATTCACAATTCAGCAGTTTTTATTGTCGTTATTGGTTTATGTCCAAAATTATTTTTTCGTATTGGTTTATGTCCAAAATTATTTTTGTCGTTATTGTCGTTATTGGTTCATGTCCAAAATTATTTTTCAATTCAACACAGGGCTTTTTGAAAACACATTAACAAATTTAATAAACTCAAACACAGCATTGTATAATTTATGGTATGTGTTAGTAGCAACAAAAAGCATTTTACTCCAAAAAAAATTTAAATATCTGTAAATCTTGTGGACAGCTAAAAAGAAATACCTTTCAAATGAGGGATGTTTGGTCAAAATAGGATTAAAACTGACAAACCTATATCGGTCACAAGAAATCGCCTTGCCTATTAGTATTATATAATAGTAAAATAAAGGTAGATAATCTAATATTAAAAAAGGTCGTATTTTCAAAATTATTTCTTTATTTTTATTCCAATATTTCGCTATTCGTCGAATAGCATTCTCAGGGATTTATATTAAATATTATCACAAAATTCTTAAAACTATTGTGTCTCCACCATCGTCAGTTATTGCACTGCAATCAAATTAAATAGTAGTTAAATATATAATTTTTTAATTAACAAACGACAGGTCAAATAAAATATTACATCTTTTGATAATCTGATATATAAAATTCTCGTATCACGGTGTTTGTGATCGAACTCCTCCGAAACGGCTTGACCGATTTTTATGAAATTCTTCATGTGTGTTTGATAGGTATTCGAATAGGTCGTAAGGTATATTTCATATCGCTAGATG
This sequence comes from Cordilura impudica, assembly GCA_963682025.1. NCBI lineage: Eukaryota > Metazoa > Arthropoda > Insecta > Diptera > Scathophagidae > Cordilura > Cordilura impudica. The sequence continues at coordinate 171,967,484 of OY821521.1, read as the reverse complement.
AATAGGGCGTCGCACCTACCATACAAAGTGAATTTTTAATATCATATATATTAGTACTATGAAAGCGAGACCTTTGCAAGTTTATGTTAGGTCACCTATTATTGATGTTAGTAGCCATGCCGAAAATGGGCGGGATCGGATAAGTGGGCGTGGTACCTCACATGCAAAGTAAATATTAAATGTCATATATCTCGCGTGCTATGAGAGCCAGAGTTTTGCAGATTTGTCAGAGGTTATCAATTATTAATGTGAGTAGTCGGACAAAAAATGGTTGGGATCGGACCAACGGGCGTTGGGCCCCCATACAAAGTGAATTTTTAATATCACATATATTGAGTACTGTGATAGGGAGCGTTTTCAAATTTGTGTTAGTAGCCATGACGAAAATGGACGGGATCGGAATGGTTGGCATGGTACCTCACATACAAAGTGAATATTAAATGTCATATATCTGGAGTACTGTAATAATGAGAGCCTTTAGCCTTTGCGTGAACCCATGAGTTATTCATGGGTATAGTCAAACAAATAATGCGCGTGAAGGAAGCAGTGGGCGTGGCATAACTCATACAAAGTAAATATATAATATCGTATAACTGCTGTACTATAAAGGGCAAAGCCTTGACTCTTTCTACGAGTCCATCAGATATTAATGAAAGTAGGCAGATAAAAATGGGATAGATCAGATCAATGGGCGTAGCACCTCCCATACAAAGAAAATATTAAATGTTATATATCTACAGTACTGTAATACTGAGCCCATAATTTATTCATGTTATTTATTCATTAGTCGAAGAAGAAATGGGCATGATCGGAGCAGTGGGCGTGGCACCGACCATACAAAGTAAATATATTATATCATATAGCTAGGCTACTAAAGGGTCCGCCAAATAACTTTTTTTTTTTTGAAAATGCTATAAAAAAACTACTGAATATTATCTCAAATTTCTTTTTTTATTTGAAAGTACAATCCTTCCGGTTAATAATGTAAAATAATTTAATTCAAATGGCTGCCTCGGCTGGCCATGCAGTAGCCTACACGATCGGTCCAATTTTTAAGCACATTATCGATTGTGTGCAGCTGTATTTCACCAATGGCTTCACGAATATTGTCCTTTAAAGCGTCAATTGTCTCTGGCTTGTTGGCGTAACACTTATCTTTGAGGACACCCCACAAATAATAGTCCAACGGTGTCAAATCGCAGCTCCGAGGTGGCCAAACGATATCAGCTCTGCGGCTGATAATGCGATCTTCAAAAACAGGGCGCAAAACATCGAGTGTAGCTTCGGCTGTGTGGCACGTAGCGCCGTCCTGTTGAAACCAAATATTGCCAATATCCTCCTCTTCAATTTTTGTGAATAAAAATTCGTTAAACATGGCCCGATAACGATCGCCATTGACTGTAACGGTCACTCCTTGCTCATTTTCGAAGAAAAATGGCCCAATTATGCCTCTGGACCAAAATCCGCACCAAACAGTGACTCGTTTTGGGTGTATCGGCTTTTCAATGTATGCGTGCGGGTTTTCTGTGCCCCAAATGCGACAATTTTGCTTGTTTACAAACCCGCCAAAATCAAAATGAGCTTCATCTGAAAAGATGATTTTTTGGGCAAAATCGGCATCTTCTGTAAGTCGATCGCAGGCCCACTTAGCGAAGCGAAAACGCATTGGATGGTCAGTTGGCTTCAACTCCTACACCAATTGGATTTTGTATGGCGTCATACCAAGGTCTTTATGCAAAATTCGTGTCAATGATGCCTCCGAAATGTTCAATTCTTGAGAACGGCGTTGAATTGATGTTGATGGCGCTTCACGCACACTTTCTGCCACAGCAGCAATATTCTCGGGTGTACGCACTGTTTTTGGCTTTTCACTCTTTGGTTTATCGATGGGGATGCCAGTTTCTTTCACGTTTTTCACATACGGAGCTGACGGTGCTTCTCTTCTTCCAAAATCCGTACGCAATTTTCGCACACATTCTGCAATATTACCATGATTTTCAAAGTAATGTCGTAATATTTCCCAGCGTTTTTCAAGCGTAGACACAACCATATTCGTTCAGCGGAAGGATAAAACTAATTATCTGTCAAATCAGACATGAGCTACGTGTTACCATTCCCGAAATAAGCACTAGTTGAAAAAAAAAACGTTAGATGACGGACCCTTTAGATACTCACACATACGTATGAGTGATATTTTTAACATAAAATCAAACATGCATCACTGTTTTTTATTCTATTTTTTACATGAACATATTAATAACAAATACGAGTGTTAAATTCGGCTGTGCTGAATATCTGATACCGTCCAACCGTATTCTAAGCACAATATTATAACCAAAGTTGTCAACACATAAAGACAAACATGACTAAATTTCAAATTATAATGGCAAGATCTTTTAAAATGATGTTCGAAATTAATAAGATAATTAAAAAAAATTTTTTTTATTTTTGTTTTTTTAGTTGAAAGCAGTTATTAAATGCAATGGCCATAAATGTAAACACAGACAATTACATTTTAGTTTGTTTGTTTATTAGCGAAGCACACACTTTTTTTTCTTGTTTTTTTCGCTTGTGCAGTAAACAAACAAAATGTGTATGCATCGCTTCTACATATCTATATGTACATGTTCTATTGCGTATAAATATCTATAATATTAATAGGCTAGGCGATTTCTTGTGAATGATGTTTTGTTCTACCGTTTTATCCCGATTTTGACCAAACGTTTATTATTTGAAAGGTATTTCTTCTTAGCCGTTTTGCAGATTTACAGATTTTTAAATTTGTTCCTTTATTTTGAGTAAATTGCATTTAAAATTGCTACTAACACTTACATAAAATTATACAATGCTATGTGTGTGTTTATTAAATTTGTTAATGTGTTTGTACTAAAAATGAGTTTTTTTTGTGTTGATTTGTGAATTGGCTACAATTGATTAGCATACTTTTAGGGTTTTTATTTAATGAAAAAATAAAATTTCCTAGAATTTGCACTCGAATTTCGAAGGCTGGAATTTGCTAGTTTTTATTAAACTCTTTCTTTTAACTCATACTTTATGTCTGTCTGTCTGTCAAGGGGCCACTCCCTTGCCCCTTATCCAATTGATCTGAAACTTGGCCCATAGTCTTGTTGTGACTACATATTAATTTTGCTGTAGTCACGCACAGTCAAGGAGAGATTACAACTTCACTTCCCCTCATCCGATCGGTCTGGAACTTTGTCCATACACTTGCTGTGAAAAAAAAATTAACTTTGACATGGTCACGCATATTCACTCATAGTCACGCACAGTCACGGAGTGATTTAAACCCCATTTCCCCTCATCCGATCGATCTGAAACTTTGTCCATAGATTTGTTGTGGCAAAAGATTAATTTTAAGATAATCACGCAAAGTCACGCACAGTCGCGGAGAGATTCAAAACTCATATGCATAAGAAAGGAAAGAGTTTTAATAAAAACTTTCGCCCGTATTCATAATCAAATTCTAGCAGTTGGCTAACTTTTTTTCATACAAATTTTGAAATTTCCGTATGAAAAAAAGTTAGGCAACTGCTAGAATTTGATTATAAATACGGGCGTTTGTTTTTATGGGTTAGATTATTTTTTTATATGAAATTTTATCGAAGTATGTATATTATATTTTCGTTGGTCTTGAGGCTCTAAATTTAATATCAAACTGCTGCACATTATGACGAACATTTTAAGTAGTGTGACAAATTCGACCTATTGTTGACAAGAGAATGTTTTCAACAGACGAACAGACATACGGATAGAGAGACGGTCATCGCTAAATCGACTTCTCCTTTTATAAGGATCAGGAATATATATAGTTTATGTGGAATTTATTTCTATGAGCTACAAACGATTGACAAAATGATATATATGGGGGATTTCATGTCAAGTGCACCAACTTTTGAAACTGATGTCTTCCGATCGGGATGAAATTTGCACCAAGGTTAGTCCTATTGGATAGTAGTTTACTCACAATTTTTCAACAAGATCGGTCCAGATCTCTCTGAGTTAGAGGGGATCAAAATTTGACATTTTGGCCAAACAGGTGTTTCTTCTCATCCATGTAACTTATTACCTATTGTTTTTAGAAAATTTTCTCCCAAAGAGTTTAGATAGATATTTCTTCAGTATTTCGGAAAAAAAATACTTTAAAAAAAAAAAAATTGTAGACTTTTTTTTTGCTAAATTAAAGCATTTTTGCCTTTTTTCAAAAAGGGCATTTTTTATTTTTTTTTTTGTTTTTTCATAAGAAAGCTTAGGATTTTTCCGTTAAGAGCTCTTTGTTCGCTTAGTGGGATGGGAGTGAGATATCTATCAAAATAAATGTTTTGTAACTCAAGACAACGGTTTTTCAATTTTTCACAAATGCACTATTTTGAATTTTTTCCTATTCGTGTGTAAAACCTTACAAATAAAACTTATACTGAGAAGCTAGACAAACTAAACTTTCCGAAGGTATATAACATACCTAACTAAAATTTTGTACCCTCGATACTGTAATACCCAGAATATGTTAACCTCAGGAAAAAAATCGCTTTTTTTCTATAGTAGTGTTGAAAAATTATTATTTTTTATTTATTTTTAATAATAATTAAATTAATGTATAATAATAATAATATTAAAAATAAAAAGATATATAATTTATTAAAATTTAATCTTAATTGCAATAGATCCATTTATATCATAACTATTTTTATACTTAATTTATTGCAGCTGATGAAGTACTTAAGTCTTGTAAATTTTTAAATACCCAGTCTTTCATCCAACTTTTTTGTCGCCTTTATTTACTGCGTTTTTTTGTCAATCCTTTCTTGGCGTTACTAGGTTTAGCTGTTGATTTCGCTGCTGGTTTATTTGTTGTCTTTGGAAAGAAATCGCATTGAATAGAGGCAGAAAACTTTTTCAACTTGAGTCTTCCATCGACAAGCGGTATAAAAGCATGGTATTGAGCGGTGCCATCGATTGTTACCGCAGCATCGAATCTGCTCTTCAGTGTTTTCAATGTTTCCTGATGATTTTTCAACAAGATCAATGGAATAAAGCAGTCGCATCTAAGATGCGATCTTGATGAGAGCACTGGAGGCTATACTTCGCTGCATTTCTTTTAAGGTTTGCTCCAATACCATCACATGCTCCTTTACCATGAGCAGTAGGATGAAAATGCCACTCAGCTGGCATTCCAAAATCTTTTTCATGGGCCATAAGATTTGCCAAGCTAACTTTGTTTTTAAAATGTTGATGAGCTCCGTCCGAAACGTAGTATACCTTCTTTACTGTAAATTTAGATTTTAAAAATTTTAGCATTCTCTTCTGGTACTCATAAACTGCAACGGTATCATGTCTTAAATCGTCGGATATGATTGCCATACTTTTGTGTTCCAGTTTTTCATCTTTCATGTAGTAAATAACTACTGTGAATATAGTTGCTTGGTCGTTATTGAAGTGGAATGCTTGTATGGCATCCTGAAGAACATATTTATAGTTTTCTGCGAAATCATATGAAATAACGAATTCACCAGACTTCAAATGTATCTTAAAATCCTTGAAGAATGACCATTGCTCTTTGACTAAAAAGTCATGGTTTCTCAAGTTTAGCAATCCTGTACACATTTCTTCCACAAAATCATCCACATTTAAAATGATTATTTTCAATGTGCATCTGTCAGTCTGAATCCAAGAATCAAATTTGACCTCCTCTATATATTCTCGATCTAAAGAGTTGACTAAATTTTCATTGATGAATGTTGTTTTCGGGCAATTGGTACATTCACCTAAGTGGCAAGAAGTTGTTGCATTAGGACACATAGTCAATTTAAGGCAATCGCGGTAATCGTGTAAATCTTCTGCCGAATCATCTGTTAAATACTTTAAGTTGATTTCCTTCAACATCAGTTTAACATTTTCATGGTAAATGCAAACGCATATTGTGTGAGTTCCGCTGCTTTCTGCCAAAACTCAATGTTTTGGCCTCATTTGGGTTAATTTCGTGAAGCCAATTCTAACATCCTCGTTTTCAGATTGAAATGTTGCAAATAACTCTCTGAGGTTACAGATAACCATTCTCTTCTGTTATGTTATGAAAGTATGTTACATACCTTCGGAAAGTTTAGTTTGTCTAGTTTCTCAGTATAAGTTTTATTTGTAAGGTTTTAGACACAAATCGGAAAAAATTCAAAATAGTGCATTTGTGAAAAATTGAAAAACCTTTGTCGTGAGTTACAAAACATTTATTTTGATAGATATCCCACTCCCATCCCACTAAGCGACCAAAAAGCTCTTAAAGGAAAAATCCTAAGCTTTCTTACGAAAAAAAAAAAAAAAATGCCCTTTTTGAAAAAAAGGCAAAAAATGCTTTAATTTAGCAAAAAAAAAAAGTCTACAAATTTTTTTTTTTTTTTAAGTATTTTTTTCCGAAATACTGAAGAAATAGCTATCTAAACTCTTTGGGAGAAAATTTTCTAAGAACAATAGGTAATAAGTTACATGGATGAGAAAAAACACCTGTTTGGCCAAAATGTCAAATTTTGATCCCCTCTAACTCAGAGAGATCTGGACCGATCTTGTTGAAAAATTGTGCCTAAACTACTATCCAATAGGACTAACCGTGGTGCAAATTTCATCCCGATCGGAAGACATCGGTTTCAAAAGTTGGTGCACTTGACATGAAATCCCCCATATATATATTAGGGCGGGTCGATTTGTAGGGAAGCAAATCAAGTGACAAGGAAAATCATATTCTAGGGATCAAAATAAGAAACTTTGCCCAAGGAACCAAACCTTTAAAACCAATTCTGATGTCCCGACTTTTATCCTGTCTGTCTGTCTCACTTTGACCCATTTAGAGTGCCGCAATCGAGTCCAAATATATCGCGCAAGGTTTCTTATTTTGATCCCTAGAATAGGATTTTCCTTGTCACTTGGGCGATTTTTAAATCGACCCGCCGTAGTATACAGTTATGGGGAACAGCCTCAGCTTCAAACACAGAAAGAATACAAAGATGCCAAAACAAGATTTTGAGAATGATTACAGGTGCACCATGGTACGTAAGAAACTCACATTTGCACAGAGACTTAAATGTGTAGTGCAAACTATTTGAAAAAGCTAGAGTCTCATCCGAATCCTCTAGCACGTAACTTAATCAACAATCGTATCCACCAACGCTTAAGAAGGAGGGAGACTGCTGATCTCATTGGATGAAAAATGGATTGATACAATTTTTTTTTTTTTTTTATCATTAGATGAATGAAATTTTGTATGGCACTGGGTGGATTTAATATTTAAGTTTTACTTTTAAGATTTGAATAACTTACTGTTAATTCACAAACCTATGTGAAGATCCAATAAATAAAGATGAATAAAAAAAGAGAAATATATTAAAATTATTCTGAATCTGAGATAAAATTTTAAACAATAAATACATTGGAATTGAAAAAATAGAATTGTTCTGTTTTTTTTTAATTTCTTAATTAAATTTTTAGAAATTTTCCTCCGAACCACATTAAAACAACCTTAAACTTTATTTCTTTCTTCATAAAAGTTTAAGTTAACAAATATTTATATTTTATTGTTTTAAAATACTATATAGTCATCATAGTTAATGCGAATGGATATTATTCAATATGTAGTATAACAAGTCTTAAATCTATATTTAAGAGGCCTTTTTCAACGGAAATCCTTTATTTCATATGGTTTACCTAAAGGTATGCTTTATTTTTCATAGCTTTATACTTGGCATTATGGTTTTCAACCTATTTTCCGTTTCCGTTTCACATAACAATATAATGAATTTATTATTTGATATTTCTGAAAATCTGTTTTTTGTGGATGTGTGCTTTTGTGCTGTCATTAGTTTAAGAATGTGCACGAATTTCTTTTATGGTTATTATTTACATTACTCAGTGCAACATATGCCCTAGCCGCCTTCGCCTTCACAAACACTTGACATCAAATCAATTATTCATTACAATCGATTAACTTTCCTCCAGTTTGTAACGTTGTGTAGGTCTTGCTTACCTGTTAGTCTTCGCGGATGAGTTGGAAATAACGGAATAAGAACATTATAACTTTTTTTATGTTTCTCATTCCGTTTGGATTTTTCTTTAGCCAGCAATTGTACTCGAAACGTAGATGTTATTTACAGAATTATCGTTAAAAATTTATGTAATTTTCTTGAACAGAAAAATCTTTTATTTTTCAAAAAGGGATAGATACCATGTTATGGCTAATACTTTGTTATTATTTCTTAAAATATATATTTGAAATATTTCAAAGATTGATAATTCTGTCTTCCAAGGTTTACTTCCCTTGTTATATAATAAGATAATTTCCTTGTTTTTTTTTTTGCTTTATAATCGTAATTCTTTTTCTTCAACACGTGCGCAATTTCCCGTTAAAATTTGTTACATAAAAAAAACTTTAGCTTTGTCTTAGTTTTGGTTCGAGAAAGAAAAAAAACATCTAACCAAAGTGTAGCTGTCCGTCCATTCATTTCTTTATCCATCTGGACCCTTTGTTCTTATGCTGCCTGTTAATGCTGCTGTAGGTTCAACGAAAGAACAATTGATTTGGGCTGGATTAACTGGGTGGTGGCTTAAATAGCTGCTAGTGTTTTGGGATTCTATTATGAGTTTAATTGCTGGTAGCTATTTATACTTACACCTGAAGAAAAATGTTAATGACAATCTTCAGTTCAATTCGAAGAAATCAGGAGATGAAAGTATCTAGTTAAAATCCATTATCAATGACTAATTGGATTATATGAGCAGCCTAAAAATTCCGCTAACATGCTTTCAAATGTTTTTCGGCGACTCTATAGGTTCTCGAAGATATTCGGCCCCATTCTCGTTGGCGTAGTCATTTGAAAACAAAATAAAATGACAGTTTGGCATCACTGTTGGCTTTATCGAAATATATCGGTATTCTCCAGATAGTAATGACAAGGAAACATTCTTTCTCTGTCTTCGCAATTGTTAGCATGGAAGTTGTGACGACTATTATTTCTTTGTTTCATTGATATTACATGTGTTTTGCATTGAATTCTGAATGCACTTGTTTTACTGTCGTATTGCGCCAAAGTTGAACGAAAAACGAATGAATACTGGTATAGAGACTATAAGGCTTTTAATATGAATAGGAGAGATTCCAGCCCTCGAAATTCGAGTGCAAATTTTAGGAAATTTTATTTTTTCACTAAATAAAGACCCTAAAAGTATGCTAATCAATTATAGCCAATTCACAAATCAACACAAAAACAAACTCATTTTTTATTACAAACACAATAAATTTAATAAACACACACATAGCATTGTATAATTTTATATATGTGTTAGTAGCAAATTTAAATGCAATTTACTCGAAATAAAGGAAAAAATTTAAAAATCTGTAAATCTGCAAAACGGCTAAAAAGAAATACCTTTCAAATAATATACGTTTGGTCAAAATCGGGATAAAACGGTAGAACAAAACATCGGTCACAAGAAACCGCCTAGCCTATTAATATTATAGATAGATGCATTGCTGAGTTGAATGCTATTAACTTTTCAGAATTTTATAATACATCTTGTGGTACTGAAAAATTGAGGATATTTAACCAAATTATTACCAACATTTTTAATGACAATGTTCTATTGATAAGATCTTCGTCCCGGAAACGTAATAAATGGATGGATTTGCCAGAAATAAAAGCAGCAAGTGAGAAGAAATGCTTCTATTAAATATTTTGAAGGATGTTCCAATTCAAAAATGTCGAGTAAGCTGCGATCAGATGGTATTCTAGGTGATAATAATCGGGCGGGTCAGATAGATGTTGAGGAGTTCAACAAAAGCTCAATTCTTCCTTCTATTAATCTTCCGAATAAAATTTATCTTCCCTTTCGGAATTCTGTAACTGAAAATGGTTTCACCTTCCGTAATGTTAACAAGCTTGAATTATATAACGCAATGATGACCATTAAGACAAACTAGCAGATTCCAGCACTCGAAATTCGAGTGCAAATTCTAGGAAATTTTTTTTCATCTAATAAAGACTCTAAAGGTATGCTTCACAATTCAACTCATTTTAAATGAAGAAAACAAACTCAACACATTAAGACAAACACATTAACAAACTTAATAAACACACACATAGGATTGTATAATTTTATGTATGTGTTAGTAGCAACTTTAAATGCAATTTACTCAAGATAAAGGAATAAATTTAAAAATCTGTAAATCTGCAAAACGGCTAAAAGGAAATACCTTTCAAGTAATATACGCTTGGTCAAAATCGGGATAAAACGGTAGAACAAAACATCGGTCACAAGAAATCGCCTAGCCTAATAATATTATAGATAGATGCATTGCTGAGTTGAATGCTATAACTTTTCAGAATTTTATAATACACATCTTGTGGTAATGAAAAATTGAGGATATTTAACCAAATTATTACCAACATTTTTAATGACAATGTTCCATTGATAAGATATTTCGTCTCGGAAACGTGATAAATGGATGGATTTGCAAGAAAAAAAGTAGCAAGGACTTATAGAGTTTTAGCATGGCGAGCGTACTGTGAAATTGGGTCTGGCGAAAATCGTAAAATTTACTGTAAACACTGGAATAAAGTAAAATCGGTTATAAGGCATGTGAGAAGAAATGCTTATATTCAATATTTTGAAGGATGTTCCAATTCACAAATGTAGAGTAAGCTGCTATCAGATGGTATTCTAGGTGATGATAATAGGGCGGTCTATTAATCTTCCGAATAATATTTATCTTCCCTTTCGGAATTCTGTAATTGAAAATGGTTTTACCTTCCGTAATGTTAATAAGCTTGAAGTATATAATGCAATGATGACCATTAAGACAAACTAGCAGATTCCAGCACTCGAAATTCGAGTGCAAATTCTAGAAAATTTTATTTTTCATTTAATAAAGACCGTAAAGGTATGCTTCACAATTCAACTCATTTTAAATGAAGAAAACAAACTCAACACATTAAGACAAATACATTAACAAATTTAATAAACACACACATAGCATTGTATAATTTTATGTATGTGTTAGTAGCAACTTTAAACGATCCTAACTGCAAAAAAATATGCCAGACGATGAAAATCTGTAAATCTGGGTAACAGCTAAAAAGAAATAACTTCCAAATCATAAATTTTTTTTCAAAATCGGGGTAAAACTGTGAAACTTAAATCGATCACAAGAAATCGCCTTGCCTGTTAATATTATATATGCCATTGGGCCCGATGGTAATAACCATAAAATTTATAAAATTAATTTTTGAAAGTATTTCCCGTCAGTTGCTTTTTATTTTTAATACAGTTATAACCTCTTCTAGTTTCCCAATAATTTGGAAAGTTGGAAGAATTATTCCGGTTCCACAGACTAAAACCCCTCGACAACTTTCAGACTTTAGACCTATAAGCATTCTAAATGCTACCTCTAAAATTCTCGAAGTTTTATTAAGGAATCAAATAGAGGGACAACTGAACTCCGGTAGTTATTTAAATCAATTCCAGTCCGGTTTTAGAGAACGTCACAATACAACAGCCTTGGTATTAGATACTGTAGAAAATTTAAGGACTAATTTGGATAAAAAACTAAGTTTGGTACTCATTGTTTTGGATTACAGTAAAGCTTTTGATTCCTTAAGTCATGAAATGCTTTGTAACAAATTGTTTTATCAATTTGATTTTGGAATTTCTGCATGTAATTTATTGTGGTCATTTCTAAATAATAGATATCAATATGTACATCGAATGAAATTTGCTCAACAACATTAAAGACTTTTAGAGATATCCCGCAGGGATTTGTACTTGGCCCACTTCTATTTATAATTTATATCAATGATTTGTATCAGCAAATTAAATTTTTTAGATGTTATACATATGCCGATGATATTCAGCTTTTAGCAAATGACAATGGTCTCGGCCTTAGTTTTCTGGAAGCCAACGTAAATAGCGACTTGTATCGAATTATGGAGTGGTCGACATTGAATTTTCTATGCTTAAATCCTTCCAAAACAGGCTGCATGTGGTTTTCACAGCGTAACTCAATTCCAGGCATAATATTGGATAGAGGAAGAATTGAGTTTGTGTCTCATTATAAAACTTTGGGAATTTATATTGATAGAAATTTAAATTTTGATTTTCATGTTAACCATGTGATTCTCAGAGTTAATTTTGTGTTAAAACGTCTTTATAATGTAGGACTATATCTGCCACACGATGTGAGGAAAAGAATTGCTTTGGCTTTGTGTCTGCCTTTATTTTTTTTTTATGGATTAGAAATTTATTCCGATATGTCGCAACACAATTTTTGGAAGCTTAGACAATGTTTTATAGGATAATCCGTTATATTTTTGGACTTCACTATAGGAATCATACACATTTGACGTCTTATGCAATGAATATCCTTGGATGAGATTTTAAAATTTTTATTGATCTTAGGATAATGATTCAATTTTATAAAATTTTTAAATATGGAAATTCTCCGTAACTGCTAGAAAGGTTTAGTTTCTGTCATTCGGCAAGGACACATTCGCTTCTTGTTCCAATATATTCATCACTCATTATGAGTCGTTCATTTGTTGTAAGAGTGATAAGGCTTTGGAATTCTTTGTTGCCGTACGAGGAACGTAAATTCTCTAGGTCAATTTCAGGATTTAAAAAGGTTTTTTTGGAATATTTAGAATAACTAATTTATTAAACTAGCAGATTCCAGCACTCGAAATTCGAGTGCAATTTCTAGGCAGCTTTTTATTTCTCAACTTAGCCAATTCACAAACCATTAATTTTTTGGTTTATTATTATTGTGAATGAAGATAACAAACTCATTAACAAACATAACAAATTTAATAAACACACACATACATAGTATGTGTATAGTTTTATGTATTGTTAGTAGCAACTTGAAATGCAATTTACTCTAAATAAAAGACAAAATCTAAAAATCTACAAAACGGCGAAAAAGAAATACCTTTCAACTAATATACGTTTGGTTAAAATCGGGATAAAATGGTAGAACAGAAAAATTTTAAAAAATATTAAAAAAAGTAGAAGTTCTGTTACCAATAATTTACCACGGTTTCTAACTAGTCTTGTTCTCAGTGCTTGTGCAAAATAGAGGGGTTCTTTTACAATATATGATATATATATTTTTTTGTGTATTAATTATTTTATTCAGAAGCTTTATTTTTAAGTTATGGAAAATATAATTATTTAAAATTGAATTGTAATTGTAACAAGTTTTTTTCTGTTTTTTATTTTACTGCCATATGTATTTTCTGGATTAATTAGGGCCAAAGGGCTTGTAATCTATTATGAACAAATAAATAAATAAAAAAAGTAAATATATAAGAAAATAAATTAAATTGTCAAGACCGACTTACAATACCCTGTACTATGCGCTCTCTTATGTCCAAATAATTGGATATAGAATATAAGAATACACCAAATTTGAGTGGTATCTATAATATTAATAGGCTAGGCGATTTCTTGTGACTGATGTTTTGTTCCACCGTTTTATCCCGATTTTGACCAAACGTATATTATTTGAAAGGTATTTCTTTTTAGCCATTTTACAGATTTACAGATTTTTAAATTTTTTCCTTTATTTTGAGTAAATTGCATTTAAAGTTGCTACTAACAGATACATAAAATTATACATATGCTATGTGTGTTTTATTAAATTTGTTAATGTGTTTGTAATAAAAATGAGTTTGTTTTTTGTGTTGATTTGTGAATTGGCCATAATTGATAAGCATACTTTTAGGGTCTTTATTTAATGAAAAAATTTCCTAGAATTTGCGATCGAATTTCGAGGGCTGGAATGTCCTAGTTGTTATTAATTTTTTTGCCCTCGGATATGAAAAAGTTCATATCGGATGCTATATTTATATGGGGACTAGGTCGAAAAATGGATTGATCCTGACCATATTTGGTAAGGTCACTTATTTTTTGCAAACACATATACAAACCACATTTGAAAAAATCTGTGCAAAAATTTTTTTTTCATAGATTTAAGTAAATATCGGGAATTAGCTTCATATGGGGCCATGACTAAGAATTATCCTATAGGTTATATTTTCGAACTACTGATAAATGGATGCAATAAACATACACAAACCCAATTTGACCGTGATCTATATGAAAATTTGGATATTATGAGAATTTAAGTCAATCTCATAAGGGTCATTTGTATGTAGACTAGGTCTGAACATGAACCGATTTTCACCAATTTCAACAGAGTTCATGCTATGGCTGATGGAAGCTTATATATTAAATATCGTTAAAATGTATTCATATTTGCGACCTGTAGTTTGAGTAAAAAAGTTTACATGGGCACACAGACGGACGGACGGACATCGTTAAAACGACTCAGAAAGTGATTCTGAGTCGATCGGTACAATAAAAGATGGTTCTAAGTCAAATATTTTATGTAGTTGTAAACATCAACACAACGTCATTATACCCTGACCACATAGTGGTAACGACAGTGCAGAAATCCACTCTGATCCAGGGAGGAAGCATTCAGATATTGGCATGAAAATAATAATTCCGTTACTGACCTGCTACGCAAACAGGTGAGAATTGAATGTGCCAAAGCAATAAGGCGTGAAATGTTTCTTTACGATCAGCATCTTCGCACTAAAGTTCTTTCTGCTCCTCGGGCCAGTAAGAGCTTTTGGTCATTTGTTAAAAGAGTAAAGAATAATGCTAGTTCTACTATCCAAACTATTATAAATAATGGCAAAATGTTCAATCACCCGGCTAACTGAACTAGCTGAACTTTTTGCCGGATAACCATCAACCACTGCCCGAGATTGCAAGGGTATCTTGTAATATGCGTAAAATATTCTTCCGAGATCGTGCAGTTAAAAAGGTTCTTTCGGATCTTAACATAAATAAGTCTCCGAGCCGGATGGTATACCAGCATTGGTGGTGAAATATTGGCCAACCTTTTCAGCCTTTCGTACCGTACGGGAGTCTTTCGCTTCCACTGAAAGACTGCCAATATCCCACCAATCCCTAAAAAGGGTGAGGCTAATAACCCTGAAAATTACCATCCAATTGAAATTTGCTCTGCACTCTCAAAGGTGATGGAGAGTCTACCTAGAGGCCAACTCAGTTCTTAACGATCCGTAGCAATCGTTCTACGGCCAGACCTGTTAGCTCTACTTTCTGAGAGCTGGAGTCAATTCATTAATAATTTTTGTGAAGTAAAGTGGTTGCTCTAGATATTTCCAAGGCATTTGATTGCGTGTGCCATGGTGTATTGATATCAAAGCTTATTGCATTTGGGGTAGGCATTAAACTTCTCTCGATTTATATCGAGTTTTCTCCGAGACCGCACAATACGTGTTGTTATTGATGGGGGGTCTGTCTCATCCAATGAGTTTCAGCTTAATTCAGGGGTACCCCAATGTTCTATTCTTTCTGCTTCTCTGTTCCTTATCTTTCTAATTGACCTTCTTGGTCAAACATTCAATTCTATTCAAATCTCTTTCGCAGATGACAGCAACATTTTTCATTAATTTTCCTTCAATTGTAGGCCAAGCCTTTTGGAGGTTAAGGACAAAGGGCGGACAATGAATGACCCTAAAGTGAATAGTTTTGATTTTAATGCACAGAAAACTCAGTGTTGTTTGTTGGTCCATAGGGCCATGTATTCAACAATGTATATTTGGGTGGTATTGGTATTGATGAATCGGATACTTTTGATGTTCTGGGCATGAGCATTTTATGTGATGTTCGTTATAAAGAACATGATTTTCAGTGTCATAAGAAGCTTTCAAGTGTCTTGGTTTTCTTAAACGGTGCAAACATTACTTCGTGCAAAATATATGGCTAAAGGATAATGATACCATTTGGTTGTTTCTAAGATAGTTAAATACCACATTGGTAAGAGAAGACACAACTCATCTTGGATGTCAAAACTAGCCGTTGCATTCTTTCAGTTTGATTCCCTCCGAGAAATAATTCTACAATTAACTACCATACAATGTTAATACTAGGATTAAAGTAGTTGGATTTTTTCCCATAGGTTTAGTGGAACCTTAAAAATTACCTTTTTAAAAAAAGTACGGTTTCCAAAAAAAGTAGCTTTTCTTAAAAATTACCTTTAAAAATTACCTTTTCTTAAAAAAGTACCTTTTATTAAAATACTACCTATTCTTAAAGGTACTTTTCTTAAAAAATGACTTTCTCTTAAAAAATTATATTTTCTATAAAAGTATCATTTCTTAAAAAAGTTCCTTTTATTAAAAAATTAATTTTTTTTAAAGTATCTTTCCTTAAAAAAGTACCTTTTCTTAAACAAGTTCCTGGTCATAAAAAGAACCATCTTTTAGAAAAGTATATTTTCTTAAAAAGTACTTTTTCTCAATAAAGACCCTTCCTTAAAACATAAATTTTTTTCAAAAGTATCTTTTCCTTAAAACTGTAAAACTTCTTTGAAAAAATCACCTCTTTGTAAGAAACTTCTTGTTCTTAAAAAAGTACCATCTCTTAAAAGGTAAATTTTCTTAAAAAGTAGCTTTTCTTAAAAAAGTACCTTTTATAAATATATTACCTGTTCTTAAAAGTACTTTTCTTAACTTTTTCTTAAAAAAATTATCTTTTCTTAAAAAAGTACCATTTCTTAAAAAGTATCATTCCTTAAAAAAAGTTTTTTTATTCAAAAATAAATTTTTAAAAAAGTACCTTTTCTTAAAACATGCCTTTTTGTAAAAAAGTATTTTTTCTGAAGCAAGTTCCAGGTCTCAAAAGTACCATTTCTTAAAAAAGTATATATTCTTAAGAAGTACCTTTTCTCAAAGAAGTTCCCTTTCTTAAACATAATTTTTCTTTCAAAAGTATATTTTTATTAAGAAAATAAAACTTCTTTAAAATATTACCTCTTTTTAAAAAAACTTATTCTTTTTAAAAAAGTAGCTTTTCTTAAAAAGTAAATTTTCTTAAAAGTAGCTTTTCTTAAAAAAGTTCCTCTATTTAAACATTACCTTTTCTTAAAAAAGTACCTTTTATTATAATATTACTTACCTATTGTTAAAGGTACTTTTCTTAAAAAATGATTTTCTCTTAAAAAATAGTTTTTTCTTAAAAAAGTACCGTTTCTTAAAAACTATAATTTCTTAAAAGAGTTGCTTTTATTCAAAAATAATTTCTTTTTAAAGTACCTTTTCTTAAAAAAGTACCTTTTATTAAAATATTTTACCTATTTTTAAAGGTACTTTTCTTAAGAAATTACTTTCTCTTAAAAAATTATCTTTTCTTAAAAAAGTACCATTTCTTAAAAAGTATCATTCCTTAAAAAAAGTTTTTTTATTCAAAAATAAATTTTTAAAAAAGTACCTTTTCTTAAAACATGCCTTTTTGTAAAAAAGTATTTTTTCTGAAGCAAGTTCCAGGTCTCAAAAGTACCATTTCTTAAAAAAGTATATATTCTTAAGAAGTACCTTTTCTCAAAGAAGTTCCCTTTCTTAAACATAATTTTTCTTTCAAAAGTATATTTTTATTAAGAAAATAAAACTTCTTTAAAATATTACCTCTTTTTAAAAAAACTTATTCTTTTTAAAAAAGTAGCTTTTCTTAAAAAGTAAATTTTCTTAAAAGTAGCTTTTCTTAAAAAAGTTCCTCTATTTAAACATTACCTTTTCTTAAAAAAGTACCTTTTATTATAATATTACTTACCTATTGTTAAAGGTACTTTTCTTAAAAAATGATTTTCTCTTAAAAAATAGTTTTTTCTTAAAAAAGTACCGTTTCTTAAAAACTATAATTTCTTAAAAGAGTTGCTTTTATTCAAAAATAATTTCTTTTTAAAGTACCTTTTCTTAAAAAAGTACCTTTTATTAAAATATTTTACCTATTTTTAAAGGTACTTTTCTTAAGAAATTACTTTCTCTTAAAAAATTATCTTTTCTTAAAAAAGTACCGTTTTTTAAAAAGTATCATTTCTTAAAAAAGTACCTATTATTCAAAAATAAATTTTTTACCTTTTCCGAAAAAAATACTTTTTCTTAAAAAAGTACCTTTTCTGAAACAAGGTCCTGGCCTTAAAAAGTACCATTTCTTAAAAAAGTATATTTTCTTAAAAAGTTCCTTTTTTCAAAATAGTTCACTTGCTTAAAACATTAATTTCTTTTCAAAAGTATCTTTTTCTTAAGAAAGTAAAACTTCTTAAATTTTTTAAAAAAAGTACCTTTTTTAAAAAAGTACTTTTTCTTAAAAAAGTACATTATCTTAAAAAGTACCTTTTCTTAAAAAAGTACCTTTTCTTAAAAAGCGCCTTTTGTTAAAAAAGTACCTTCTCATAAAAACGTACCTTTTCTTCAGAAAGTACCATGTCTTAAAAGAGGATATTTTCTTAAAAACCCACCTTTTCTTAAAAATTACGTTTTCTTAAAAAAGTACCTTTTCTTAAAAAATACCTTTTCTCAAAAAAGTTCCAATTCTTAAAACATTAATTTTTTTTTTCAAAAGTTTATTTTCCTTAAAACAGTAAAACTTCTTTAAAAAAATTATCTCTTTAAAAAAAAACTTATTTTCTTAACAAGTACCTTTTTTAGAAGAGTGCCATTTCTTAAAAAGTGCCTTGTGTTAAAAAAGTGTCATTTTATAAAAAAGAGCCTCTTCATGGAAAAGTACCTTTTCTTCAAAAAGTAGCTTTGCTTAAAAAAGTAACTTTTCTTAAAAAAGTGCCTTTTCTAAAAAATTGAATTTTCTTAAAAAGTACCTTAAAAATGAAGTTTTCTTAAAAAAGTAGCTTATCTTAAAAAAATTTCCTTTTCTTAAAAAAGTACCTTTTCTTAAAGAAGTACCTTTTCTAAAAATTTGAATTTTCTTAAAAAGTACCTTTTCGTGAAAAATTACCTTTCCTAAAAATCGCCTTTTCTTAAAAAGTGCACTTTCTTAAAGAAATTCCTTTTCCTAAATATTACGTTTTCTTAAAAAGTATATTTTCTTAAAAAAAACACCTTTTCTTGAAAAGAGCTTTTTCTTAAAATTACGTTTTCTTAAAAGTAATCTTCCTAGAAATAGCTTTTTCTAAAAAGTTACCTTGTCTTAAAAAAGGTCCAATATGAAATGTAAAAGCGATTGGACGCATTTTTATTAGTTTTAATTATTGTTATCGGAGACGCTATCCAGTGGATAGCGAAATATCGAATAAATGAAAAACAACAAAAATTTTAAAAATTGGCCACAAGCTTAATCAATATATAAATTTGTTCCTTTTCTTAAATATTAAATTTTCTAAAAAGAGTACCTTCTCTTAAAAGAGTACCTTTTCTTAAAAAAGTTCCTTTTCTCAAAAAAGTAGTTTTTCTAAAAAAGTACCATTTCTTTAAAGAGTATCTTTCCTTAAAAAATACCTTTTCTATAAAAAGTAAATTTTTTTTAAATAATCCTTTGTAAAAAAAGTAGTTTTTCTTCAAAAAGAACTTAAAAAATATATTAGTACCTTTTATTAAAAAGAACCATTTCATAAAAAGTATATTTTCTTGATAAAAGTATTACTCCTTAAAAAATAACCTTTTCTTAATAAATAATGTTTTCTTAATAAATTATCTTTTCTACTTTTTCATAAATATTATCTTTTCTTCAAAAAATATGTTTTCTTAAAAAAAAAAATAACTTTTTAAGAAATGCAGCTTCTCTTTAAAATGTACGTTTTATTAAAAAATTATTAGTAATTAATACATTATATTTATTATTAAATAATAATACATTATATTTTGAATAATAAATTATATTTTCTCAAAAAGTACATGTTCTAAACAGTACAAATTCTAAAAAGTACCTTTTCTATAAAATATCTTTTGAAAGTACATTTTCTTTTAAAAGTACTTTTTATTATAAAATACCCATTCTTAAGGAAGTACTTTTCCTAAAAAGTACCTTTTTAAAAAAATTTAATTTTTTTAACTGGAACCTTTTCATAAAAAATACCTTTTCTACAAAAAATTAAACTTTTTTAAAAAAACCTTTTCTTAAAAAGTATCTTTTCTAAAAAAAACTAATTTCTCTTCTATTTTTTCGAGTGATAAGTTCCAAAGGATGCGTTGAATCGTTCATGTGCAGACAAACATTTAAGGTATTTGAGGAAGAGGTGACGAAATTGAATAAACAGTTTACAATCAATTGATAAAGACTTCCAATCATCAGCAGATGAGAATGATTGTACGTAGGGTGTAAGGATTCACAACATCTTCACCGCGAGAAATCATTTTCGACCTAGAGATGGTCTTGGGGACGCTTTTCGTCATTCCTTTAATCTAAAAGTTTAGCAAATTTCACCAATTTATTTCGATTCAACTAAACCTGAATTAAAATTTATTTGCGATACAAATTTTCTGTAGATGTTCTCATTACTGAAATTTGGTAGATTTTTTTTAAAATCTGTAATATTCTTTATCAACGAAAGCTATTTTTACAGCTTAATTTCTTTAAGTGTATATACTTAAACATAAATATATCTGTAAAGGTGTGTGAGTTTTATAAATGTGCATATTTGACCCCAAGGAGAGTTTAATATATTTAATTGAATTCTTAAAGATTTAGTAGGTTTTACCAAAACCACTATGGATATACTCGTATATGTGTGTGAGTATAATAATATTGATATTTTTGTTTTTAAATTTCAATAGTGGTTTCAGCTTAAAGCTTTTAGATAAACAAAAAAATACAAAATATTTTCATACATACATTATAAAATATGTACGAGTATATAAACATATAATATAGACATATGAATCTTTGAATACAAGCAAAATTTAATACTAAAAGCTTTGTCATGTTATTTTGGGATCATCTCAATTATTGGTAAAAATCCACTACAACTGCATTTCATATTTTTTCTTTTTATGCTTAGTATGTACCAAATCCTTAAGGGCTAAGTATCTCTAACAACACATTGAGAATTAATGACCATTGGCCAATTCAACTGAAATTTTTCTTGGCATTATTAAAAGCTTACCACACAGATTTGGTAGAGAACACCAAAAATGTGAATGATAAATATAAATATTTAATATTATCATTATTATTTCTCGACATCATGATTGAGTATTATCATTGTTCTCTATTTCGTATCTTCTCCATCATCTCTTTTTATTATTTTTTTTTATTATTTTTTCATCATCATTAATCTGTGAAATTTTTCACAGCTTTAACAAGCACTTATGTACATCTGACACAGTCATCATAAGTATGTGTACTTTAGTTGTAAATATACTTATAAGTGTATATTACATGCCCCTCATATGTATAATATCCAGTGACTGATGGGGTGATGTCTATAGAAATGACATTCATTAGTTTTCCATGTCACTATGCAATATGAAAAAAATAATTATTAAATTGCTTAATATAACTTAACAAGTAACGACAGTTTTATTTTTGAGGGCTGAACGAATCGTATTCTAGGTTAATTTATTACAAATAAATGTAATTAAAGCAATTAAGGCGTTTTAACTATTTAGCCATGGCTATGAGTATATATCAAGAAAAACTTTCGTTCTGGTTTTAGTTCTCACTTTGAAAGAGGTGGTTAATTCAAGTGTCAGCTTTTTCCCTTTTAGCTTTAACTTCAACTACTCTGTATTATAAAACTATTTAATCGAAAAAAAGTTATTGCTCTAAATTATTTAAATCGAAAGGTTATGACATAACATAATATCCTCGGTTTTGCAAATGTTGATCCCGATTGGCATCCCTAAAAAACACATTATCTGTAATATTAATAGGTAAAGTGGTTTCTTGTTACCGAAGATTTGTTAAACAGTTTTCTCCCGATTTTGACCAAACGTATCTTATTTGAAAGGTATTTCTTTTTAACTGTACACCAGATTTACAGATTTGCACCGTCTGGAACATTTTTTTTTTTTTTTGAGTAAAATGCATTTAAAGTTACTATTCAGACGTACATAAAATTATACAATGCTGCGTGTGTTTTTAAATTTGTTAATGTGTTTGCAAAAATTATGAGTTTGTTTTCTTCATTCACATTGAAAAATAATTTTGGACATAAACCAATTTAAAAAGTTTTGAATTGTGAATTGTCTTATAAAATAACTTATTAAATGAAAAAATAAAATTTCTAGAATTTGCACTCGAATTTCGAGGGCTGGAATCTGCTAGTAATTGTAATTATCCACCAAATATTTCCATATGTGTTATTATACCCTATACCACTACGTGGTCAGTGTTTTTAACTAGCAAAAATATTTAACCTAGACCCATTTTTTATAATACCGATCGACTCATAATCACTTTCTGAGTCGTTTTAGCGACTGTCTGTCTGTCTTAAATATAAATATATTTCGATGAAATTTCGATTATTAGCTTCTATCGGCCATAGGACAGACGCTATTGAAATTGGTAGAAACCGGTGCTTATTCAAACCTAGTCCCCATACAATTGACCCCTATGAAAGCGACTTAAATTGCCATAAGATCCAAATTATCATATACTTAGATCTCGTTCAAATTGGCTTGGTGTGTGTTTATTACCTCCATTAACCGGTAGTCGAAAAATAAACCTTAAATGACAATTCTTAGTCATAGCTTCCATGAGAAGCTGATCCCCGATCTTCACTTAAATCTATCAAAAAACAAAAAATTGCACAGATTTTTCTCAAATTTGGTTTGTATATGTTTTTGCAAAAACTAAGTCACCTTCTTTCTATCTAAGTCCATTTTTCTATCTAGCCCCTATATAAATATAGCATCGAATATTAGCTTTTTCAGATCTGCAGGCAAAAAAAATTAATAACAATGCCACTCAGTTTTGGCTTTACCTTATTTTCAATTGAGCGTCTAGTGGAAAAATTTGAATCCACGGGCATAGTACAAAATGTACCCGTGCCAGTGAGACAAAGAAGTGCCCGAAGTGTCGAGAATATTGCTGCCGCTGAGGCTTCAGTTGAAGCCCAAATGTGTCTCTCACACGTCGTTCTCAAGCATTGGGCATCTCTGTGACGTCGTTGTGGCGAATTTTGCGAAAAGATCTTGACCTACGTCCTTACAAGATCAAATTGACGCAGGAACTGAAGCCGCTTGACCACCAGAAGCGTCGTATGTTCGTGAATTGGGCTGAGCAACAACTTGAAAATGATTTGGATTTTCATCGAAAAATCATCTTCAGCGATGAGGGTCATTTCTGGCTGAATGGCTTGGTCAATAAACAAAATATGCGTTGTTGGTCAGACAGCAATCCACATGTACTCCATGAGTCCTACATGAGTCATCATTGCATCCCGCAAAAATTACGGTTTGGTGCGGTTTATGGGCTGGCGGCGTCATTGGGCCGTACTTCTTCCGTGATGTTCAAGACCGGCACGTTACTGTGAATGGGAATCGCTACCGTTCAATGATAACCGAATATTTTTGGATGATATGGACTTGGAGGACATGTGGTTCCAACAGGACGGCGCCCCAAGCCACACAGCGAATGTCACAATCAATTTATTGGAAGCCAAGTTTGGAGAACGTGTTATCTCACGAAATGGTCCAGTCGATTGGCCGCCTCAGTCGTGCGATTTGACGCCGTTGGACTATTTCCTGTGGGGCTACATCAAGTCTATGGTCTATGCCAACAAGCCAGCGACGATTGATGAACTTCGTACAAATATCGAACGAGAAATTGCAGCAGTATCGGCCGATTTATGCTTGAAAACCGTCGAAAATTGGGTTCAGCGTCTGGACTTCTGCAAGCGTGCCCGTGGTGGCCATGCAAAAGAGATCGATTTCCGTACATAATGGCATCGAACGTACTTTCACAGAAATAAAGAATTTCATTGATATCCAAAACCGTTTTTTATTTTATTTAAAAAAACTTTTGTAGCGCTCTTATTGAAAAACCCTTTAGTAGCAAGACCGACAGCAGGAGCTGCACCTGCTTTTGGGCGTCTTGCCAGTTTTGTCGTGTGGTGTACGGACGCCACACAATGGCTGAAAATTGTTTTTCATTGACCAAAATTCTCTAACTTTTGAACCGATCAAATTATTTTAGTAATTCTTTTTATAGTGGGTAGATATTTAGTTGAGTATGAGTCTGTTTTAATTTCATTAAAATGGATTGAGTACTTTTTGGGAAATTCTAGGTCAAAGCTGAACTTTTAATTTTTTTAGCTTTTAGCGTGAACTATGGATTTTTATATATGATTTTGGTTAAGCTAATTGGGCCTATTATATTAATGTAAATAAAAAATCATGTGAGTCCGATCACAGGGAAGATGTGTAAACATCTAGTAATTAAAAAATTGTTTATGTCATTTTTTAAAATCAAACAGAATGCGTCATCTATTTATCACTTATAACAAAAACTGTTTCAGCTAATTCAACAACCCTTTGCTGCAAAACGTTAAAAATATCCCAATATAAACGTATATAAGTGATACATAGATGACGCTTTTAAAAAAGTGGCATAAAAAAACAATTTATATCATAATTTTTTCACCAATACAATCATAAGTCACACAGCGTTATCTGCTTCAGCTCACACCGATATGAGTTACGCTGTTTTTGTGATTGTATTGTGAAATAGAAATTTACCCCCCTGCGCGTATAGATGTTTACACATCAAAAACCTTTTATTACATATTTCTCCCAACGTTTCGTCAATTTCTTGTTGACATCTTCAGGGGTTTGTCTATTTAATTTTTTCAAAAACATTAAATTAATACAAAAATAGTATACATCATGCATTATAAACTTACAATTTCCAATTAATTTTTTCACATTAAATTATAAATTGCTTACATAAAACAAAAAACATAAAACATAAAACATTTAACATATACTAAAATTAAATTAAACACACAACTTAAAATAATATCACAGTTTTTCCTTCTATTTTATTGCAACTCTGTAACTTGTAACGGGTGATTTTTTTGAGGTTAGGATTTTCATGCATTAGTATTTGACAGATCACGTGGGATTTCAGACATGGTGTCAAAGAGAAAGATGCTCAGTATGCTTTGACATTTCATCATGAATAGACTTACTAACGAGCAACGCTTGCAAATCATTGAATTTTATTACCAAAATCAGTGTTCGGTTCGAAATGTGTTTCGCGCTTTACGTCCGATTTATGGTCTACATAATCGACCAAGTGAGCAAACAATTAATGCGATTGTGACCAAGTTTCGCACTCAGTTTACTTTATTGGACATTAAACCAACCACACGAATGCGTACAGTGCGTACAGAAGAGAATATTGCGTCTGTTTCTGAGAGTGTTACTGAAGACCGTGAAATGTCGATTCGTCGCCGTTCGCAGCAATTGGGTTTGTGTTATTCGACCACATGGAAGATTTTACGCAAAGATCTTGGTGTAAAACCGTATAAAATACAGCTCGTGCAAGAACTGAAGCCGAACGATCTGCCACAACGTCTAATTTTCAGTGAATGGGCCCTAGAAAAGTTGGCAGAAAATCCGCTTTTTTATCGACAAATTTTGTTCAGCGATGAGGCTCATTTCTGGTTGAATGGCTTCGTAAATAAGCAAAATTGCCGTATTTGGAGTGAAGAGCAACCAGAAGCCGTTCAAGAACTGCCCATGCATCCCGAAAAATGCACTGTTTGGTGTGGTTTGTACGCTGGTGGAATCATTGGACCGTATTTTTTCAAAGATGCTGTTGGACGCAACGTTACGGTGAATGGCGCACTGTGGCTCAAATTTTGATTTCATTGGCCAAAAGTCAAATTTTTTTTTGTCATCGATTTTTAAAATTTTTACTCCTTTTTGTAGCTTATATATCCAGATTAAGGTAGCCAAAAAATTAGGTTAAACTATTGATAATTGTGGGCGTGGCATGCTGTCAAACTCAACTGTTTTTTTTAATTCAGCAAAAGGTGTTTTTTTTTTGTTTTTTATCAAAAATAAATGGTTACTACTCGCAAGCTATCATCGATATTGGCCTGCGGTCTTTTTTATAATGTTAGTAGGATTATAGTCTTTAGTTTTTGTAAGTAGTCACAGTTCTAACGTTTGATATTAGGGGCGTTATGAAATATTTATGAAACCACTATATTTTTCTCAAATTTAAACTTTAGTGGAATAGAACTTCTAAAGGAAGTAAGGGAACAAGAAACGTATACCACCCGGAGAAAGGCGAATGTATCCTGTTTAACCCTATATATACTTTTGCACCCCCCACGAGCCCCCGGTAGAACACTTTTTTCATTTTAATGAAATTACTCTAAAAAAAATTACTCTAAAAAAAATTTTGTTTTTTTACTTTAGACTACGTAAAAGTAAAATAATTAAATAAAATACCTGCGAAAGGGTTTATTGGCTTTGTTTTGATCAGCAAAAAAATAAGTCATAAAATGATCACAATAGGTTCTACAGTAAACAAATGATCTCTTTCTTAATTTACCTGTTGTCAAATTTAAGGGTCAACCAAAGTCATAAACAATTTTATAAGTTTGTCAATAATCGCGGCACTAAACCACTAAAGATAAAAAACCACCCCATATTGGCGAGAAACTAATCAGTTTTACCTGATATTGAAGTCTGGATAACAAGTGCAGTTTTGTTCAATTTAAGTACTACCTGCTATGAAATTAAAGATCAATGTGTGAATAACATGTACCTAAAAATGTATAAAATGACGGATTCTATAAGGGATTACTCAATAATAAGTTAATACTTCAAGTGTACGGACGTATATTCGCAAGTGATAAAAAGTGATAAAAAAGTGATAACAGACGCAAATAAAAATATTGAGAAAAATATGGAGAACTTTAGTTATAAAGAACTGGCCGAAGAGTATTTTCGAAACAAAAACCAGGAAGATGTTCTTAGTTACGTTAAAATAAAATTAAACTTAAATTCGTCTAGTACCGAAATACAAGAGCAATTATCTAATTTCGTCAAAGTACTAAAAAAACGATTGAAAGAAGTTAACTACTGTAAACAAAAGTTTTATAATAAAAGTGCAAACTGGTTAGAAGGCCAACTTAATGTTGGTGGAGAAACAACAAAGCTAGATAAGGCTGGAAGACCACGCAAATCATTGGACAACTGCAGCGATAGATCTAAGAGGCGGAAACTTAAAAATTTTAACGAGGAAATTGGTTCTACAAATATAAAAGAATCTTTTCTACATCAATTACGAGCACAAAACCAATTAACAAAAGTGGATATCATTGAAAAAACTTGTAATGCTAGTCCAGTGAGAACAAAGCGAATTCTTAAAAGTATACCAACTCCGAGCGATGCAAAACAGTTCACAAATGAGGAGGCATTAGCATTATTTCTGGATTTGAAATTAACAAAACACCAATATATTCAGCTCAGATTGCGTGCGATTGAAAAAGGCTCAAATATGTATCCAGCATATCATCACATAACAGCTGCTAAAATAGACTGTTTGCCATCAAAGGACACTATTACAATCACACCAATTTCGGCAGAAGTACAACTACAATCTTTACTTGATCACACAGCCAAACGCTTGCTACAATCAATAACAGGAACTGAGTTAAAGAAATATGGAAACACAAAGTTAATTCTATTTTGTAAATGGGGATGTGATGGTTCTTCGGGACAAAAACAATACAAACAAGTTGTATGTGAAAATATTTCGGACTCAGATATGTTCATGGTATCATTTGTACCATTGCGATTGAAAAAGATTTTGGAAGATTCGGAGCCTTCGAGTAGTACAACGCAAACAATGGATATTTGGAAAAATGAGACACCATCTTCTACGAAATACTGCAGGCCAATCAAATTTGAATTCAAAAAAGAAAGTCATGATGCCATTAACAAAGAAGTTAGTGATATCAAGGCCCAAATAGCAACACTACAGCCATTACAATTACAGTTAGATGGGCAGCAAATTGAAGTAAGCTACCAATTAGTGCTGACAATGATAGATGGAAAAGTAGGTCAGGCTTTGACTAACACGAAGGCTGCATCCAGCTGCATTATATGCCAAGCAACATCAAGCCAATTAAACCAAGTCCCGACAAAATCATTCGATAATACCGATGCCTTCGAATTTGGATTATCACCACTACATGCAAGAATACGACTTATGGAACACATACTAAAAATCAGTTATGATTTGGATTTCGGGCCTTCAGGATCAATAAGAAACAACGAAACCAACAAAGAGTTAAGAAGTTCAAAAAAGAAACATGTTCAAGATGAATATCGCAAATTTGGATTGATTATAGATCAGCCAAAACAAGGGTCAGGCAATACAAATGATGGCAATACCGCAAGAAGATTCTTTTCAGATCCAGAAACAGCATCTGAAATAACAGGAGTGGATTTAAACCTTATTTTCAGATTTAAAATAATCCTAGAAGTACTTGCGTGCAATGAAGAAATTGACTCTAGAAAATTTGGAGATTATGCTAAGGAAACTGCAAAAATATATACAACCAACTACCCATGGAGAAATATGTCTGCAACAGTCCACAAAATCCTTTATCATGGAGAAGATGTCATTAAATATCATTTGGTGCCACTTGGAGATCTATCAGAGGAGGCTCAGGAAAAAAGGAACAAGGATTACAGATTTTATAGACAGCACAATACTAGAAAAATGTCACGAAATTCCACAAATGAAGATCTATTTAATATATTATTGGCAACGTCAGATCCGTTCATCTCCAGTATTCGAAATCAATGGAAAGTGGAACATCGGGATTTAGATGAAGAAGCCAAAAAACTACTAAAGAACAGAAATAGCACAGAACAAAATATGGAATATTTGCAATCAATATTTGAGTCTAATGAATAATAATTATAATTGCCTTTCATTGTTATTTAAGTACGAAAAACATAGTATTAGTAAAAAATAATAATAAACAGAACCTACCATTGTTACAAATGCTATTTAAATCTATTGCAGTTTTTATTCTTAAAAGGTTTCCCACATATGAATGCAATGTTTTAATAGATAAGAAAGATTCAAAAAATAAGAACCCATATTTTCATATCAAAATTAAAAAAAAAATTAGAATCATTGCGCTAATGTTTAGCAGATTTATTTAGCTAGTGTAACAAATTAGGCAGCAAACACTAATAAATTTTTCTGTAGTAATAATAATATTCCTTGAGTGTAAGCAAATTGCAAATTTGATAGCAAACATTTTTAATTTTTTAGTAATACTAGTTAAATTTCTAGTGAATTTTACTATTTTGTTGCGTGTAAAAATTTTTTTGAGTGTAAAAATTTTTTTGAGTGTAAGCATTAAAAAAATTTCATTATTACAAAAAATGTTTATAATAATTATTTAACTCCAAATATGACACTTTCTAATAAATAAAAATAAATAAAAAAAAACATATATCACGCTAAAAGTTAAAAAAAATCAAAAGTTAAACTTTGACCTAGAATTCCTTAAAAAGTACTCAATCAATTTAAATGAAATTCACACTGAGTCAAGATCAACTATCTATCTATCTATTAAAAAAAACAGTACTAAAATATTTTGATCGGTTCAAAAGTTACAGAATTTTGGCCAATGAAAAATGATTTTCAGCCACTGTGTGGCGATCGCTATCGTTCGATGCTAACAAACTTTTTGTTGCCAAAAATGGAAGAACTGAACTTGGTTGACATGTGGTTTCAACAAGATGGCGCTACATGCCACACAGCTCGCGATTCTATGGCCATTTTGAGGGAAAACTTCGGAGAACAATTCATCTCAAGAAATGGACCGGTAAGTTGGCCACCAAGATCATGCGATTTGACGCCTTTAGACTATTTTTTGTGGGGCTACGTCAAGTCTAAAGTCTACAGAAATAAGCCAGCAACTATTCCAGCTTTGGAAGACAACATTTCCGAAGAAATTCGGGCTATTCCGGCCGAAATGCTCGAAAAAGTTGCCCAAAATTGGACTTTCCGAATGGACCACCTAAGACGCAGCCGCGGTCAACATTTAAATGAAATTATCTTCAAAAAGTAAATGTCATGGACCAATCTAACGTTTCAAATAAAGAACCGATGAGATTTTGCAAATTTTATGCGTTTTTTTTTTAAAAAAAAGTTATCAAGCTCTTAAAAAATCACCCGTTACTTACATATATTATCTGTGTCTTCTTTTAGATTCATCGTTTTGTCTATTTTTTGTTGTATACGTAAGCTTTCAATTGTGTAACGTTTTTTATGTTTTGTTTCTATGTCTAGTATTCTTATTCTATTGAAGTCGGGTTCATGTTTTTCGTTGATCACATGTTTTGACAAGGCTGTTGATTGCTTTTGTTTCTCAATGTCATTTTTGTGTTCGCTCACTCTTGTTTGTAGATTTCTTTTTGTTGTGCCGATGTATATTAGATCACATTTTTGTTCGTCATTTCCCTTACATGCTATTTCGTACACAACATTGTTTTGTTGTTGTTTTTCAACAGGCGCTTTAATTTTGGAAAAAAATAGAGTTGAGTGTAGTGTGTGGTTTGTAGGGGAAACATATCTTTTGTGTTTCTATTGTTGTTTCAATATTCTTATTGTCCGTCAAGCCAGGAATAAATTTTACACTGTGAAAACTTTGTCGTTGACTTCAGTGTTATTTGGTTGGTTGGTTGGTTTTTAATTTTCTTTGCGTTTCTTCAACTAGTTGTTTTATAAGTTTTATTGGAAAACTATTATTTATTAATATTGATGTGATTTTCTTTATATTTTTGATATGAAATTCCTCGTCACTTATATGTAGTACCCTAAAAATGAATTTTTTCGCCGTATTTATTATTTGGTATTTTGGTTGTGTTGCGTTGAAATTCATCAGTCTTCCAGAAGATGTTTCTTTTGAATACCAGTCAAACTTAATCAGCTATTGTGTCTATATATGTATGTATCCAAGTATGCAATTTTATTATGTGTCTCAGTTTCCGTATTGAACTGAATTTTAGGGTTTTTATTTTATTATTTATTGAAAAATGTCATATTTGGATTTTAATAATAATTACAAGCATTTTTTTTGTAATAATAGAATTTTTTTTTAAAAAAAGTAAAATCAACTGCAAATTTTGCTATTACTACTGAAAAATGAAAAATTTTTTGCTGTAAAATTTGCAAATTTGTTTACACTCAAAGAATATTTCCACCTAAATAAACGTTAGTAATATTATCTAATAGTCTTGCTATTACTAAAAAAAAATTTATCATTTCTTGCTGTCAAATTTGTTAATTTTCGCAAAATAAATCTGCTGAACATTAGCGCAATGATTCTGATTTTGATATCAATATAAGGGTTTTTTATTTTTTGAATCTTTCTTATTTATTAAAACATTTCATAAATATGTGGGTAAAAAAACCTTTAAAAGAACTGCAATAGATTTTAGATTTTTTTTACTAATACTATGTTTTTTGTACTTATAATTATTATTCATGCAATTATATTTATTATTTATTTGATTCAAATATTGATTGCAAATATTCCATATTTTGTTCTGTGTTATTGCTGTTCTTTAGTAGTTTTTGGACTTCTTTATCTAAATCCCGATTTTCCACTTTCCATTGATTTCGAATACTGGAGATGAATGGATCTGATGTTGCCAATAATATATTAAATAGATCTTCATTTGTGGAATTATTCCTTTATTCCTTATTCCTTTTTCCTTATTCCTTTTTTCCTGAGCCTCCTCTGATAGATCTCCAAGTGGCACCAAATGATATTTAAAGACATCTTCTGCATAATAAAGGATTTTGTGAACTGTTGCAGACATATTTCTCCATGGATACTTGGTTGCAGATATTTTTGCAGTTTCCTAAGCATAATCTCCAAATTTTTTGGAATCAATTTCTTCGTTGCTCGCAAGTACTTCTAGGATTATTTTAAATCTGAAAATAAGGTTTAAATCCACTCCTGTTATATCAGATGCTGTTTCTGGATTTGAAAAGAATCTTCTTGCGGTATTGCCATCATTTGTATTGCCTGACCATTGTTTTGGCTGATCTACAATCAATCCAAATTTGCGATATTCATCTTGAACATGTTTCTTTTTTGAACTTCTTAACTTTTTGCTGGTTTCGTTGTTTCTTATTAATCCTGAAGAAGCGAAATCCAAATCATAACTGATTTTTAGTATGTGTTACATAAGTCGTATTTTTGCATGTAGTGGTAATAGTCCAAATTCATATGCATCAGTATTATCTAGTGATTTTGTCGGGACTTGATTCAAGGTATGTCCTACCTTTCAATCCCACAAAAATACCGTTTTTAAAAGTGCTGTAGCTCAGTCGTATTTCAACTTATATCAACTTTGGGTTTTTTCACGTAAAAGTAGACGTAATTTTCTAACTTTTTCCGTACTTTTCATGTTTCTATTTTTTAACCTCCCCTCCCAGAGCGACTTTTCGTGAGATCTCGATATCATATCGAAGTTCGGCGGAAGGCATTTTGTTGGTAATTATGCCCGACAGGTCCTGAATTAGGATATTCCAAAATGTCAAAAATTGACAAAATAGCGCGATTTTTTTTTTTTAATTAAACAATTGGCTGTTTTAGGGCATTTCTGCCCCACCTCTACTCCGGTAGTAAAGTAAGCCCAATTATCCTAGTTCAGGGCCTGTCTGAAATTATTACCTATAAAATGTCGTCCGCCAAATTTCGATACGCAACTGGTTCTCAAGAAAAATGACACCCCAGTTTGAAAAAAGGGATTTCGAGAAAAACGAATTTAAAGTTTTATTACAAGAATTTTCTATATTGTCGTACAAATATATGTATACGTATATAGCTCTGTAACCGGAAAAATAATTAGAATTTGAAAAAACCTTTTTAAGGCATTATTTTTGAAGGATTTTAGAAGATATTTATGAAAAACAAGTAAGAGTGTTAAATTCGGCTGTGCCGAATCTTTGATACCCTCCACCTCGGTTTGAGTATTGATAATAAATGTAAACAAAATATTGGAAAAATATGCATGCGTTTCCTATATGCATGCGTTTCCGGTTATATGACATAACTTCTCGTTTAATTTAGTTTTTGCTAATGTAGCTCGCCTTAACCTCCATTGCAAAGGTAATGAATGGTTGTGTAGGGTGGCTATATGCATTAAATCGTGCTAATTGGAGATGGCTGTATAGTTTCTTTTAACTGGCGAAATATTTTTTCATTGCGGCCATATAGGTCGGATGGAGTAACAAAATAATAACCAAAAAATAGCTCTCTCAACTTTTTTATTAAAATATTGCCATATTTGGAAAACATAGAGAATAAATTTATAATAATAAATAATCAAGTTAGGGACGCCAAACGCAAAAAACCAAATGTCCCAAACATTTTAAATAAAATAATTTGTTATCTTTATTTTCTGAAAAACTTCAAATATTCATCCAAAAAAATATTGTGAAAAATAATAAATAACATTCTCATCAAATTGCGTTTATTTATGTAACAATTTTTATGTTCGCAATTCTTAGGTATCATTTGAGGTTTTCTAAATTTCATTGATCGAATTCAACGATCCGACAGAATTTCAATGATCCGATAATCGCAAAATATATCGACAGCTATTGTTGTTTGCACTGAGGATTAAGTGATTCACTAAGTACACACATCTTAACGACAGTCGACAAATCTATTTTTCTATTTATTTAAATTGTAAACAAGTGGCATCTCTGTTAAAATAAGCGAAAAACACAAAGAAAATAGAAAAAAACAAATTACTTCGCGTTTGACAGGATGATTTTATGTTTATGTTTAATATCTCTATTTTTTTTTACTAATATTTCTGTTTATTTATTTATTATTTATTATTTATTTTTTATTATTTATATAAAAAAGTTTTTTTAATTAAAGCAAAATATTTTCACTATTTTATGATTTTTATTTATGTATGACGACATTTCAACCTAAAAATTTAAGTTTTTATCGATTGAATAAACAACACAAAAATGGTTGTCGTTTAGGTAACAACAACTGCTGACTTTAACAATAGCGAATATCGTTTAAAAATTTTACTGATAATTTTGCTTTTCTTTTTTTAACGATTCGACTATCGTTAAAAGAAGTTACTGAAAAGCTATTAATTTCTCCTGAATGCCAATATTTTTTTTAATGTAAACATTTTTTAAATGTAGACATATTTGGTGCTTTTTTTCGAATTTGATGCAATTGATGTCTTCTAAATTTAAAATTATTATTTCCGACGTTTTGTTATGATTTTCTGAAATTCAATTAATATTTTATAATTTTTAATTCCAGTTTTTAGAATTGATATTTTCTAAAATTTGAATGGAAAATTTAAAAAGTGCAATTTTGTATTTATGTGAATAATACTGCTTTAGTAATTATAAACAATTTTTAAAAATTAGATGTAATCGCAATCAGATATTTTGTAGGTAAAGCAGAATAATAATTCTATATAACTATGTAGAACTGTTTTGAGAGCAAAAAACTCATATATGAACTCGGTAACTCTATTTTGTAAAGACAACAAAAAGTTAATATGCCAAACTTATGTACATATTTGTAAAAGAATAATGAAAAAACGTATGAAATAATAAAAGACCAGCCCGTGTATACTCTTAACATCGTGCTGTATGATATCTATTTGAAAATATTGACATTCATGTTAAAATAGAAATAACTATTGCAAAGCTAATTAGAACAAAAATTGTGGCGCCATCTACTGTGGCATAGTCACGCTGAGCAAAATGAAGTGACACTCTCTTAATGCAAAAGAAATGTATTTTCCCCACAACAAAATATTGCAGAATTTTATGTAAATAAAATAATATACCGATTTATTTCTAACATGCAATTATTATGGATATACATATATGGAATATATGTATATTATTTGTATTATTTAATATGTGTATGTATGTATGTATATGTAAATATTACACACAAAAAATACAACATCAAACGTTATTTTTGTGTTTTTCTCTCTAAATAAATTAATATATAAAAATTTTTTTTCAAAATTTACATTGTTTTTTTTATTAACAACTAGGTACAATTTTAGCATTATTTGCTTTAGATGCTGGTGAATTTTTACTCCCTTTATATTAACTCGTAGTGTCTGCTTGTCGAAAAAATTTTGGATCCATCCCTTTCCCGTGACCCAATCGATCTGAAACTTTGCAGGCAGGCTCATGGCAATGACAGAAATGATCTAGTAAATTTTTTTAGTGATGCCAAAACAATGGAAACTTTTAAATTTTTCTACCAGAGTTGATAAAAATATGTACAAAGGGTTAGTTTTTATTATATTATTACCACAACGACCACAAAAACAACAAGTCCAGCTATGACAACAATACAACATTTAGAATAACAACAACCTTAGCTATCCTATTGAGGACGTGATCGTGACAAGAACAACATAGAAAATTATATTTTTTCAAGACTTTTTTTAGTTCTTTATTCAAATCTAGGGCCCTAATTGACCGGTTTGGACGATTTCAAACAGCAAACTTCTCAGGATGTTAATGAATCATTTTTTATGTCAACGAGCACCCTAGCTATCCGATTGATGCCGCCAACGTGATTTCCACAGACGGACAGACGGACAGACGGACAGACGGACATCGCTATATCAACTCCTGTTGTTATAAGGATCACAAATATATATATTTTATGGGATCCAAATTTTTTTTTCTAATTATTACAAACGGAATGACAAACTTATATATACCTCTGCGCACTGGAGTGGAGGGTATAAAAAAATCGCAAAAAAATTTTTTTAAGGAAAGGTCATACCTTAATTGGCTTGACGTTGTTTGCATATGATGCAGCTGCATGCAGTCTTCGTGTTAATCAAACCCTGGCCTACTTTTTTATCTATCATTGTCAGCATTAATTGGTAGCTTACTTTAATTTGCTTCCCGTCTTACTGTAATTTTAATGGCTGTAGTATTGCAATTTGGGCCTTGATATCAGTAACTTCTTTTGTAATGGCATCATGAGTTTCTTTTTTAAATTCAAATTTTTTCAATCGCAATGGTACAAATGATACCATGAACATATCTGAGTCCGAAATATTTTCACATACTACTTGTTGGTATTGTTTTTGTCCTGAAGAACCATCATATCCCCATCTACAAAAAAAGAATTAACTTTGTGTTTCCATATTTCTTTAACTCATTTCCTTTTATTGATTGTAGCAAGCTTTCGGCTGTGTGATCAAGTAGAGATTGCAATTGTACCTCTGCCGAAATTGGTGTGATTGTGATAGTGTCCTTTGATGGCAAACAGTCCATTTTAGCAGCGGTTATGTGATGATATGCTGGATACATATTTAAGCCTTTTTCAATTGCACACAATCTGAGCTGAATATATTGCTGTTTTGTTGATTTCATTACCTAGAATAATATATAAAAAAAAACACTATACAAATGAATTACCTGTGTGTGTTTTCTTTACTACTTGCATTAGTGCATCGTTTGGTAAAATAAAAAGGTATAAAAATGGTAAGATAATAAAAAAAACCAGATTACAAATGAATTACATCCTCTGTGTATTGACATTCTTACTTAAAAATATATCAAAAGGGTGGTGTATTCTGTAAGCAGATATCATTACCGGTAATAGAACAAATAATGACTATTATAAGCTATAAAATACTTAAAGCACAAATTTAACACGCCATTGTACACTTTATAGTGCTGTTTAAATTACTGTAATTTGAAATTTTCTCTAGTAATTTCATTAAAATGAAAAATTGTTCTACCGACGGGCCGTGGCGGGCGCAAAAGTATACATAGGGTTAAAGATACGTTCCTTGTTCCCTTTTGTTCCCTAGAAGTTCCATTCCACTAAAGTTGAAAATTGACGAAAATTTAGCAGTTTAATAAATATTTCATAACACCCCTAATATTAAACGGTAGGGCTGTGACCACCTACACCAACTAAAGACTACAATCCTATCAACCTTGTAAAAAAAGACCGTAGGTCAATATTGATGATAACTTGCGAGTAGTAACCATTTATTTTTGATAAAAAAGAAACAAAAAAAAATCATCTTTTTCTAAAATTAAAAAACAGTTGAATTTGACAGCATGCCACGCCCACAATAAGCAAGAGTTCAACCTATTTTTTTGGCTATATTTATTTTGATATATTAGCTACAAAATTTTAAAAATCGGTGAGAAAAAAATTGGACTTTTGGCCAATGAAATCAAAATTTCAGCCACAGTGCGGCATAAAGATGATATTAACTTGGATAATTTAAAATTAATAAAGAATATTCTAATCCAAAATTCTGATATTTCTGTAAGGCGGAATTCGCCTTACAGCAATTAAAAACAACTACTAACTATATATTTCTATTACAGCCATATAACGGATTCGACCTTGAAATATCATAAATTATCTTTACGGTACCTAACAGCCCTTCAGTCAAGCATTAAATCTCTCAACTTGTCCGTCTATCCATTTCCCGAAAATATTTGCTGCTTATCAAGTAATATAAATGAATGTGTATGTTTATTTGCCTGTTTGTCATTTACCTGCCATGTACGTAGGTATGTCCGTCTGTCTGCACGTTCATCATACTGTACCTTACTCCTGCATGTTCGCCTGACAGCCCAGTTTACATGCAGCCATTGTTGTTTTGGCTATTTTGTTATTTTTTATTCATTTCAAAATAAATTAATTGCCAACATTTTCATTGTACGAGCATGTATTTTATCATTGTGAACATGCCATTTTTTTTCGATGTATGTATGTATGTTCTCTCCCGCGTGGATTAAAATCATGTTTGTGTTTATACCCTATACCACTATGTGGTTTGGGTATAATGACTTTGTGCTGCTGTTTGTAACAACCAAAAATATTTGACCTAGACCCATCTTTAATTATACCGATCGAATCAGAATCACTTTCTGAGTTGATTTAACAATGTCCGTCCGTCCGTCCGTCCGTCCGTCCGTCTGTGTGTCCATGTAAAGCTTGTAATCAAACTGCAGGTCGCAAATATGAATATATTTTGATGAAATTTGGTATATAAGCTTTTATCGGCCATGGGATGAACGCTATTGAAATTGGTGAGAATCGGTCCATGTTCAGACCTAGCCCCCATACAAATTACCCATATGAAATCGACATAAATTGCCATAAGATCCAAATTGTCATATAGATCTTACTCAAATTGGGTTTGTATGCGTTCATTACATCCACTAATGAGTAGTCCAAAAATGATCCCTTTGGCCCCATATGGAGCTGCTTCCCGATCTTCACTTAAATCTATTAAAAAACAAAAATATTGCACTGATTCTTCTCAAATTTTGTTTCTACATATTTTTGCAAAATACAAGAGACTTTACCAAACATGATCAGGATCGGTCCATTTTTGGACCTAGTCCCTTTATAGATATAGCATCCGATATGAACTTTTCCATATCTGCAGCCAAAAAATTAATAAAAATCCCATTCAAATTTGGTTTTTGCTTATTTTCAATGTCCAGTTAGTTGCGCCTAAGAGATAGGGTTTCTAAACGCATGGTATAGGGTATCGTATAGTCGGTCTAGACCGACTATAATTTTCTTACTTGTTTTTGTTTGTTTTTGTATGCAGTAACAACAGCAGAAACAACAGCTATAGCACTTTGCGCTTAAATTAAATGAAATTTTATTAATAAACCATAAAGCACAACTGCCTTGGATGCGTTACCATGATTGATGTTTGATGATGGTGGACATTTCTACGCACAATACACAATAAGAACGAACAATGCGAACAATCAACATGCCATCGTATGCACTCGTTCCAAATGGCTGATTTAAATGGGAGGGTGATAAGAAAAACGACCAGACGAATACATTTCGATAATTTGTGGTTACTTTGCTGACAGTAGTCGTCGTATTATATAAAATTTTATTTAATTCTGTTTAAACTTTATTTATATTCCTCAGATTAATATGGATTTTAAAAGAAATTCTAAATTAATTATTTCCCAAGTAAAATAAGTTCACAATTAAGATAAAGATTATTGCATTTAATTTATATTTCTTTAATGTTATTTAGACTTGTATTAATTATATACGAGGGTTGTGTGATATATACCTGACCGGGAAAAGAGATGGCGCTGCTTCCACAAAAATATTATGATATTTTAACAATGAAACCCTTCATCTAAGTAAAGTTTGACTTATATTGGATATGTGTTCCTTTAACTCCCACTTGAGCATATTTAACGATTCAGTCACTTAAGCAATGTAATTCGAATGAATATAAAATCGATTAGAAAGGGCTAGTTATATATTTATAGAAACTAGCAGATTCCAGCGCTCAAAAGTCGAGTGCAATTTCTAGGCAGCTTTATTTTTCAACTTAGCCAATTCACACACCAACATTTTTATGGTTTATTATTATTGTGAATGAAGATAACAATCTCATTAACACACACATTAACAAATTTAATAAACACACACATAGCATATGTATAATTTTATGTATGTGTTTGTAGCAACTTTAAACGCAATTTACTCAAAATAAAGGAAAAAATTTAAAAATCTGTAAATCTGCAAAACGGCTAAAAAGAAATACCTTTCAAATAATATACGTTTCGTCAAAATCGGGATCAAATGGTAGAACAAAACATCGGTCACAAGAAATCGCCTAGCCTCTTAATATTATAGATATAAAGTTATTTTAATTAATTTGAATATCGGCCATATGATTAACGCTGTTGAAATTGATGAAAATCGTTTCGTATTCAGACCTAGTCTCATACAAATGACATCTATGACATGGACTTAAATTACCATAATATCGAAATTATCATATAGATCTCGGTCCGCAAAACAAAAAATTGCTGGATAATTTTTAGTTTTATTACAATTGATTTCTGGAAAATATGTTTTGAATTTAGTGCCAGTGTAATATAATAAATGTTAATTCGTAAATAAAAAGGTAAAAAAGGTACACTAATAGTCTAAATCAAAATGTAATAATATATTCATAGAAATGGCAGGCCTTTTCTACTGGTAGGGCTGACTCGACCTGTGTCTGTCAGCCTTCCTTATGGCATTTACGCTGTGTGGTTATATAAATTATCTCCTCTCCCTTGAGTTGTCTGATAAAATAATATGTTATAATAAATATTTGTAGTGTACAAAATATAAACATTCTTTCTTTCGGAACACTATTTTTATTTCTATAAACGCAATGTAGCTTACGCTTGTTATTTTAAAACGATAGCAATAACAGGTTGTGGAAGTCCACAACAAATTAGGGAAATACCCGAAATATAAGCGTTTAAGTTATTTTGTGCGTCTATTTTTCAGTTTTGCGTCCTTCTCATCGTGGTCTGCTTAAAATAAAATTGAAATGTTATTAAACATTAAATGTTACTAGCAAATTCCAGCCCTCGAAATTCGAGTGCAAATTTTAGGAAATTTTATTTTTTCATTAAATAAAGACCCTAAAAGTATGCTAATCAATTATAGCCAATTCACAAATCAACACAAAAAAAAACAAATAAGAGTGTTAAATTCGGCTGTGCCGAATCTTTAATACCCTCCACCTCGGTTTGAGTATTGATAATAAATATAAACAAAATATTGGAAAAAGTAAACAATTTGTTAAACTTAATACCAAATTATTTAAGAAAATTCTTTGGGTTGGTTTTCGTCTTTTCTATTATTTCGGATTTATTTCGGTGTTTGCTTTTTGGTCATCGTGGTTGCTGATCGCCATGCATTTAGGTTATATAACTATATGCATGCGTTTCCGGTTATATGACATAACTTCTCGCTTAATTTAGTTTTTGCTAATTAAATAGCTCGCCCTAACCTACATTGCAAAGGTAATGGTTGTGTAGAGTGGCTATATGCATTAAATCGTACTAATTGGAGATGGCTGTATAGTTTCTTTTAACTGGCCAAATATTTCTTCATTGTGGCCATATAGGTCGGATGGAGTAACAAAATAATAACCAAAAAAAAAAGCTCTCTCAACTTTTTTTAAAATATTGCCATATTTTGAAAACATAGAGAATAAATTTATAATAATAAATAATCAAAGTAGGGATGAAAAACGCAAAAAACGAAAAGTCCCAAACATTTTAAATAAAATAATTTAATGTTATCTTTATTTTCTGAAAAACTTCAAATTTTCATCCAAAAAAAATTTTGAAAATTTATATATAAAAAATAACATTCTCATCAAATTACGTTTACTTATGTCACAATTTTTATGTTAGCAATTCTTAAATATCATTTGAGGTTTTCTTAAATTCATTGAATTTAAATTAATATTTTCTGTAGTGCGATCCTGTAAATATCAAATTCAACGATCTGACAATCGCAAAATATATCGACAGCTATTGTTGTTTGCACTAAGGATTAAGTGATTCACTAAGTACATACATCTTAACGACAGTCGACAAATCTGTTTTTCTATTTATTTAAATTGTAAACTAGAGGCGCCTCTGTCAAAATAAGCGAAAAACACAAAGAATAGAAAAAAACAAATTACTTCGTGTTTGACAGGATGATTTTATGTTTATGTTTAATATCTTTATTTTTTTTTTACTAATATTTCTGTTTATTTATTTGAAAATGAAATAATGAATTGAATATGTTATATAATTTTTTTATTTATATAAAAAAGTTTTTAA
This sequence comes from Cordilura impudica, assembly GCA_963682025.1. NCBI lineage: Eukaryota > Metazoa > Arthropoda > Insecta > Diptera > Scathophagidae > Cordilura > Cordilura impudica. The sequence continues at coordinate 171,925,946 of OY821521.1, read as the reverse complement.
TAAAAGCAAAATATTTTTACTATTTTATGATTTTTATTTATGTATGACGACATTTCAACCTAAAAATTTAAGTTTTTATCGTTTAGATAACAACAGCAGACTTTAACAATAGCGAATATCGTTTAAAAATTTTACTGATAATTTTGCAATTTTCTTTTTTTTAGGATTCGACTATCGTTAAAATAAGTTACTGAATCGCGGTACTGAAAAGTCATTAATATCTCCTGAATGGCAATATTTTTTTTTAATGTAAACATTTTTAAATGTAAACATATTTGGTGTTTTTTTTTTTTTTTGAATTTCAATTTGTGTTTAACGAATAAAATTTATATATTAAAGATGCAATTGATGTCTTCTAAATTTAAAATTATTATATCCGACGTTTTGATATGATTTTCTGAAATTCAATTAATATTTTCTAATTTATAATTGGAAATGTTAATTCCAGCTTTTACAACTGATATTTTCTAAAATTTGAATGGAAAATTTAAAAAGTGCAATTTTGTATTTATGTGAATAATAATGCTTTAGTAATTATAAACAGTTTTTAAAAATTAGACGAAATCGCAAAAAAATCATTGATGAACTCGGTAACTCTATTTTAAAAAGACAACATAAAGTTAATATGCCAAACTTATGTTCATATTTGTAAAAGAATAATGAAAAAACGTATGAAATAAAGGAGCAGCCCGTGTATACTCTTAACATTGTTATGTATAGTATCTATTTGAAAATATTGACATTCATGTTAAAATAGAAATAACTATTGCAAAGCTAATTAGAACAAAAATTGTGGCGCCATCTACTGTGGCATAGTCACGCTGAGCAAAATGAAGTGACACTCTGTTAATGCAAAAGAAATGTATTTTCCCCACAACAAAATATTGCAGAATTTTATGTAAATAAAATAATATACCGATTTATTTCTAACATGCAGTTACTATGAATATACATACATACATACATACATACATACATACATACATACATACATACATACATATATATAATATATGTATATTATTTGTATTATTTAATATGTGTATATATGTATATGTAAATATTACACACAAAAAATACAACACCAAAGGCTATTTTTGTGTTTTTCTCTTTAAATAAATTAATACATAAATTTTTTTTTGCTAAATTTACATTTGGGCAATTCACAACAGGTGTTGTATATTGTATGTTGTATTGAAATACACAATACAATCATTTGTTGTGAACACTCAGTAGTATTTTCATATTGTAAAACGCTTTCTTTTGTAATTTTCGATCCAACGAGGAAAGATCGCTTCGTCGCTTCTGCTATTTTGTATAAGAGACAACACTTGTCAGTGTTTGCTTTTTGGTCGTGAGATATACCCTAGAGTTTTAGTTACGTACCTCTTGCTTTTTAATTTATAATGAAAAAAAAAATTTAAATGTTTTGGTTGGTACTGAAAGAGAAAATACATACTAAAAATATAAACATTAATTTTTATATAAATAAACTTATCGATGTATTTGCGTTATTTGCCATATTTTATTTTATAATTATTTTATAATTATTTTTGCTGATAAAATTCTATGTATTTGTTTTTTCTTTTCATAAAAACTGGCATTCACTTGGGACTGATATGTTATGATACAATATACAACATTTACTAAACATAGCAAATGAAGTTGGATCGTGTATCAGATTTTTCAGTGAAAATTACCAACAACAATTTTACACTATTGTAAAGTGATACACGATACAACAGATACAACGATACATTACCCATTGTGAATTGCCCAATTGTTTTTTTTTTTATTAACAACTAGGTATTTTAGCATTATTTGCTTTCGATGTTGGTGAATTTTTACTCCCTTTATATTAACTCGTAGTGCCTGCTTGTCGAAAAAATTTTGGATCGCTTTTAACCACTTTCCCGTGACCCAATCGATCTGACAGAAATGATCTAACAAATTTTTTTAGTGATGCCGAAATAATGGAAACTTCTAAATTTTTCTACCAGAGTTGATAAAAAAAATGTACAAAGGATTTGTTTTTATTATATTATTACCACAACGACCACAAAAACAACAAGTCCAGCTATGACAACAATGCAACATTTAGAATAACAACAAGAACAATATGGAAACATCATGTTTTTCATTTTTTTTTTTTTAATTTTTCAGAGATTTCCCTGGACCTGTTCCACCGATTTTAATGATTTTTAAAGTAGAAATCTTTCCATGAATTTGGTGAATCATTCTCACTAAAATTTATCACCCTAGCTGTCCTATTGAGGGCGTGATCGTGACAAGAACAAAATAGAAAATTATATTTTTTCAAGACTTTTTTTAGTTCTTCATTCAAATCTCGGGCCCTAATAGACCGATTTGGACGATTTTAAATAGCAAACTTTTCAGGATGTTAATGAATCATTTTTTATGCCAACGAGCACCCTAGCTGCCCGATTGATGCCGTCATCGTGATTTCCACAGACGGACAGACGGACAGACGGACATCGCTATATCAACTCCGGTTGTTATAAGGATCACAAATATATATATTTTATGGGGTCCAAATTTTTTTTTTTTTAATTATTACAAACGGAATGACAAACTTATATATACCCTCTGCACACTGGAGTGGAGGGTATAATAACAAGCTCATTTTTATTACAAACACATTAACAAATTTAATAAACACACACATAGCATTGTATAATTTTATTTTATTATGTATGTGTTAGTAGCAACTTTAATTGCAATTTACTCAAAATAAAGGAAAAAAATTTAAAAATCTGTAAATCTGCAAAATGCCCAAAAAGAAATACCTTTCAAATAATATACCAGGGGTGGGCACATAAATGGCTGGTTGGGCCAAATTTGGAATTTCACCTACTAACGGTGGGCCGCACTAGATTATTTCTGTACAAATATTCATTTTCAAACAAAAAAGCAAAAAAAAAACAATTTGTAAACAAACATAAAATTTATTAATTCATTTCATACACATTTTTTATATTATTTTAAATATTATTAGTATTTATAAAAATAATGTTATATTTTAAAATTTTTTGAAATCAAAGAATTTCATTTTAAATAAAATTAAAAAAAAGGAATTATATAAAAATAAAATTAAAATATAGGTAACAGAAAATAAAAAATAAATTGGGAAGAATTTTTGATTATTTCTTTAAAATCAGGTGTGTAGTTTGTCAAAGTTGTCCGCCCCGGTAGGTGAGTAGGTAGCGTGCTCGCCTATTATGCGGTGGTCGTGGGTTCGATTCCCACCAGAGGCTTTGGTCTGTCGCTGCAAAAAAAAATGAACACACTACTGCCTCTTTCCTCCTTCCCATAACCTATTTTCCTGAGATCAACACAATGCACTGCATCTGTAGGGGGCATCCCCTGAGTGTTGATTTAAAAAAAAAATTAGTTCCGTAAGATGTTGATTTGTTAAACGTGAAAGATTTGTTTTTTAACATTTAACATGGTGGAGTATAGAGATTCACAACAATACGTTTTGCCAAACATTGAAAATAAACGAGCAGCACCTTTTTTCAAGTGTGGATATTGGGTTTCGTTAAAAAGTTTCCAAAATCCAACTAGAGAAGTTGATTTGCGATGCATTTTCAATACAATATCATCCTTCATTTCTAACAACTGCAATTTTCCAACATCTGGCTTTGCAAGACTTATATCGGATAATAAAAATTCTTCATTTAGGACATCACACAAAACTGGGTTAACAAAAACTGAGAATGTTGCTTGAAGTTGTTTGAGATCCTAAAATCTACATTTAAAATCTTCATGAAATTGTTTTAAGTCATTTATGTATTCTTCCAGCTTATCGTCTTGTATATTATTTACGTTCAATTTTAAAACAGGAAAAAATTAAAATTTTTTACATTCGAGGTCTTTTATAAACAAAAGAGGTTTAGCTTCGAAGCCTAACAATGATCGTGATAAATCAAGCACTGTAAACTCAGATTAAGCGATTTAAGATGGTTCATTGTGTCAGTAAAAAACATTAAATCTGAAATCCGAATTTCATTTTCCAGATCTGGATATATTTTTCCTTTTTCTTTTTTAAACAACTTTATTGTGGATAACAGCTCAACAGATCGATGCAAAACATTAGAAACGGATAGCCATCGCACTATGGACCAAATGGTGACATCACTTAATAACTCATTGTTTTCCTCAACTTCTTGTAACTCCATAATAAAATTTTTAAACTGACGATGAGTTTTAGCGTTTGTTCTGATAAAATTTACAATTTCTACCACAACTTTCTAAACGTTTTCATATTTAAAAAATTTTGAAACACGATGCTCCCGATGAACAATATAGTGAATTGGTAGATGTGGGATATCTGGATCTTTATTTAAAAGACCAATCAAACCTTGATTGTTACCCACCATTGCATGTGCTCCATCTGTGGCAACACTAATAAGTTTATCTCGTGGCAATTCAAATTTGTTAATTACTTCGAAAAGCGCATTTTTTACATCAATGCCTCGCGTTGTGTCAGAAAGAGCTACAAGGTCTAACATTTCTTCAGTGATATTAAATTCAACTGATACAGACCTAATGAAGATCGCGAATTGAGGAACGTCGCTAACATCTGTGGATTCATCAAGAGCTAAAGTAAATGCTGCAGAATTTTTTAGATCGTTTTTTAAATTTGTTTCAATAAAAGTGCTGATATCTCCAATCCGACGCTCGGTTATGCGCAGTGATAAAGAAAGCTGATCTATCGCTTTATGCAGCTTTTTGTTATCAGTGTCGAGAAAGCTCATAACCTTCTTCATAGTGTGTTTTCTTAACTCTGCTTCCCATAAGGACGTTTATCACGGGCAATATCCCAAGCTCTTATGTAACTTGCTTCAAGTGATCTGTCATTTCCATGGCTAAAAGACGAAATAATGTTCTGTTCTTTTTCAATATTTGACTGCAATGCCTTCAGTTTAGTCTCATTAAGATTAGTATTAAGGGGATTATCTTTGGCAAATTGTGAGTGAAATTGTAAAGTTTGTTATGTGGTACAGTAATTTTGCAAATGAGGCACATAGGTATGCCCTTATTTTCAACAAATCCGAATTTATGTGTCCATTCGGACTGGAATTTTCTCTTTTCATCACCTATCTTACGTTTTTTATTGCTCGTTGATGCCATTTTAATTCCTTAAAAGTAAAAAGCTGGACCGATACATGTTGAGTAGTACCAGTTAATTTCAATAAAATGAACATGAGATATAATTAAACAAGTAAGAAAATTATAGTCGGTCTAGACCGACTATACGATACCCTATACCATGCGTTTAGAAACCCTATCTCTTAGGCCCAACTAACTGGACATTTAAAATAAGCAAAAACCAAATTTGAGTGGGATTTTTATTAATTTTTTTGGCTGCAGATATGAAAAAGTTCATATCGGATGCTATATCTATATGGAGACTAGGTCCAAAAATGGACCGATCCTGATCATGTTTGGTAAAGTCTCTTGTATTTTCCAAAAATATATACAAACAAAATTTGAGAAGAATCAGTGCATATTTTTGTTTTTTAATAGATTTAAGTGAAGATCGGGAAGCAGCTCTATATGGGGCCGAAGGTATCATTTTTGGACTACTCATTAATGGATGTAATGAACACATACAAACCCAATTTGAGTAATATCTATATGACAATTTGGATCTTATTGCAATTTATGTCGATTTCATAGGGGTAATTTGTATGGGGGCTAGGTCTGAACATGGACCGATTCTCACCAATTTCAATAGCGTTCATCCCATGGCCGATAAAAGCTTATATACCAAATTTCATCAAAATATATTCATATTTGCGACCTGCAGTTTGATTACAAGCTTTACATGGACACACAGATGGACGGACGGACGGACGGACATTGTTAAATCAACTCAGAAAGTGATTCTGATTCGATCGGTATAATTAAAGATGGGTCTAGGTCAAATATTTTTGGTTGTTACAAACAGCAGCACAAAGTCATTATACCCAAACCACATAGTGGTATAGGGTATAAAAATCGTCCAATTTGCTAATTTTAGTTTTTAAATTTTTTAAACAAAATTTTAAAGTTCAATTGAATTATTTTTCAAAACATGCTTTTATAAAAAAATTTTTATGAAGTGGTTGGTAGAATATGTATAAAAAGTTTAATGGTAACTGAAGGTTTACATTTTAATTCTATTTCATGTTTTCAAATTAAAAAATTTAATATATATGTAAAAGCTTACCAACTAAAACTTTAAATTAATAATTTGTAAAATGTGGGTGCACAACTCACATAATACAATAACACTTTACACTGCAATGATCGTTAAAACACTAAAAAAATTTTTCAGCAAATAAAATCTTAACAAAATCGTATCTAAATGCATCTTAATGCCTGGTTTTCACTATGTCATATAAGCTGACAACAAACAATTGCCTGAACTGACATTTAGTAATTTTCTATTCATTACGTATTCATTTTGGTATTAATGTTTTGATTTTTTTTTTTTAATTAAATCTAAGTTAAGTTTTGTAATTATACCCTATACCACTATGTGGTTTGGGTATAATGACTTTGTGCTGCTGTTTGTAACAACCAAAAATATTTGACCTAGACCCATCTTTAATTATACCGATCGAATCAGAATCACTTTCTGAGTTGATTTAACAATGTCCGTCCGTCCGTCCGTCTGTGTGTCCATGTAAAGCTTGTAATCAAACTGCAGATCGCAAATATGAATATATTTTGATGAAATTTGGTACATAAGCTTTTATCGGCCATGGGATGAAATCTATTGAAATTGGTGAGAATCGGTCCATGTTCAGACCTAGCCCCCATACAAATTACCCATATGAAATCGACATAAATTGCCATAAGATCCAAATTGTCATATAGATCTTACTCAAATTGGGTTTGTATGCGTTCATTACATCCACTAATGAGTAGTCCAAAAATGATCCCTTTGACCCCATATAGAGCTGCTTCCCGATCTTCACTTAAATCTATTAAAAAACAAAAATATTGCACTGATTCTTCTCAAATTTTGTTTGTACATATTTTTGCAAAATACAAGAGACTTTACCAAACATGATCAGGATCGGTCCATTTTTGGACCTAGTCCCTTTATAGATATAGCATCCGATATGAACTTTTTCATATCTGCAGCCAAAAAAATTAATAAAAATCCCACTCAAATTTGGTTTTTGCTTATTTTCAATGTCCAGTTAGTTGGGCTTAAGAGATAGGGTTTCTAAACGCATGGTATAGGGTATCGTATAGTCGGTCTAGACCGACTATAATTTTCTTACTTGTTTTTTTTTAAATTTATATGGGGCTGCATAAAATTCGTTCGTGTGCCGCATGCCTGTAATATACGTTCGGTCAAAATCCGGATAAAATGGTAGAACAAAACATCAGTCACAAGAAATCGCCTAGCCTATTAATATTATAAATATGTTATAAGTTTAATGTTAGCATAAATTAAAGTGTATATTTCATTGTGTTACTACCTTTCAATTTCAGTGAATAGGGTGTTGTGCTTGTAGCAGTCTCTCTTAATTAATTTAATAAAAATTATTTTTTATTTAGATCATGTCAACGTCAGGAAAAAAACTAAGCGGATCCTAGAATCAGAAAAGAGAACTTGAAATCTAGTGTAATAATGGAATCATACTTAGGAAAAAATCGCAAAAAGAAAATCCAGAAGATAAAAAGGATGAAGATGTAAAATCAGATTCATAATCACAACCGGATTCAGGTTGTACACCTACTACTGCTTAACTTTTATGTACTAATGAATTTTCTATTATTTATGACGAATGTACTAATATTTTAGGTAGTGAGACTGATACCGTGTACCATTCGTACCATTGCAGTGTTGTAGCATCCTATAATCCACAAACAAACAAACAGACAATACTCCACAATAAATTTTTTATCGACTTATCGATAATTTAATTTTTACAATATTTTGCAATCACCAGATGCGCCATCAGAGCAGACACTTTGAAAAAACTTGAGTTTTATTAGCTCCTATAAACACTTGTTGTCCTAAAATGGCTGCACTCTGCCACAAATTTGCGTTTGCTAACTCACAAAAAGTGTTTTTTTATTGTTGTCTGTGAAATTTTTGAAAGACAACAAAAAATAAACTAAGAAAATTAATAGTTAGACTCATTTAATTTAGATGCTGCTGATGATGTATATGAAAGCATTGAGATATGTAAGTGTTGTTTCCATATTACAATAACAACATGAACATGCTCGCACTAGCCTGGTTGATGTACAACACTAGACAAACAAAATAAAATTGTATCTCTTAAAATAAATTGTCTTTTTATCGCGTACAATTCAATTAAAATATAAAATTACTTGTGTTTTGCTCGTTTGTCTATCTGAAATGCATAGACGTGAAGTGAAGCTGGATGCTTGGATAGATGATGGGCTGACTTCATCAATGTCTTTACAATTGTTTCCCTACAATCCTATAGCGATATATTTATTTATGTATATTGTTCAAATTGTAGGGCTATTGTAACCACATAAATGTTGCAAGACACATACTTTCTTGTTGCTTTTGAATGTTCATGCATGCAGTAAGCTTAAATAGACTGATATTTGTATTCGATTGCATACATACATACTTACATATATACCGTTTTGGGTAATACTTTGCATGCATTCTACACACTCGTATGTACATACTTACATATGCATGTAATGTACGCAATTTTCGTTACTTATTTTGTCCCCACAGTGGATGTAATGATGTTGGATTCGTATGTTCAAAATCATTTTATGCAAGTAAAAAAATTATAGTGGTCTGTAGTTTAGACCGACGACACGTTACTATGAGTTTTGACAAAGGGTCTTATGACCAACTAATTGTATATAGAAAATAACATAAACTACAATATTAATAGGTAAGGCCACTTTTTGTGACCGCTGATTTGTTCCACAGTTTTTTCCCGATTTGGACCAAACGTATCTTCTTTGAAAGGTATTTCCATTTAGCTGTCCACCAGATTAATAGATTTTTTAATTTTTACATTTTTAAATTTTTTTTTTTTTTTTTTTTTTGAAAAAAATGCAGATTTATAGATTTTTTAATTTTTACATTTTTTTTTTAGTAAAATGCATTTAAAGTTGCTAACTCACACACATAAAATTATACAATGCCATGTGTGTATTTATTAATTTTTTTAATGTGTTTGTGAGTTTGTTTTCTTCATTCACAATAATAATTGTGTTGAATTGAAAAATAGTTTTGGACATAAACCAATAACATTGAAAAATAATTTCGGACATAAACCAATAAGTGTTAAAAAGTGTTAAATTGTGAATTGGCTAAAATTGATTAGCATACCTTTAGGGTCTTGATTAAATGAAAAAAAAATTCCTAGAATTTGCACTCGAATTTCGACCGGTATAATAAAAGATGGGTCTAGGTTAAATATTGTTGTTAGCTACAAACAGCAGCACAAAGTCATTATACCCAAACCACATAGTGGTGTAGGGTATAAAAACACCAACCATTTATTTTCTCAATACAATGTATTTCTTTAACGTAGCGAACATATTAATTGCAAGGTTCAGAAAATACACACATGAAACACACAATGTTCTGTTCAAAAGCAGCCAACACATATCTTTATTTTCATATCAATTATGTGCGTTTCTAAATTTTCTACGGTGCCCAACACAATCATGACTGTGTTCGTTTTAATATTTCGTTATTTACATTTTTCTATCACGTATTTTTTGTTTCGAACACACATAAACCACACAGATTCGAGTGTTGCTTTATTTGAAGTTCGTGTTCTGGTACGTGTACTGAGAAAAAAACAGAACATGTATAATAAACAGGTTCGAGTTCAGTTATATTTTAAGTCGTGTTCTGGCTCGTGTACTAAGAAAAAACAGAACATGTACAATAATTAGGTTTGAGTTCAGTTATATTTTAAGTCGTGTTCTGGCTCGTGTACTAAGAAAAAATAGAACATGTACAATAAACAGGTTCGAGTTCAGTTATATTTTAAATTCGTGTTCTGGCTCGTGTACTGCGAAAAATTGAAACATCAATTCGCGATCTGATGCACCCCGATAAAAACGACGACGACAATAAAATTTTATTGACCCTTTTTTATGACTTACGTTGCAAATTGTTCACAATTGTTAAATATTTTAAAATATTATTGGCCATTTTTTTGTGATTTACGTTGAAATAATTTACAATTGTTTTTATTGACTGGTTTTTATTTTAATAAAAGATGGTAATAAAATACTTAAGACACAAAAACTGCACACTGGACATGTAAATTTTTTCGTTTCGCTATTAAAAGTTGCGTATTTTTTATAGCAAAACTTATTTCTGTTATTGCTTTCCAATTTTTTTAATTTTCACAAAATATTTGTAATTTACACAATAACACAGTACACTTATAGATCACGAAAAAATGATAACTGAACCACTTTTAATGAATAAATGACGCACGCACTCGCTATTTATTGCAAAATCAATTGCGTGAAATTGTAACACTTGCAAGCTATTGTAACGTAAGTCATAAAAAGGGACAATAAAATATGAAAATTGACACTCATTCTGTTTTTACGCAAAACATCACAAAAAGTCATTGAGAAAAGGATTGTGCATTGACACATTGTGTTTTTTATATTGCAAAATTTGTTTGTGTCTAAAGTTATTGTTACCAAAAAAAAAAATGTTTGCAAAAGATCCTAACAACCAACAAGTGTGTCTTTTATGCCGCAAAATTGGGTTTTTCGTCTATGACACTAATTGGTTGCGAAAATAGGGGTGGGTAATGTAAAAAAACCTAACAACCAACAATTGTAACTTTTATGATGCTAAATAGTTTTTGTGTCTTAAGTATTTTATTACCATATTTTATTAAAATAAAAACCAGTCAATGAAAACAATTGTAAATAATTTCAACGTAAATCACAAAAAAATGGCCAATAAAATTTTAAAATATTTGACAATTGTAAACAATTTGCAACGTAAGTCATAAAAAAGGGGTCAATAAAATTTTAATAAATTTGGTTGAAACAATTGTCGTCGTTTTTATCGGGGTATATCAGATCGGGAATTGATGTTTCAATTTTTCGCAGTACACGAGCCAGAACACGAATTTAAAATATAACTGAACTCGAACCTGTTTATTGTACATGTTCTATTTTTTCTCACTACACGTACCAGAACACGAACTTCAAATAAAGCAATACTCGAATCTGTGTAGTTTATGTGTGATCGAAACAAAAAATACGTGATAGAAAAATGTTCGTGTAAATAACGAAATATTAAAACGAACACAAGTCATGATTGTGTTTGGCACCGTAGAAAATTTTAGAAACAAACATAATTGATATGAAAATAAAAATATGTGTGTGTTGGTCTAAGTTATGTTTGTTTACATATATGTACGAGTTTTTTATTCAGTGTGTGTTTTTTTCTGAACTCTGATTAATTGTTCGATCTCTCAAAAGTAAAACATAAAGTAGAGTAAAAAAAATTAATATAATTTTCATCCTAAAGTATGATAGTTAAAGAAAGAAAATCAATATTCATTTGGCAATTTTTGTGTTTCGCGATTTTAGGTTTTGGTGATTTTTGATTTTGGCGATTTTTGTAGTTGGGCGATTCCGCCCATATTTCCATGACTAATCACATTGGTAATTATTGTACTTGTTAAAAATCTCAAACTAATCATATCCCGCCCATTTTTTATGCGACTACTCACATTAATATATGAATGGACTCGTACAAAGTGTAAAGCCTTTTTCTATTATAGTAGCCCAGCTATATGATATTATATATATGATATTATATGATATTATATGCCCATTTCTTCTTCGACTAATTACATGAATAACTTATGGGCCCACGCAATGTCCCAAGGCTCTCATTATTACAGTACTTTAGAAATATAACATTTAATATTTTCTTTGTATGGGAGGTGCCACGCCCATTGATCTGATCTCGCCTATCTTTATTTGACTACTTACATTAATATTTGATGTACTCGTAGAAAGAGTCAAGGCTTTCCTCTTTATAGTACATCAGTTACATGATATCATATATTTGCTTTGTGTGGGTGATGTCACGCCCACTGCTTCGATCACACCCATTATTTGTTCGACTAAACACATGAATAACTCCTGGGCCCAAGCAAATGCTCTCAGTATTACAGTACTCCAGATATATGACATATAAAATTTACTTTATATGGGGCATGCCACGCCCACCAATCCGATCCCGCCCATTTTTTTAATGGCTACTAACATTAATTATAGATGACTTCACACAAATTTGCAAAGCGCTCGCTATCATAGTACTCAATAAATATGATATTAAAAATTCACCTTGTATGGGGGGTTCCACGCCCATTTGTCGGATCCCAACCATTTTTTGTCCGACCACTCAAATTAATAATGCATAAATTCAGACAAATGTGCAAAGCTATGGCACGCGTGATATATGACATACAAAATTTATTTGTATGTGAGGTACCACGCCCACTTATCCGATCCCGCCTATATTCGGCATGGCTACTAACATCGATAGTAGATGACCTAACATAAATTTGCAAAGGTCTCCCTGTCATTGTACTCAATATATATGATATTAAAAATTCACTTTGTATGGGAGGTTTCACGCCCTAATCATAATTATAATTACTAGCAGATTCCAGCCCTCGAAATTCGAGCGCAAATTCTAGGAAATTTTATTTTCTCATTAATTAAAGACCCTAAAAGTATGCTAATCAATTATAGCCAATTCACAAATCAACACAAAAAACAAACTCATTTTTATTACAAACACATTAACAAATTTAATAAACACACACATAGCATTGTATAATTTTATGTATGTGTTAGTAGCAACTTTAAATGCAATTTACTCAAAATAAAGGAAAAAATTTTAAAATCTGTAAATCTGCAAAACGGCTAAAAAGAAATACCTTTCAAATAATATACGTTTGGTCAAAATAGGGATAAAATGGTAGACCAAAACATCAGTCACAAGAAATCACCTAGCCTATAATATTAATGATAATTATGTTATAATTATAATTATGTTATGTTATGTTATAATTGATAATTATCAGTTAAATTTTTTCACTTTTTCATTCATGTTCGCCTATTTTTATACCCTATACCACTATGTGGTTTGGGAATAATGACTTTGTGCTGCTGTTTGTAACTACCAAAAATATTTGACCTAGACCCATCTTTTATTATACCGATCGATTCAGAAGCACTTTCTGAGTTGATTTAGCGATGTCCGTCCGTCCGTCCGTCTGTGTGGCCATGTAAACCTTGTAATCAAACTACAGGTCGCAAATATGAATATATTTTGATGAAATTTGGTATATTAGCTTTCATCAGCCATAGGCTTGAACGCTATTGAAATTGGTGAAATTCTGTCCATGTTGAGACCTAGTCCCCATAGAAATGACCCCTATAAAATCGACATAAATTGCCATAAGATCCATATTATCATATAGATGTCAGTCAAATTGGGTTTTTATGTATTTATTATATTCATTAATCAGTAGTCCAAAAATAATCCCCATAGGACAATTCTTATTCATAGGCCCCATATTGAGCTGCTTCCCGATCTTCACTAAAATCTATCAAAAAACAAAAATATTGCACAGATTTTTTCCAAATTTGCTTTGTATATATTTTTTCAAAATATAAGTAACTTTGCCAAATATGGTCAGGGTCGGTCCATTTTTCGACAGTCCCCATATATATATGACACCCGATATGAACTTTTTCATATCTGCAGCCAAAAAAAATTAATAACAATGCCACTCAAATTAGGTTTATGCTTATTTTATATATCTAATTAGTTTGACCTAATCGCATTGGACCTAAACGCATACTTGTTCTAAATGTTTTTGTAAATAGTCTGTTAGGATTACTTCCATAGATTAAAAAATAAATAAATAAATAAGAGATGTATATTAACTGTTTGGTTACATATGGATCAAAAAATTATTTACTCCATCGCTTCATAAATCTAAGAACGGCATAAGCTTTGTTTATTGCCCAAGATTTATGCAGACGAAAATTTAATCTATGATCTAATAGAATGCCAAGATCTAAGAATGTATCAACCGTGTCCGGTTCACTAAAATTCACAAAATAAGTAGTGTGTAGATTTTTACACCTGTAAAAGGACATGTGCTTGCAATTTTTTTCACCATTACAAATACTATAAAAAATGTTGACTGTAATTTTCAATAGAGGAAAATAGCTTGACATCATCAGCGCACAAGAGAATTTTTTAATGTTGAATAACAGAAGGGAGACCGTTGATAAATAAAGTAAATTGTACTGGACCAAGATGACTTTCTTATGGAACACTAGAATACACTAAACTTAGAGATCTGTTCGTCCAATAAAAATTTAAGCAGAAAACTAAAGATCAACTGAAGCCCATACAATATAGCTTGTATAATAACACACTGCTACAAAAAAACACTTTTTGACAGAACTTGAAAAGCGACCTAGTGAGGGTTGTAGGCCTAGGTGAGAACATGCAAAAACTGTTTTCAAAGATTTTAAAAACACCCTCTAGATTTTGAGTTATTTTGAAAAAACTGTTTTAGGGTAGGTCGTAGTACTTTAGTACCTATAACTCGCACATTTTTAAACTGATTTCAAAATTTTAAACAGTGTTGGAAGGGCAAAGAATTATGCTTTGATAAAGTGTAGACATAGGATGTATATTCGAAGAAATTAGGTACGTTTTCATCAAAAACTTTGCATTTTTTTTTTTTGATGTGTAGACATCTATACGCGCAGGGGGGTAAATTTCTATTCCACAATACAATCACAAAAACAGCGTACATGTGAGAGTTACATCTTACGCGTAAGATGTGACCATTAAGACAAATCGGTATGACTTGTGATTGTTTGGTGAAAAAATTATTATATGAAATATACTTTTTGTCGCTGTTTTCTGCATTTTATTTATTACAAGATGTTTACACATCTCCCCTGTGATCGGACTCACATGACTTTTTTTTTTTTTTTTGTTTTTCAAATTCAATAATAGTTATTTAAATTTTTGATGTGTAAACATCTGTGCGCTCAGGGGGGGGGGGGGGGGGTAAAATCCAATTTCACAATACAATCACAAAAACAGCGTAAGGGAAAATCGGTGTGTGGTATCTGTAAGTGTATTGGTGTATTTAGTAAGCAGAACCGCCGAGTTTGCTGTCTGTTTAGCAAAATCACAAATCTTTTTCGTTAATTTTAAATATTCAAGCTATTGACCGCTACGTGTGCTGTCAGTTTAACATGTTCATAAACTTACAGAGTTGTTTTTTTTTAATATTCAAGTATATATTTGCTATTGACAGAACTTTTTAGTAAGCAGAACCGCTAGTTGTGCTGTGAGTTTAAAAAGCTAAATACTAGGAAAACTTTGAAGAAGTGGGAAAAAACTTAGGTGTGTTTTTAATTACTACACCTTTTCCAATTGTATTTCAGAAAACTTCAATTGAATTTCAGAAAGTATCAATTGTGTTTCAGAAAACATTATTTGATTTTCAGAAAGCATCAATTGAATTTCCAAAAGTAGCAATTGTGTTTCAGAAAACATCAATTGATTTTCAGAAAATATCAATTGTGTTTCAGAAAGTATCGATTGTATTTCAGAAAACATCAATTGGTTTTCAGAAAGTATCAATTGAATTTTAGAAAACATCAATTGAATTTCAGAAAGTATCAATTGTGTTTCAGAAAACATCAATTGATTTTCAGAAAATATCAATTGTATTTCAGAAAACATCAATTGATTTTCAGAAAGTATCAATTGAATTTTAGAAAACATCAATTGAATTTCCGAAAGTAGCAATTGTATTTCAGAAAACATCAATTGGTTTTCAGAAAGTATCAATTGAATTTCAGAAAATATCAATTGAGTTTCAGCAATTATCAAATGTATTTCAGAAAATATCAAATGTATTTCAGAAAACATCAAATGTTTTTCAGAAATTATCAAATGTATTTCAGAAACCATCAAATTAAATTTAAATTTACTTCAGAAAATATGAATTGAATTTCAGAAAATATCAATTGAATGTCAGAAAAATAGTCAGAACGCTATATAAAAACATATTTTTTTAAGTATTACACTGTGTTTGTAATATTTCTTGAAAACTACATATCGTCACCTAAAATGCAAAAGGCCGTAACTAATATTTTTATTTTTTTATAGGAGAAGCAAAAAACATCATAAAACAAAAACTACTTTAAACTTAATGCCCAAATTTTAGAATCAAGCTGAAAAATGAAGATGGATTTTTATTTATGAAAACAAATTTATGGTAAAATAGTAGTTTTTAAGTAAAAGACCGCAATTACAATACAAAAAATCAATTTGAACTTTTTGTTAGTTACGGCCTTTTGCATTTTAGGTTACGATATAAACGTGTTTTTTTTTCAAAATGATGACTTCAAAATAGGTCAAAATTCTATCCCGGTGTTTATATTGTAGCTGATTAACAAATAAAGTCCTCATCTTCTTTCGATTAAAAGGCCGCCCTTGACAGTTTATTTTCCAGTGCATAACAAATAAGTCCAAACATTTTCTGCGACTCCAAATCACTAATAGAAACAATAATAACTTTCGGTATAGTTGGATAAACTACTTTTTAATTCAATAGATATTTTCTGAAATTCAATAGATATTTTCTGAAAATCATTTGATACTTTCGAAATACAATTGGAAAAGGTGTAGATGTTTACACATCTCCCCTGTGATCGGACTCACATTGACTTTTTTTTAGTTCTTGCAGTACATTATAATAACTTACATCAGGCCGTTCTTTTTTCATTTGATAAATCTAAACAGACCACGCTCATTCGCAATTTCATCTCTGAAAACCAAGGTTCAATAAATACACACATGAAACACACAATGTTCTGTTCAAAAGCAGCCAACACATATCTTTATTTTCATATCAATTATGTGCGTTTCTAAATTTTCTACGGTGCCCAACACAATCATGACTGTGTTCGTTTTAATATTTCGTTATTTACACGAACATTTTTGTATCACGTACTTTTTGTTTCGATCACACATAAACCACACATATTGGAGTGTTGCTTTATTTGAAGTTCGTGTTCTGGTACGTGTACTCAGACAGACGTGTAACAGAACACGTACAATAAGCAGGTTCGAGTTCAGTTATATTTTAAGTCGTTTTCAGGCTCGTGTACTAAGAAAAAATAGAACATGTACAATAAACAGGTTCGAGTTCAGTTATATTTTAAGTCGTGTTCTGGCTCGTGTACTAAGAAAAAATAGAACATGTACAATAAACAGGTTCGAGTTCAGTTATATTTTAAATTCGTGTTCTGGTTCTTGTACTACGAAAAATTGAAACATCAATTCGCGATCTGATACACCCCGATAAAAACGACAACAATTGTTTCAACCAAATTTATTAAAATTTTATTGACCTTTTTTATGACTTACGTTGCAAATTGTTTCCAATTGTCAAATATTTTAAAATTTTATTGGCCATTTTTTTGTGATTTACGTTGAAATTATTTACAATTGTTTTTATTGACTGGTTTTTTATTTTAATAAAATATTGTAATAAAATACTTAAGACACAAAAACTATTTAGCATCATAAAAGTTACACTTGTTGGTTGTTAGGTTTTTTTGCATTACCCACCCCTATTTTCGCAACCAATTAGTGTCATAGACGAAAAACCCAATTTTGCGGCATAAAAGACACACTTGTTGGTTGTTAGGATCTTTTGCAAACATTTTTTTTTGGTAACAAATAACTTTAGACACAAACAAATTTTGCATCATAAAAAACACAATCACCCACCCTTAATTTGCGAACCAATTAGTGTCAATGCACAATCCTTTTCTGAATGATTTTTTGGGATTTTTTGCATAAAAACACAATGAGTGTCAATAAAAAAACCCAAAAAAATATTTTCATAAATATTTTCATATTTTATTGTCCCTTTTTTATGACTTACGTTACAATTTCACGCAATTGATTTTGCAATAAATAGCGAGTGCGTGCGTCATTTATTCATTAAAAGTGGTTCAGTTTTCATTAGATCGTGATCTATTGTGTAAATTGCAAATATTTTGTGAAAATTAAAACAATTTTAAAGCAATAAAAAAAATAAGTTTTGCTATAAAAAATACGCAACTTTTAATAGCGAAACGAAAAAATTTACACGTATGATTGAAACCTGCAAGAAAGATTTAAGTGCAGTGTGCAGTTTTTGTGTCTTAAGTAATTTATTACCATCTTTTATTAAAATAAAAACCAGTCAATAAAAACAATTGTAAATAATTTCAACGTAAATCACAAAAAATGGCCAATAAAATTTTAAAATATTTGACAATTGTAAACAATTTGCAACGTAAGTCATAAAAAAGGGTCAATAAAATTTTAATAAATTTGGTTGAAACAATTGTTGTCGTTTTTATCGGGGTGTATCAGATCGGAATTGATGTTTCAATTTTTCGTAGTACAAGAACCAGAACACGAATTAAAATATAACTGAACTCGAACCTGTTTATTGTACATGTTCTATTTTTTCTTAGTACACGAGCCAGAACACGACTTAAAATATAACTGAACTCGAACCTGTTTATTGTACATGTTCTGTTTTTTCTTAGTACACGAGCCTGAACACGACTTAAAATATAACTGAACTCGAACCTGTTTATTGTACATGTTCTGTTTTTTCTTAGTACACGAGCCAAAACACGACTTAAAATATACTGAACTCGAACCTGTTTAATGTACATGTTCTGTTTTTTTTTCAGTACACGTACCAGAACACGAACTTCAAATAAAGCAACACTCCAATATGTGTGGTTTATGTGTGATCGAAACAAAAAGTACGTGATACAAAAATGTTCGTGTAAATAACGAAATACTAAAACGAACACAGTCATGATTGTAGAAAATTTAGAAACGCACATAATTGATATGAAGCTAAAAATATGTGCGTGTTGGTCTAAATTATGTTTGTTTACATATATGTACGAGTTTTTTTATTCAGTGTGTGTTTTTTTCTGAACTCTGCTGAAAACAATTTATCGAAATTCTTAACGGAAAGAATTCGTCCAAATTCATTCCACTGTTGATTTTTCGAGCGTATAAATCTTGTGTTTGTTCTGCTTAATGCCAAGAATTTGATGATTTTCTATTTGCCTATGGTTTTTTTTTTTTTGTTTCTATGCATTTATTGTTTTTCTCCTTTTCAATTTAATATAGTCGATTTTTGTTGTTATTGTTGTTGTTGTTGTTTATGCTTTGTTGTTGCTGCTGTCGTTGTTTGATCTTTGCCAAAAATAACTCGCAAAATGCATTTAAATATCGAAATAGTCATAGATACATTTGTATAACAAAACAACGATATGTAAATGTACTTACACATCTATCAACATACTGGCATATATAAATACCAAAACCCAGCAAACATTGTTATGTGAAACTATGACTCCTATAAAGCTTAAGAGTCCATCCACAAGACTCTAAGAATCTTGATTATTAATTGATTTTAGAAAAATTATTTTAACTAACCTTAACTTACCTTACTTTGGGTAGACCTAGGTAATCACTTGTTGGCTGGGATGTCTAGCCTGATAATACCTTCACATATGTTAAATATTTAGATTACGTGTTGTACATTTTTTCGTTTTTTTTTTTTTTCTTTTTATCCTCCTAACTTTAAACACTATTTGATGAAATATTTTAAGTTGAAAAGACACGAGTAGCAATATAAATACATACGAATACAACAAATTTTCAGGTTCTCAACATTTCAACCGTAAACAAATAAATTGACAACAGAGAGACATTTCTGCTTAAGTTTTATTCTGTTGTGGTACATTTTATTTTTTTTTTTCAGATGACTAATATTACGAACATTAGTCGATACTTTTAAATAGCATCAATGTTTCGTAAAAAATAAACGTCTTTAGGTAATCTTTTAATATCTATCTAAGGTACGTACATGTTCAAATAGGGGAAGTAGTCTTTGTTAAGAATTTATAATTAAAATTTATTTGCGAAAAAATTTAATAATATTTAGATTTTTCAGCTATAGTAAATGGTGATATCTCAATTTTTGTTTCAAAGCAAATTTAGTCCAAAGTAACAACCTATTTAAAGTATTTGCCTGAAATATATATATAGAAAAATATAAATTCAAAAACATTATTATTAAAGAATTGATTTTTAAGATGAGGAAAATGAAAAATAAATTAAGTCCAAAATAGCTCGAAAAAAAATTTGTCCAAAGTAACCATCCATATTAGTTAATTTCCTTATAAATGTAAGTACAAAATTATTTACGAAAAAAAATCCATAATATTAATAGGCATGCCGATTTCTTGTGATTGATTTTACGGTTTTACTTATCTACCAATTTTCACTAAAAATATACCATTTGAAATGTATTTCTTTTTGGCAGTCCGCCGTATTTACAGATTTGCACCATCTGGAACATTTTTTTGGACTAAAATTCACTTAAAGTTGCTACTAACACATACATAAAATATATATTTAAGCTTCAAATAAAAAAACTATATAATGTGTGTGTTTATTAAGTTTGTGTTGAATTGTGAATTGGCTAAAATTGATTAGCATACCTTTAGGTTCTTATAAAATATCTGTGTGGTCAACAAATATATATAATGAAATTTAATGAATTTTATTTAAAAACTCAGAATTTAATAAATTTTATTTAAATGTTAATAAGTTTACCTTTACATAGAGATTGAAAAAAAAATTAAAGAAAAAAATTTAATGAAAAAATAAAATGTCTTAGAATTTGCAGTCGAATTTTGACTTAAAATTAAGTCCAAAGTAACAATTCCTTTAAGGTAGCGGATTCCAGCGCTCGAAATTCAACTTAGCCAATTCACAAACCAACACTTTTATGGTTTATTATTATTGTGCATAAAGAAAACAAACCCATTACCGAACACATTAACAAATTTAGTAAACACACACATAGTATATGTATAATTTTATGTATGTGTTAGTAGAAACTTTAAATGCAATTTACTCAAAATAATGGGAAAAATTTAAAAATCTGTAAATCTACAAAACGGCTTAAACGAAATACCTTTCACATAATATATGTTTGGTCAAAATCGGGATAAAACGGTAGAACAAAACATCGGTCACAAAAAATCGCCTAGCCTATTAGTATTATAAATATCCTTGAACAGAAAAATATAAAAACAATTTTCAAAAAAGATTTATATAAATGTTTTGATTTTTCGGCGCTTGGAAAATTTAATTATTTTTATTTTAAATACTTTCTTTTAACTCATGCTCTCTGTCGTGGGGCATCTCCATTCCCCCTTATCCAACTGATCTGAAACTTGGCCCATAGTCTTGTTGTGCCTACAGACACGGAGTGATCTAAATGTCATTTCCCTTCATCCGATCTATCTGAAACTTACACTTGCTGTAAAAAAAGATTAACTTTGACTTAGTCACGCACAGTCACGGAGAGACTTAAAACAGATTTCTCCTTATCCGATCGATCTGAAACTTTGTCCCTAGACTTGTTTTGGGCAAATATTAATTTTAAGATAGTCACACACAGTCATGGAGATATTCAAAAATCATATGCATAAGGAAAGAAAGAGTCTTAATAAAAACTTTGTTTTTATGGGTTAGATTATTTTTAGCCTGAAGTAGCCAACCATTTTGGATAATTTTCTTAATTATAAAATTTTATATCCGAAAAATATTAATATAAAAGTGTTGATATTTATGATGCAAAAAATGAAAATGAAGTCCAAAAAGTAACCCGATTTTAGGTAATTAATATAAAATAATAAATATAAAAATTTATATCCGATAGAATTTAATATAGAAGTTTTTATTTTTAGAGTGGGAAAAATGTTTTCATCAAATTTAGTGCAAAGTAACCATCAATTCATAAGTTTTTTTCCTAACAAAAAGCTGTATTAAAAGACCCAGAATTTGATTTACAAGGTTTCGATTACTATTTAAACCGTCAAACTTGTTCATTCTAAAAATAAGGTCGCTACACTTTTTCAACACTAGCAAACTTTCTGAAACTAGGATATATTATAAAAGACGGAAAAATAAGAGACCCATCTTATTTTTTTTCATGTTTGCTCCTTTATGTTATTCCGCCTAAAATATTTATTTTTTCCCAGATATGTTTTGTATGTATTTCAATTTAGGCAGGAATTTTTTAATCAAAATAAATTAAAACTCAATATGTTATTTACGACTTAATAAATTTAATATTAATTTACATAATACTATCTTCTTCTAATCTTTATTTTAAAGCCCACGTATGGCTTTAAAGTAAATTATTTTTTATTTCTCCATTTTCGGCGTATACCAGCAGATCGTTGGGCTTACCAACTCTGCAGCAGAGTTGCATTGGCTGGCACTGAGATTTGTTGATTGCCATTGCATCAGCCAGACGTATCGGATATTGTAGGAATCATCGTATTTCTTAGCAATTGATAATTGATAATTATCATTATTGAATGATATTTTCTTGGTAACGAACCGCGTTCCCTTATTTAATTATTTCATTTAGCTTTCGAATCAGTATAATTGGTGATCCAACTTTCAAGAGTAAACAATGTGTTGGAAGACCTGGCAAATCAAGTGAATTTAAAAATTCAGTTCGAAAATTCACTCCTTTATCTTCTTTTATATTAACAGATGACGTCACACAAATTTGTAAAGCTCTCTCTATTATTGTATTCAAAATATGTGATATTGAATGTTTACTACATATGGAAGGTGTCACGCCTATTAATCCGATTCCGCCCACTTTCATACAGACAAATTACACTTATAACCTGTTAACTCACACAAAATATCGCAAGTCTCCCTTTTACTATATATTACTCAAGATATAGGATATTGAAATTTCACTTTGTGTGGGAAGTGAAATTCTGGTATTCTAACCAATCAGAAGTTATTAAAATCGGTCCAGCCGTTCTTGAGTTATAAATGGTGTAACTAACCCGACCTTTTCTATATACTTGTATAGATTTTTTACCAAAAAGGTTACACTTTGAAGACAAAATAACTATCTATAATATTAATAGGCTAGGCGATTTCCTGTGACCGATGTTTTATTCTACCGTTTTATCCCGATTTCGACCAAACATATATTATTTGAAAAGTATTTCTTTTTAGCCATTTTGCCAATTTTACAGACTTTTAAATTTTTTCCATTATTTTGAGTAAATTGCATTTAAAATTTCTACTAACACATACATAAAATTGAATATATGCTACGTGTGTGTTTGTTAAATTTGTTAACGTGTCTGTTAATGAGTTTGTTTTCTTCATTCACAATAATAATAAGTAAAAATAGTGTTGGTTTATGAATTGGCTAAGTTAAAAAATAAAGTTTCCTAGAAATAGCACTCGCATTTCGAGAAAATTCAGTGTAATTTTTTTAATAGATTTGAGTGAAGATCGGGAAGCAGCTTTATATGGGTGCTATGACTAAAAATAGACCTACAGGATTTATTTTTGGAACAACTGGGTATACATTAAATATTACCGACATATATATGATAATCTGGATCCATTTTAGTCGGTCGATAGGTGTTTTTGTATGAGGGCTTAGTCTGAACATCGTTAAAGCGACTCAGAAAGTGATTATGAGTCGATCGGTATAATAAAGATTGGTCTAGGTCAAAAATTTTGGGTGGATCTCCGGGGCCGGATGGTGTACCAGCACTGATGCTCTTCGACGCTACCGAGTCTTTTAGCCATCCTTTTAAGCTCTTCGTTTTGTGCAAAAATCTTTCACTCTTGCTGGAAGATTGCCAATATCCAACCAATCCCTAAAAATGGTGGGGGTAATAACCCTGAAAATCGCTCTCAAATGTTACGCAGAGCATGATAAATTGCCACCTTGTCGACTATCTATAGGCGAACACACTTCTTAATGATTGACAGTATGGCTGCCGTAGAAGTCGCTCTATGGGGGACCTCTTAGCTTTTCTTTCTAAGCGCTGCAGTTGATCTATTCACTTTTCTATTTATTTATTAATCTATGGAATTAATCCTTACAGATTATTTACAAAAACATTTAACAATGAATGAAAAATTAAAAAATTTAATTTAATGTGTTTAGATAAATTATTATTTCACTTTTTGGTGACAGTAAAGTGGTTTCTCTATACATTTCCAAGACACCGGCATGGGGTTTCATCCAATGAGTTTCAGCTTAATTAAGGGGTACCTCAACGTTTTGTTCTTTATATCTCGCTTTTTCTTATCTATAATATTAATAGGTAAGGCAATTCCTTTAAATCCCTTTTAAACTTTTTGTTACCAACCAATATTGACAAAAAATATACCATCTGAAAGGTTTTTACTTTCAGATGTGCTCCATATTTACAAATCTACACCGTCTGGTA
Organism: Cordilura impudica; assembly: GCA_963682025.1. Taxonomy (NCBI): domain Eukaryota; kingdom Metazoa; phylum Arthropoda; class Insecta; order Diptera; family Scathophagidae; genus Cordilura; species Cordilura impudica. The sequence goes on along the minus strand of OY821521.1, from coordinate 171,901,481 downwards.
CATTTTTTGGAGTAAAATTAATTTAAAGTTGCTACTAACACATACACAAAACTATACAATGCTGTGTGTGTGTGTGTTTGTCAGATTTCCCAAAAAACATTTTTGTTTGCTATCAACTTGAGGTGCATTTGAGATCAAATCTCTAACGTTAATTCTCAAATGCACCTATTATTTTTATATTTTTGATGTGTAAAAATCTATGCGCTTAGGGGGGTAAAAATCTATTTCACAATACAATCACAAAAACAACGTAAGGGAAAATCGGTGTGAGGTATATGTAAGTGTAGTGGTGCAAAGATTAATTAAAATTTATTTAGCTGATTCAACAACCAACAGAAAGCGCCAGGAATGTTTAGCAAACAACTGCAACCATCAAATATAACAACCATAGCAGTTGCTTGCTGTACATAGATGGCGCTTACTGTTTGATTTTAATTGATGTGTAAATAGATGTTTACACATCTCCCCTGTGATCGGACTCACATAGTTTTTTTTATATGGTGATTTTCTTAGTTATCAAATTGAGAAATTTGTGATTCTCAACTTGATAGCAAAGAAATTTCGCCAAAAATATTAATTCACAACTTGATGTCAAGTTGAAAGGGAACAAGGAGAAAATTCTTAAACTCAAGTTGAGAATTTCATTAGACATCAATTAGAGAACTTAACTTTTCTCCAACATTGGAGAAATAATTTTTCAATGCATACTGGGTTGTGTTGAATTGTGAATTGACTAAAATTGGTTAGCATACCATTAGGCTCTTATAAAATTATTTATTAACAAACTTGGTTATATATCTTCTGTGTGTCCAACAAATATTTATAATGAAATTTAAAATTTTCTAGAATTTTCACTCGAATTTCGAGGGCTGGACTCTGCTAGTATTTCTTAATGACATTATTAGTCAAGGCTTTTTATTTGATCTTCTCTTTCACAGATGACAGCAATATTTGATATTAATTTTTCTTCAATTATAGGCCAAGCCTTTTGATTGTTGGGGGGGAGGGCATGCAATGAATGGAAAACTCAATCCAGACCTGTTAACAATCTTAAAGCATAATTTTTATCTACTCTTTCGCAAATGACAGCAATATTTTTCTTTAATTTTCTTTTAAGTGAAGGCCAGGGGTAGGGGGAGGGGGAGGGGAGGTGGTAAAAGGCAGACAATCTCTGACAGATGTAAAGCGTATAGGGTCGATGGTAATGCGCGCAAAACCCAATGTTGTTTGTTGACCCATAGGGCCGTGGATTCAACAATGCCATCTACATATATATATGAGTGGTATAGACATTGAGGAATCGGATACCCTTGATGTTCTAAGCATAAGAATTCAATGCGCTGCCGGTTAGATCGAATATGTTTTTCAGGAGTAGAAAGCAGCATTGAAGTATTTTGGTGTAAAAATTGCTTCACTTCTTCTTATCCCGGCCGAAAAGTTGATTCGGTAAAACTCGAATACCGAACGTATTTATAATATTAATAGGCTAGGCGATTTCTTGTGACCAATGTTTTGTTCTACCGTTTTATCCCGATTTTGACCAAACGTATATTATTTGGAAGGTATTTCCTTTTAGCCGTTTTGCAGATTTAGAGATTTTTAAATTTTTTCCTTTATTTTGAGTAAACTGCATTTAAATTTGCTACTAACACATACGTAAAATTATACAATGCTATATGTGTGTTTATTAAATTTGTTAATGGGTTTGTAATAAAATGAGTTTGTTTTTGTGTTGATTTGTGAATTGGCTATAATTGTGAATTGATTAGCCTACTTTTAGGGTCTTTATTTAATGAAAAAATAAAATTTCCTAGAATTTGCGCTCGAAATACGAGGGCTGGAATCTGCTAGTTCACTTAAAAATTGTAAAGATTAATATATGTGAATTTGAGAACCATTCTTATCTACGTCCCCATACAAAACCATACAAAAAATTTTGTATGTTTTCTTACATAACACAAAACACTAAGCATGTTTTTGCAGGCATTTGACTTGTGATACCAAATTTGTGTATAGTTACTATGGACCATGTATGAAAAAATCAAAAAATTCGTGTTGTTTCCACCCGTAAATATGAGATTGGCCAGCTACACAAAATACACGTCCTTTATTCTACCATCCTCTATAACATATCCTAGTTTCAAAACGATCTAAAATTTTCATCCAGGATACCTTCCTTATTAGCTTCTTTCCTTCTTTTTTTCTTCTTTCTTTCTTTTATTTTCCAATTTTATTTATCGTTTACCTTTTTCATTTATTTTTATTTTTTTTTTTTCTTCTCTTCAATAATTGCCATCAATTCATCCTTAATATCCTTTAGTTAATATCATTTCAATTACAATGCAATTTTCCATCTTTTTGTTATTTAACAAAGTTCGTTACAAGGCATTCAAGTGTTAAAATTCCGAAATTTTATATGGCTTACTGCCTGCCTCTCTAAAGAACACTTAAAATAAGCTTTATCAAAAATTAATCCCGTACACAATATGAATAAGTAATTCAATAAGAGGGCAACATTATTTAGAACGATACTTACTCGTGTATATAAAATAATAAGCAAAATTTTTATAAGACCATACAAAGTTTTGAAGCTAAAATAAATAAACTCTAAAATATTAATTCCCAAATGGTTAATTTAAGTGTCAAATACAAATAAATTTTAACTAATCGATATTTGCTGAAGTTCCCAAACACGATATGTAAAAATTTTATAAAAAAAAAATTGCCTGTCACAAATTTGATAAAATACGTTTTTTCAACTTTGTAAATTTATCATATGTTTTGTTTTTGTTATGCTTGGAAACTGGTATACAAAAAATGTTTAAATAATTCCTAATTCATTTGCGATATAATATAACAAAGTTTTTCTGTAATTCTACATGGAAAAATACATGAAAAATTTTTTTTTACTAAAAAACATTGTATATATTTTATATATGACGGGTTTTTCTTTATTTGCAGATTTCTCAGATTTGATCCAAAGAAACCATATACAACTTGGACATCGTATCAAAGTCTAAGACATGCACGATCATGTTTTAATCCTGGTATTACTTCATAAAACCCTACAATTAAAATTTTAGGTAGAGCATGTGAATTTTAAATCAATCCCCTCATACATTAGTCTCAGTTCTATTTTATTGATTTTTTTTATGTTTTAGCCGATTTTTTTCTAAAGAAACGTCTTAGATTCGTTGGTGGCAACCCTGTGCTTAAAATATAGGCAATATAGGCATTAATAATTTTATTTTTTGAGTAACTACATAACAAATGTGTACAAAAAAAAATTTATTTTGAAAAGACAAACTGTCATACAAAAGTTATCGGAAAAAGAAATTGTTTAATACATTTTCTGTTTTAATATTCAACAGGGACCTATGTAGTTTTTTTTACACCAGGCATTTCTTATGATATATAGCGCTATACAGAATTCGTCCAAAAGTATTTTCTTTAGGAAACTTGATAGTTAGATATATATATAATATTTTGGACCTCTAGCTCTAACGGCTTTTGAAATATAGTGGCGTGAAATGTGAAAACTTTATAAATAAAAAGTAAGAAAAGAAAGACAATTATAGTCTGTCTAGACTGACTATAAGATACTCTCTATTATTCATTTCGAGAGAGGGTTTTGGATCCAACTGAATATAGATAGAAAAAAATACCTGGAATCCGATACTTTTTTCTGGTAGGTTTTGTCGAACACAACAAGACTCTATACTTGAAAATTGTGTAACACCTACCAAATCTTGAGTTACGGATAAGAAACCGGTTTTTAAGCCTTTTTCCACATATAAGCCAGTAACTTTGTTGAATATCAACCGATTTTGAATTTCTCATCGGATATGGATCAAAGATATGGACATGATATTTAAGTAATACTGAGACATCTGTGCGTATTCCTCCAGCAAACTATTTTTTTTTTCAACTTTGCAGATTTTTTCAAGGTTCAGAAAATACACACATCAAACACACAATGTTCTGTTCTAAAGCAGCCAACACATATTTTTATTTTCATATTAATTATGTGTGTTTCTAAATTTTGTACGGTGCCGTACACAATCATGACTGTGTTTCGTTTTAATATTTCATTATCTACACAAACATTTTTCTATCACCTATTTTTTGTTTCGAACACACATAAACCACACAGATTCAAGTGTAGGTTTATTTTAAGTTCGTGTTCTTGCACGTGTACTGCTAAAAAAAAACATGTTCTTGAACACGTACATCTAAAAATTAAAACATTATCCACTTGCGAAGTGAAAGTTCCTCTAAAACTTAGGTAATTAAGTAATTTCTTAAATAAATGAGTTGACGGTTTTATATATTGAACATTCAAAGCAACCAAAAGTGCCTTTAAAATATTAGCAAATTATTGGTAATTTTTTAAATATTTTTAAATATTTTTTAATTATTTTTAGTTATAAATAAAACGTTGTAACAAAGATAAATTCTATTTAATCTTCGAAAAAATTTAAATCATTTTTAATGCAGATTTTATGTTTTCATTTTTTTTTAAGGTAAAAAATTGGTTACATTATTAACTAATTTCCATTAAGTAGTAAAAGTAGTAAGTTTGGTAAAAAATTTTTATTTTTTTCAAGCAATACAATAATACCATGGAAACTTAGCTAAATAAAAAAGAAATATTTTTTAAATTTGATGCAATTTTTTAATACTATACTTAATATTGAAATTTTGATTATGTTTTTAATAGTGTGTGGTGGAGAAGAAGAAAGCATATATTTCTAAAATTCATAACTATGTTACTCTGTATTCTGGAATTTTAAATTAGTTTTTTATTAAACAAGGAATGATATATCATTAATGATTTTATTTGTCGAGTATTTGTATAGGGTATAAATTCGTTATTTGAAATACTAGCTGAGTCCGGTCCGCGTTGCTGGCCCGAAAAAAACATCTGGATTTTATATTGCATCTAAATTTTAATACCGAGTGTCGGGCAAAAGTAAAGCACGATTTAATAATATTATGAATATGACTGAAAAAAAATATACGTTTTCTTGAATATTTTAACACCAGCGGCACCTACAGGTGAAAAACTTTGTCAGCAACTTTAGTTTTATGTACATAATATATGTTGCGAATTTGAGCTAAATTGGACCGTAAATAAATTTTTTGGGAGAATCTCGACCCCAGCGCCACCTATCAGGTACAAAAAAAAGTTATGCAAATCGGAGAACCAAAGGAACATATCGTATGAATACGAAGTCGCTAGTATTAGTGATTCAACAGTTATTAGAGTACCAACATACGCACCAACGTTTTTATATATTAGGATAATACATACATCTTAATTCCGCAATTGTTCATTTATTAATGGCTTAAATTTTTGAAAATATTTACATATTAACTAGGTAAATAAAATATACTTTAGGAACATTTTTAATTTAATTTTTAATTCCTTTTGAAGTTGTAAAGAGTTTTTCTATAAATTTATAAAAACTTTGTAGAAATTACTTAAATTTGAAGGGAATGTTTTGAAAGTTTTAATTTTTTATTTGAATATTAAAAAAAAATTATGTGGGTCCGATCACAGGGGAGATGTGTAAATGTCTATTTACACATTAATTAAAATCAAAGAGAAAGCGTCATCTATGTATCACTTATAACAAACAACTGCAAGGGCTCAGCTAATATAAAAATTATTTATTATTATTTATTATTTCAACCGACTGTTATAGCTGGGGTTGTTGAATTAGCTGAAATAATTTTTATATTAGTAATATTATATTAGAAATAATTTTTATATTAGGGGTAGCTGAAATAGTTATATCAGAGGTTCCTGAATTAGTTGAAATAATTTATTATCATAACCACCAATACACTCATACTTCACACCGTTTTTGTCTTACTTCTTACTTCTTACGCTGTTTTTGTGATTGTATTGTGTAATAGATTTTTACTCCCACACATCAAAAAAAACATTTTTTTTAAATACCATAATTAACCTTAATAAAAATTCCTTTAAAACTTAATTATTATATATATTTATGTATCCAATATTTTATGATATTTCTCCAATGTTAAAACACGTTTAAAACTTAGGTAATTATTGTAATTGTTTTTCAAATAAATGAGTTTAAATTTTTGTGATTAAAAACATTAAAAATAATCAAAAATACCTACAACTAGTAATTATTAATAACATTAATTAACTTTTGCTGCAACGCAATAGTACCATAGAAACTTAGCTAAATTTTAAGGTAAATAATTAATTTGATTGTGAAGATAATTTTCAAAACAAAATATATCTTAATTCCGTACTTCCTTAGTGAAATAATTTTAAGTTATTTCATAATAGCTTACATTTTTGAAAATATTTGCTAAATAAAATATACCCAAGGAACTTTTGTAATTTTTATATGAACATAAGATTGCTTATAGGTTAATAAATCATGTGACTTTTGAAGCAATATAAAATTGTCTCTACTTTTTCCCCGGAAGGTTTTTTTTTTCTAAATTTATAAAATATTTTAGAAATTACCTAAGTTTATAGGGAATTTCTTTTTGTTTTATTTTTTTTATACCCTATACCACTATATGAAAAGGGTATAATGACTTTGTGCTGCTGTTTGTAACTACTATTTGACATAGACACATCTTTTCTTATACCGATCGACTCAGAATAACTTTCTGAGTCGCTTTAGTGATGTTCCTCTGTCCGTCTGTCTGTCTGTCTGTTTGTGTGTCCATGTAAATTTTTTAATCAAACTACAGGTCGCAAATATGAATATGTTTTGATGTAATTTTATTATATAAGCTTCTATCGGCCATAGGATAAACGCTATTGAAATTGGTGAAAATAGGTTCATGTTCATACCTAGTCCCTATACAACTGACACCTATGAGATCGAACTAAATTGTCATAACATCTAAATTAGCATATATGTAGATCTCAGTTAAATTGGCTTTATGTATGTTTTTTACATCCATTGATCAGTAGTCCAAAAATAAAATCATCAAATCATAAAAATCAGTAATATATAGCACAATTTTATTTTCCAACCTATAGTAATGGTTTCATCTAGTTTACTAGAACAATTAATTTTTTTATATATGCTAAAATTCAAAGTTTGGCCTTGGCAAGGAATGGGTTAACGTTGTTCTATTTATTCCAATTCTTTGGCATGGAAGACTTGCACATTTGGTTATTATATTTTAAGCGTCACATCTAAAAATTCAACAGCACTTACAAAATATTTGCATAAATTGTCTTTCATTAGCTTGGGGTCATATGCGACCCCAAGTCCAAAAGGGTTAATGGGGTCGTATTCTTTTTTTCAGAAACCCTATGCTATTAAGATAAAATATAACATTTAGAAGTAGAAAACTAATAAATTTTTGATACAAAGTATTTAGAAAGACTACATTTGCTGAATGTTTCACAAGAAAAAAATTTTTCTCGAAATCCGCAAAAAAAAATTCTTTATAAAAAAAATTCTGGCAGAGGAATTTACTTAAAAATTCACACAGTTAATCTCTAACATATATTTAACAAAGCCTTAAAGTGCTAAAGCCATTTTTTGAAATTTTGTTTAAGAAAATTTTTTAAAACTTAAAAAAGGAGTTTTGAAAATTTTATGAAAAAAATTTTCTATTTTTGGTCTCATTTCGCAATAGGTAAACAACGTGTTGATAAAACAATACTTCATATCTGAATACTTATAGGAAGAAAGACCAAAAAAAAAAAATTATGACTTTAATCAATTTGTTAAAGTTGAAAAAATGTTCATCACCTAGAGTTTTTTGCCACTAAAGTGGTCTGGGGCATTTGATATTTCTTGGTGAAATTTTATTCGATTTAGAAGTTATATAGCTTTTTGAAAAGATAATTTAGTACTCATATCGATTCATATTAACAACTTGTCGAAAAAATTAAACTATAAAACCAAATTTTCGTAAAACCTGAAAAAAAAAACATATTTTCCCCATATAAACACACTTGAAATTTTCAGTCGCGTTTAGGCACCTCTAATTTTTTTTATTGACCCAAAACTTTGTATTTCTCAGTTTTTTTTTTGCTATTCGGGGGTGAGACTTTAAATTCAAACATTTTTTTCCCCTTACATATAATGAAGGGCCAGCCTCGCACCATATAGAGCTGCTTCCCGATCTTCACTTAAATCTATCAAAAAAACAAAAATATTGCACAGATTTTTCTCAAATTTTATTTGTTTACGGTTTCGCAAATAATAAGTGACTTTTCCAAATATCGTCAAGATCGGTTCATTTTCCGACCTAGTCCCCATATAAAAATAGCAACCGATATGAACTTTTCATAGCTGCCGCCAAAAAAATTAATAACACTGCCGCTCAAATTTAGTTTATGCTTATTTTCTATATTCAGTTAGTTGGACCTAAGAGACAAGGTCTCTAAACGCATGGTATAGGGTATCGTATAGTAGGTGTAAACCGTCTATAATTTTCTTACTTGTTTTTATTTAAAAAATAAAATATTTTTATCTACAGAATTTGGCGTTAAAAAATTCCTCAAAAGCTTAAGTAATTACTACAAAATATTTAAACAAAATTCATATAAACATTTCCGGTCAATGAATATGCGATAAAAAATATTCGTCAACATGATGTTTAATTTTATATATTTATATATTAATCATTTCGTTTTTAGCCGTATTCAAATATTTAATTTTAACAAAATGTCATTTCTACATTTTCGTTGGCATTTAGAGGCGGTGCTTATTTTAATTATTTATTTTAGTTTTCTTTGTTTTTGTTTTTTCATTTTGGCTTATTCAAACACACAAACTACGAATAGATAAAGGGAGTGTGTTAATATGAGTAAATGCATAAAAACAAAACAAAAAAACAAAAAAGAAAAGACCATTTTATATATATATGTGTACATTCATGTTTTTAAATGTGTATTTAATAATATTATTATTCACTAGCCAATGAATGCATTAGTTCGTTGATGATGATGACAATTTTAAAGCGAACACAAAATCTTTAAAATGTTTTTCAATAATATGAAATTTTAGTGTTGTTTTTTTCTTCAAATTAGTTGCTCTTAGGTCTAAACTTGTGTATACATTTTAAAAATAGATAAAGTTTAAAGTTCATTTGTATACACAATATGTTTTAGTATTTTCATTGAGAAATATATGTGGAAAACTATACAAAGCATGTTCTTATCCTAAGCATTGCCACTGCTGCGTTTACACTACTATTTTAAAATCAAAAGTTATGAGAGGAAATTTGAAAAAAAAGTTTGGCCTGAGAATGCCAAACTCTTTGCAGATTTACTACACTGGCCTAGTAATTTCACTCTCAGTTGGAATTTCTCACCACAAGACAAGTACCCCGAAAAAGTTCCACAGTATTATTATACCCTCCACAACACTGTGTTTTAACATGATTTTCTGAAATTCAATTGATATTTTCTAATTTATAATTGGAAATCAGAATTCCAGTTTTTATAATTAATATTTTCTTAAATTTGAATGGAAAATTTAAAAGATGCAATTTTGCATTTATGTGAATAATAATGCTTTTTTAATTATAAATTTTTTTTTAAAAATTATATGTAATCGCAATCAGATATTTTGTAGGTAAAGCAGAATAAAAATTTTATATATCTATGTAGAACTGTTTTGAAAGCAAAAAAACTCATTGCTTCCTCTTTACTCAGCTCTGTGTTGTGTTTGATATCTAATTGAAAATGTTGACATTCATGTTAAAATAGAAATAACTATTGCAAAGCTAATTAGAACAAAAATTGTGACGCCATCTACTGTAGCATAGTCACACTGAGCCAAATGAAGTGACACTCTGTATATTAATGCAAAATAAATGTATTTTCCCTAAAACAAAATATTGCAGAATTTTATATATATAAAATAATATACCGATTTATTTCTAACATGCGGTTATTATGGATATACATATATAGAATATATGTATATTATTTTATTATTTAATATATATATATGTATGTATATGTAAATATTACACACAAAAAATACAACATCAAAAGTTATTGTTGTGTTTTCTTTAAATAAATTAATACCTAAATTTTTTTCGTAAATTTACATTGTGTTTTTTATTACCAACAGATAGTTTAGCATTATTTGTTTCAGATGTTGGTTAATATTTACTCCCTTTATATCAACTCTTATGCCGTTTTCTTTTCTGATAAAAAATGTTGCATTTTATTTGCACTTTTTTCGAAAAGTGTATTTTTTTATATATTCTAAATTAAGAGTAACCTAATTTTGTATATCAATCGAAAGGTTTCAAACTGCTGTGTTCATAAAATGCAAAAAATTTTGATTATTATCCTCTTTGAAGTCATGGGGTCAAAATATTCAAAAAAGGGGAAAAATGTGGAAATATTCTCACACTATGACCAGAAAGAAGTCAATGGCTAGAATTTTTTCCGATTTACGAGCGCTTGACTTTGAGACCTTTCGATTGATAAAAGACCTTTCGATTAAATAAGGTTGCTCTTAATTTAGAATATATAAAAAATAAACTCTTCGAAAAAAGTGCAAATAAAATGCGACATTTTTTGTCAGAAAAGAAAACGGCATTAGTGTCTGCTTGTCGGCAACATTTTGGATCAATTTTTAACCCCTTTCCCATGACCCAATCGATCTGAACCTTTGTAGGCGAGCTCGTGGCGATGACAAATATGATCTAATAAAAAAGAATGGAAACTTTTAAATTTTTATACCAGAGTTGATAAAAAATGTACAAAGGGTTACTTTTTATTATATTATTACCACAACGACCAGAAAAACAACAAGTCCAGCTATGACAACAATACAACATTTAGAATTACAACAACAACAATACAGAAACATATATTTTTTAAATTTTTTGTACTTCTTCAGTAATTTCTCGGGACCTATTAAACCGATTTTCATGATTTTTGAAACAGAAACCTTCCCATGATGTTGGTCAATCATTCTCACTAAAAACGATCGCTCCAGTTGTCCTATTAAGGTCGTGATCGTGACAAGAACAACATAGACAAATCATATTTTTTCAAGACTTTTTTTACTTCTTCATTCAATTCTCGGGACCTAATCAACCGGTTTGGACGATTTTAAATAGCAAACTTCTCAGTATGTCAATCATTTTTTATGCCAACGAGCATCCTAGCTACCCGATTGAAGCCGTCATCGTGATTTCCACAGACGGACAGACGGACAAACGGACAGACGGACAGACGGACATCGCTATATCAACTCTGCTTGTTCTAAGTATCACAAATATATATATTTTATGGGTTCCAAAAATTTTTTCTAATTATTACAAACGGAATGACAAACTTATATATACCCTCTGCACACTGGGGTGGAGGGTATAACAATAATAAACAGAACCTCCCATTGCTACAAATAAGAAAGATTCAAAAAATAAAAACACTCATTTTCTTGTCAAAATCAGTATCATTGCGCTAATGTTCAGCAGATTTATTTTGTAAAAATTAACAAATTTGACAGCAAAAAATGATAAATTTTTTTGTAGTAATAGCAAGACTTTTAGATAAAATAGATAGAATGCGGCATAAAATACAGACCAAATAATAGCCAAACAAATAGTATATTGCATTTTAGGTTATGATTTAATATTGAATAAAGAAAAACTAAAAATTTTGCTTTAAAATCTCTAACAACGCTGCACATGCACACAGTGTTCGTGTAAACACAATATAAAATTAAAAATGTCCATGCATATACAATATCCATGTAGATATGTACGAGTACGTTTATGCTAACAGTTGGCTTCCAGATTTTTCATATTAGAAATCAACCCACCAACCAAAGTCATCCCGGCAAACATGAAATAACTGGTGGCGTATGCGTTCATTTAATTAAATTCATATTTTATGTAGCCAACAATATAGAGGGGTTATGGATTCCAGTAGCTTATTTCATATATATGTTGTCGTATGTTGTTAGTATTGTATGTATGTATGTAAGTATGTGTTATACCAGAACTAACAGTTATTGCAAAATCGGAAGAACTAAAAAAAACTTGTTAAATATTTGAAATTTATGTGAAAAGGCCTGCCTGTTTGGAATCTTTTTATGTATTTATTGATCATTGTTGACCTTTCAATAATATGAAAGTATTCCTTGCTGCTTAAAGCTAGAGAAACAAAGCAGAAAAGAGCCTTTGAAAGCACTTCAGTTCCCATATGTCGAGCTATTTTATGTTTTAGACATGTTGGATCTTTTCTGCTAGCCATGCAACATTAACTGCGATCATTCATAGTGCAGCAACAGTGGTATAATTTTATAATGCATTTCATCTTTAGCAAAATTATTAAGAATATTGGATTTTAACAGAAAGTGTTTTCAAAAATCGAATATTCACAACAGTGAAAATAATTTTTACACTTAAAAATATTTAGAGGTGAAATTAGTCGAAATTAAAAGTATTAAAAAAATAAATTATTCATTTAATATGGGCTACCCAATATATTGTTACAGTCAATGTATAAAATATCAATTCCAATGTATCAACCAAATTTAACAATCTTTCCAAACTCAGTTGCCTCAAACTAAGTCTGGTATTCTGTATAATAAAATTCCGTAATCACAACAAAACTATGTCATAGTGTATGCATATGTATCTGTGTTCCGTGTGTTTATTATTGGTTTAAAGTATGTTTTTATAATAGAATTAGCTGTTGTAATCAGCAATAATTAGAAATGAATCATGTTATACTTTGTTTATCATGATTAAATAAATTCTATAAAGACTTTGGTTGGTAAACAGAACTTATTTTGCTATTGCAGATACCTTCGCTTTATAAGAATTGTATTTATAAGGGAGTATGATTATTATTTAATTTCATTAAATTATCACTCTTAGGTCTTAGTATACACATCTTGGAGCTAGAAACTAAAAAATAAGAATGTTGGTTTCCTCCTTGCATCTTCTTAAAAAGCTAATTAAAAAAAAAATTTTTTAAAAAAAAAATTTTAAAAAAAGTGTTGAATCTTTGATACCCTCCACTTGGGTTTCACAATTATACTAATATCTGGACTTATTACACTATTTATAACAAATGTAAACAAAATATTTGAAAAAGTAAAGAATACAACAAACACACACTAACTTTAGCATATTTAGAGGTGTCACCATTAGGCCATTTCTTGGCACAATGATATTATCCTAGGCTTCGAACATCGATTCGAGTTATAAGGATCATAAAGTATATGCATGTATTCATATATGTACATATATACTTCATAAATTATTTCGTAAATTTATTTTTCGATGCGTTACAATCGGAATGGCACTGGTAAGGAGGGCATAGAAAATACTTTTTCTTATAAAAGTAGCTTCTCTTAAAAAAGTACCTTTTCTTAAAAGAGCATCTTTTCTTAACAAAGTTCATGTTCTCAAAACAGTACCTTTTCTTAAAAAAGTACCGTTTCTTAAAAAATTTGCTTTTCTTAAAAAAGTACTTTTTCGCAAAAAAAAAAAATACCTTTTCTTAAAAAAGTAAATTTTCTTTAAAAAAAAAATACCTTTTCTTAAAAAAGCATCTTTCTTAAAAGAGTATCTAGTCTTAAAAAATACTTTCTTAAAAAAGCAACCTTCCTTAAAAAATTATATTTCCTTAAAGCAATAAAAAAATAAATTTTCTTAAAAAGTACCTTTTTAAAAAAAAAATTTTTTCTTAAAAAAATCAACTTAAAAAAATTAATTTTTTTAAAAATGTACCTTCCCTTAAATAAGAACCTTTACTTCAAAAAGAATCCTTTTCCTCAAAAAGAAATTTGTTCTTCGCAAAGTTGCTATTCTTCAAAAAGTAATTGTTCTTCAAAAGTACCTTTTCTTAAGCATCTTCAGGAATTTAATTTGAGTAATAATAATTAAAATTAACAAAAATACACCCTTGTGCTTTTACATTTCATATTGTACAATATTGTACAATATTATTACTCAAATTAAATTCCTGAAGATGCTATCCAGCGGATAGCGAAATATTGAATAAATAAAAAAACAACAACAAAAATTCCAAAATTGGCCTCAAGTTCAATAAACGTATAAATTAGTAACAACAAAAAGGTCGACGAAAACGCAAAAATTTATTAATTTAAATTTTCTTTAAAAAAGTATCTTTCATTAAAAAAAAAAAAGTAATTTTTCTTTAAAAATAAGTAAAATTTCTTAAAAAAACTGTATGTTCTAAATAAATTACCTTTTCCTAAAAAGTATGTTTTCTTTAAAAAAAAGTACCGTCTATTTGAAGAAGTACCTTTTCTTAAAGAAGTACCTTTTCTTTAGAAAAAAGTACCGATTCTTAAGTATATTTTCTTAAAAAAGCACCTTTCTTAAAAACTAGTTTTTCTTTAACGAATTACTTTTTGTTTAAAAAATGGGCCGTTTCTTAAAAAATTATATTTTCTGAAAAAGTACCTTCTCTTTAATAAAGTACCTTTTCTTTAAAAAAAAGTACCTTTTCTTAAAAAATGTGCCGTTTCCTAAAAAGTATATTTTCTTAAAAAAAGTAATATCTTTTTTCTAAAAAAAAGTACCCTTTCTTAAAATAAGTATTTTTTCTCTAAAAAAAAAAAGTACTCTTTCTTTAAAAAAAAGGTACCGTTTCTTAAAAACGTATATTTTCTTAAAAAAGTAATACCTTTTTTCTAAAAAAAAAAGTACCCTTTCTTAAAATAAGTATTTTTTCTCTAAAAAAAAAGTACTCTTTCTTTAAAAAAAGGTACCGTTTCTTAAAAACGTATATTTTCTTAAGAAAGTGCCCTTTTTTCAAAAAAAGTACCCTTTCTTTTAAAAAACAATCAATGTGAGTTTGATCACAGGGGAGATATGTAAACATCCACACCTTTTCCAATTGTATTTCAGAAAGTATCAATTGATTTTCAGAAAATATCAATTGAATTTCAGAAAGTATAATTTTTATTTCAGAAAATATTAATTGAATTTCAGAAAGTATCAATTTTATTTCAGGAAACATCAATTGATTTTCAGTAATACTTAACTATGTGTCAGAAAACATCAAATGTATTTCAGAAATTATCAAATGCATTTCAGAAAATATCAAATGTATTTCAGAAATTATCAAATGCATTTCAGAAAATATCATTTGAATTTCAGAAAATATCTATTGAAATTCAGAATTAAAAAGTAGTTTCCCCTACAATACCGAAAAGTAATTATTGTTTCTATTAGTGATTTGGAGACGCAGAAAATGTTAAGCAATATTTGGACTTATTTGTTATGCATTGGAAAATAAACTATCAAGGGCGGCCTTTTAATCGAAAAAAGATGAGGAGATTATCGGTTTATCAGCTACAATATAAACACCAGGATAGAATTTTGACCGATTTTGAAGTCATCATTTAAAAAAAACACGTTTATATCGTCACCTTAAATGCAAAAGGCCGTAACCAACAAAAACTTGAAAATTGACTTTTTGTTTTCACAAATAAAAACCCATTTTTATTTTTCAGCTTGATTCTAAAATTTGGGCATTAAGTTTAAAGTAGTTTTTGTTTTATGATGTTTTTTGCTTCTCCTATACAAAAATAAAAATATTAGTTACGGCCTTTTGCATTATAGGTGACAATATGTAGTTTTCAAGAAATATTACAAACCTAGTGTAATACTTAAAAAATATGTTTTTATATAGAGTTCTGACTATTTTTTCTGAGACTCAATTGATATTTTCTAAAATTCAATTCATATTTTCTGAAGTAAATATAATAATTTCTGAAATACATTTGATGTTTTCTGATATACATTTGATATTTTCTGAAATAAATTTGATAATTTCAAAAATACATTTTATGATTTCTGAAAAACATTTGATGGTTTCTGAAATACATTTGATAATTTCGGAAATAGATTTGATAATTTCTGAAACTCAATTGATATTTTCTGAAATTCAATTGATATTTTCTGCAATACAAATGATACTTTCTGAAAATCAATTTATGCTCTCTGAAATACAATTGATTATTTCCGAAGATCAATTGAAATTTTCTGAAATTCAATTGATACTTTCTGAAAACCAATTGATGTTTTCTGAAATACAATTGCTACTTTCGGAAATTCAATTGATATTTTTTGAAATTCAATTCATATTTTCTGAAGTAAATTTAATAATTTCTGAAATAGATTTGATGTTTTCTGAAATACATTTGATATTTTCTGAAATACAGTTGATATTTTCTGAAATACATTTGATATTTTCTGAAATAGATTTGATAATTTCTGAAACTCAATTGATATTTTCTTTTAATTCAATT
The DNA here is from genome assembly GCA_963682025.1 of Cordilura impudica. Taxonomy (NCBI): domain Eukaryota; kingdom Metazoa; phylum Arthropoda; class Insecta; order Diptera; family Scathophagidae; genus Cordilura; species Cordilura impudica. The sequence goes on along the minus strand of OY821521.1, from coordinate 171,885,198 downwards.
GATATTTTCTGAAATACAAATGATACTTTCTGAAAATCAATTGATGCTTTCTGAAATACAATTAATTTTTCTGAAAATCAATTGATGTTTTCTGAAATTCAATTGATACTTTCAGAAATTCAATTGATGTTTTCTAAAATTCAATTAATACTTTCTGAAAATCAATTGATGCTTTCTAAAATACAATTGATACTTTCTGAAATACAATTGATATTTTCTGAAAATCAATTGATCTTTTCTGAAACACAATTGATACTTTCTGCAATTCAATTGATGTTTTCTGAAATACAATTGGAAAAGGTGTAGTAATTAAAAAAACACCTAAGTTTATTTTTGACAATAGATAATAGAATTTCAACTCTGTTTGTGTTAAATGTCAAGTAAAATCAAGACGACAATAAATTTATGGAAGTAGGCAATTAGAAAAGTAAAAAATACGTGGAAAGAGGAAAAGTTCTCGAGAAATGTTTATTTTTCTTTTTTCTTCAAGAAAAAAGAAATTCGACTGTAATTTCTAGCAACTTTATTTTTCAACTTAGTCAATTCACAAACCAACACTATTTTGGTTTATTATTATTGCGAATGAAAAAGACAATCTCATTAACAAACACATTAACAAATTTAATAAACACACACATAGCATATGTATAATTTTATGTATGTGTTAGTAGCAACTTTAAATGCAATTTACTCAAAATAAAGGAAAAAAAATAAAAATCTGCAAAACCGCCAAAAAAAAAACCCTTTCAAATAATATACGTTTTGTGAAAATCGGAATAAAATCGGTATCAGTTACAAGAAATCGCCTATTAATATTATAGATTATAAAGAAAATATGAAATTAAGAAGTTTTTGCATGTTTTGAGTGCAGATATAGAGTGAAACACAAGTCAGAAATGAAGAAAATATCATAATCGTTGCACCAATCCACTCACACCTCACACCGTTTTTGTCTAACTATGTTTTTCTGATTGTATTTTGATAGATTTTTACCCCCTTGAGCGTTAAGTTAAGCTGGTTGGTTTGTTAATAAAAATTTAAATGTTCTTAAACTAGTTCTGTCAATAGCAAATATATACTTGAATATTAAAAAAAAAAAAAAAACTCTCTAATGCCCGTTTTCTCAATAGGCGATTATCTATTATCCCAACGAGAAACAGCCGATTAAAGAAATTTGGTTTTCTCAATGTCTGGTTTGCTTCTATTTTGTCGCAAAGCTAACCGGCACTCATCTGCCAATTATTTATTTATCGTACAGATAAATTATTCTCCCAACTTTCATATCAACTTCCAACTTTCATACGTATTTTGAGAGGCATTGTCAACTGAAAATAATGCTTTTGTCGGTACATTGAGAAAACCAAAATTGTTAACAGGCAGTTTATCGGTACAATAAATTTATGTCCTGGTTAAGTAACAGCCAGCTAGCGGTCAATAACAAATATACATTTGAATATTTAAAATTAATGAAAAAGATTTGTGATTTTGCTAAAAGATAACGAACTCGGCGGTTCTGCGTACTAAATACACCAATACACTTACATATACCTCACACCGATTTTCCCTTACGCTATTTTTGTGATTGTATTGTGAAATTCGATTTTACCCCCCTGCGCGCATAGATGTTTACACATCAAAAAGTATCTTTTCTAAAAAAAAGTACTCTTTCTTTAAAAAAAAAAAAAGTACTGTTTCTTACATTTTCTTTAAAAAGTTACTTTTCTTAAAAAAAGTACCTTTTCTCTAAAAAAGTACACTTTCTTTAAAAAAAATGTATCATTTCTTAAAAACTTATATTTTCTTTAAAAAGTACCTTTTCTTAAAAAAGTATTTTTTTAAGTACCGTTTCTTAAAAAAGGATATTTTCTAAAAAAAAACCTTTTCTTCTAAAATTATCTTTACTTCAAAAGGTAACTTTTATTAAAAAAAAAAACGTTTTCTTATAAAAGCCTTTTCTTAAAAAAGTTAGTTTTCATACAAGTACTTGTTTTAATACTTTACCTTTTGAAATGTATTCTTTTAAGGGGGTAAGGTTTTAAAAGCGTTTTTTCTTCAATTTTTTTTATGAATGCACAAATTGGAGCAATACTAACGAAGATACAGAATTTCAAGCCACCGGTCTCATACGGTATATCGTTAATAAATCAGTTTTTAAAAAACTATAAATCGATTTTCTCGCAAATAATATGTTCGAAGTCCGTAACCATCCCAATCAAGTTAACCTATTCTTTTTAAATTTTATACACTATATGTACACATAAATCCCCAGGTAATTACGGAAAGTTTTTTTTTTTTCTTTCTTTTCCATTTTTTCCCATTTTTTAACAACAAATTCTGTAAAATTTTATAGCAAAAATCGTGTTTTTCACTTCAAAATGCTGCCAAAAATATGAAAAAAATTAAAAAAAAAACTCCTCGTGATTACCTCGGGAAACATATCACCTTTTAAACGCATTCCGATTTTTTTATTTCATATGATCCGGTAACCAGTTATGATTTTCACCGCAAAATAACTTTTTTCGAGGCGTCTCCGGAGATTCGCTGTCACGGACGTATTTATAAAAAATTTTGACTGAATATTTTTTCAAAGATACTTCAAATGTTATACTATAACGTGACAAATAATCCAATATTATTCATACAAATACAACTTTAAGAAATACTTAAAAAAGCGTTTTTCTTCAAAAATTACCTCTTTCAAAAAGTATATTTTATTTGAAATTCCTTTTATTTAAAAGAACGTTTTATATAAAAGTACTTATTTCTTAAAATACCATTTATTTAAAAGTAGCTTTTGTTTAAAAATATCTTGTCGTAAAAAGTACGTTATAGTGCGTTTACATCTAAGCAAAATCTAGTATACCTACCTATACGAGATTTAAAGCACAATCTAGCTCATTTTTCTAGATTTCCCATACAAAACAAAATCTAGCTCGTTACTAGATTTGCGCGAAATCTCACAATATCTTGTCAAACTAGGGCACTACCAAATGATGCTACTGTATTTTTTTTTTTTTTAATATTGTAGTAGAAAATTACAACGCAGTGACTGAAAAATTGACATTTAAAAACAAAAGCAAGCAAGTTCAATAAAATGGAAATAAAATATTAATTATTAACAAAAAAAAAAATTACGATCTATGTATAATAAAAAAATATTTATTAATTGAAAAGTTATAACTTTTTATACTGACATGTGCCCATTCCAATCTGCTAAATAATAATTGTGGAAAATGAATTTGTTTTTGCTGTTCAAACAATACATTTAACAAATGCTGATTTTTTTCGCAAAATTTCTATTTCAGTTTGTTCTTTTTTCATTTTTGATGCATAATATAATTATAAAATCTGTTTCTTTTTAGAATTTTCCATATTTCCATTTTCCTATTATTTTGTTTATTTTTGGTATTTCTAGTTTATGTTTTATTTTAATCAGCTGTTTATTGTTGTGGAAACAAAATCTCACAAAATGTCAAAAAAGTTAGATGTAAACGGTATAGATTTTGAAATAGATTTCAACTAAAATCTACTAGATTTTCCTCAGATAAAAATGCACTTTTATCGTTAAAAGTACCTTTTATTTAAAAATACCTTTTATTTACAAATACCTTTTTATTTAAAAGTACCTTTTGTTTCAAAACACCTCTCCTGGAAAATATACCTTTTTCTTAGAAAGAATTTTTTCTTAGAAAGTACCTTCGAAATAACTTAGTTTTCACCATTTCACCCAAAAATATGAAAAATTTAGAACGGTTTTGTTTGGAAATTTGAGATGATTGTGACAAAATACAATACTGAAAACTTAGAAAACCCATAAAAACACGTACCTTTGCAAGCAGTTATTCTTCTCTGGTTTATCATAGCGCTTCCCAATAACTCGCTTCCGAGAATGTAGTTAAGTTTGGCAAAAGACAAAAATTATTTACTTTATGTCTTCTCTACTGTTTTTAAAGAAAGCAAATATGAGGGCAAAAATTTTTTAATTGATTTTACAATTGGAAATAAGCGCCTTCAAAACTTAATACCAATTGCGAAATATTTTAGCAGCACTAGAAAATACTCTTTCTAAACGTAACATTTTTTAAATGATCCCAAAAGAAGTGAATTTAAAGGAAAATCAAAATTTAGTCTTTTATAAGACTTGGATGGGATTTCAAGCTGGCAAACTTATCAATGATTTTTTGCGGAGTTCAAGTATTTGCTGGTATGTTATTTCAAACCGTTTTCGTAGTTTTATTTTGTGACGTTTTCTCTTCTTATAAAAATGTTATATTTTTGGTCTTCTTAGAGAGTTCTCAAAGTCTTGCCTTCGTACAGTGGAAAAAATTACAGTTCACACCAAATCACAGGGTGTGAATATTGTAGAGCGAAGAAAATTGGGGATTTATTTTCTATCAATTTGTGCAACATTGTTTGCACTTGCAAACCTCAGACCTTTCCAGGGATGCGTAATACAGGCTTGTTTGTAATTCAAAAAATAGTTCAAAAAGCCACTTTCTGAAGAAAGAATTAATTCAATTGCTAACAAATTCGATTGTTTTCTCGAAGAAGTTTAATAAAGTTAGCTTGAAGAACTATTTTGAAGTCTTTAAGGTCGTCAATTAAACTTAGTTTACTTAAACTCTTGAGCACTTTTGAAAATTTATCATAAAATATTACAAATACTTAGTTTTTTGTTCGGTTGGATGTCATATAAATAAAATTTATATTTTTTGTAATGCTCGAGAAATATGAAAAAAAATAAAAAATATTTGTAAAACTCATTAGTAATTTAACAAAAAAAAATTAAAATTGTATAAAAACAATAAGGCCACTAATACGTACTCCCACTGTCTTAAGAACAATTATAATTTATCTAAACATTTTCTATTACATATAATCTTTTAAAATAATAGAAAAAAATTAACAACCATAATTTACCTCGATAAGTACTTACACTGTCTAACGTACTCGCATTTACACACAAAAGATTTTTAATAATGAATGCATGTGTAAAGCTATACAAACACACGCACAGAGAGAGACATCCATAATTTATTAAAATACTTAATTTTAAAACGCATTATATATTCCTACTTTTGTATACACATACATACATACATACCTACTAACTTACTTTCCAGTATTTGCCATAACGCAGTTGTACTTAAGATATCATGTTCTTCTTTGTGCTTTCATAAATGTTCTATGTTAACTTCCGTTTCCTGTTGGAATACGTTAAAAACACATAGAAACAATTTAGAAAGCAAATAGCAAAAGAATGTATTCCTTAAAGTCATTTAGAAATATTCAGAGGAAAATGTGCATACATACATACATAGATACTCTTACATACTTACATACAAATACTTGTGTGTGAGTGGATGCATAAGCTCATGTGTACATTGTACATATGGTGTCGCTGATTACAGTTTTAATATCTCGATTTGAACATACTCTCATAGTTCCCGTTTAATGCCCCAGGAGGAACTCGAAGGCAAATTGTGAACAAAAACCTAATTATTTTCGGTACAGAAAAATATTCTAGGATCATAATTAATTATCGAATGGGTAATTATTTATTTTTATTTTGAGTTTTCTTTAAAAATAAATAAATCCATATTTGCGCAGCATCATCAAAAATTTTTTCCAGGAAACAAAGTTCCCATTTGAAATGCTTGAAAAAATTGTGGTGCTCAGCCTAACGAGCCTTTACTTAAATAAAATCTGAGCTTCATAGCTAGTGCTGAAACATTTTCAAGTAGAGAGTAAGAAAAGGATGCGGAGATGGTGCAGTAATCCGAATTACCAAATATTTTAACATCATACTTTTCAGGGTGTGAAGTGAGGAAAAGTCCGAGAGGTTCATTCGATTGTATCAACCGAAACTAAAGAGCAATTATATATTTATACCCAATATATTTCTTATTATACTTAACAAAAAAAATCATGTGAGTCCGATCATAGGGTATATTATCTAGTAATTAAAGATATTTTATGGCATTTTATTAAAATCAAACAGAAAGCGTCATGTATCACTTATAGCAAACAACTGCAGGGGCTCTGCTAATATAAAAATATTTATTATTATTTTTTATTATTTCAACTGGTTAATTTTTAATTTTTCATATTTTATTTTTCATGTTTCATTTTCATTTTTTTATTTTTTTTTATTTTTAATTTTCCAGCTTTCATTTTTCATGTTTCATTTTTATTTTTCATTTTTCAGTTTTCACTTTTCATGTTTCATTTTCCATTTTTCATTTTTCATGTTTTATTTTTTGTTTTTAATTTTTTATTTTTGTTTTTTATTTCTCATTTTTTATTTTTTAATTTTCATTTTTTATTTTTCATTTTTCATTTTTTATTTTTACATTTTTCATTTTTAATTTTTATTTCCACATTTTTCATTTTAATTTTTTTTTTCTAGTTTTCATTTTTAATTTCTTATTTTTAATTTTTTATTCTCATATTTTATTTTTAATTTTTCCTTTCTATTTTTCATTTTTGATTTTTTATACATTATTTTTTAGTTATAATTTTTTATTTTTCAGTTTTCATTTTTCTTTTTATATTTTTTAATTTTTTATTTTTCATTTTTAATTTTTTATTTTCCATTTTTCATTTTTCATTTTTAATTTCTTATTTTCAAAATCTACTTTTAATTTCTTATTTTTCCTTTTTCATTTTTCTTTTTTTTTAATTTTTTATTGTTTATTTTTTATTTTTCATTTTTCATTTCTCATTTTTCAATTTTTGTTTTTCATTTTTTATGCTTCATTTTTCATTTTCCAGTTTTCGTTTTTAATTTTTTATTTTTCATTTTCTATTTTTTATTTTTCATTTAAAATTTTTTTTTTTCCATTTTTCATTTTAATTTTTCATTTCTCATTTTTTATTTTTAATTTTTTATTTTCTATTTTTCATTTTTCGTTTTTAAATTTAAATTTTTTATTCTTCATTTTTTATTTTCATTCTTTATTTTTAAATTTTTATTTTTAATTTTTCATTTTTTATTTTTGATTTTTTCTTTTTCATATTTTATTTTTCATTTTCTATTTTTCATTTTTTATTTTTTTTATTTTTTTTATTTTTAATTTTTCATTTCTCATTTTTGATTTTTTATTTTTAATTTTTTATTTTCATATTTTATTTTTAATTTTTCTTTTTTATTTTTCATTTTTTATTTAATTTTTTCATTTTTCTTTTTTAATTTTAAAATTTTTTTATATTTCATTTTTCATTTCTTATTTTCCATTTTTCATTTTTCATTTTTAATTTCTTATTTTCAAAATTTACTTTTCATTTCTTATTTTTCCTTTTTAATTTTCCTTATTTTTAATTTTTTAATGTTAATTTTTTATTGTTTATTTTTTATTTTTCATTTTCCATTTCTCATTTTTCAATTTTTATTTTTCATTTTCATTTTTATGTTTCATTTTTCATTTTTCTTTTTAAATTTTTTATTTTCTATTATTAATTTTTCAGTTTTCGTTTTTAATTTTTTATTTTTCATTTTTCATTTTCTATTTTTAATTTTTCTTTTTTATTTTTCATTTTTTATTTCATTTTTTCATTTTTCTTTTTTAATTTTAAAATTTTTTTATATTTCATTTTTCATTTCTTATTTTCCATTTTTCATTTTTCATTTTTAATTTCTTATTTTCAAAATTTACTTTCATTTCTTATTTTCATTTTTCATTTTTCATTTTAAATTTTTTATTTTCCATTTTTCATTTTTTATTTTTATTTTTAATTTTTGTTATTAATTTCTATTATTCATTTTTCGTTTTTAAATTTTAATTTTTTATTTTTTATTTTCATTCTTTATTTTTCATTTTTTATTTTTAATTTTTCATTTGTTATTTTTGATATTTTATTTTTCATTTTTTATTTTTCATTTTCTATTTTTCATTTTTAATTTTTTATTTTTAATTTTTCATTTCTTATTTTTAATTTTTTATTTTCATATTTCATTTTTTATTTTTCTTTTTTATTTTTCTTTTTTTTTTTAATATTTTATTTATCATTTTATAATTTTCATTTTTAATTTTTTTCATGTTTTATTTATCATTTTTCATTTTTCATTTTTTTTTATTTTTTTATTTCTCATTTTTTATTTTTTATTTTCCATTTTTTATTTTTAATTTTTATTTCCCATTTTTCATTTTTCATTTTTTATTTTTTATTTTCTAGTTTCCATTTTAATTTCTTATTCTAAATTTTTTATTTTCATATTTTATTTTTCATTTTTTATTTTTAATTTTTCTTTTTTATTTTTTATTTTTCATTTTTCATTTTTTATTTTTTATATATAATTTTTTATTTCTCATTTTTTATTTTTCAGTTTTCAGTTTTCATTTTTTTTTTCATTTTTTATTTTCCATTTTTTAATTTTTGCTTTTTAATTTTATATTTTTCATTTTTCATTTTTTATTTTTAATTTTTTTTTTATTTTCTATTTTCATTTTCATTTGCAATTTTTAATTCTTTTTTTATTTTTCATTTTTTATTTTACATTTTTTATTTCCCATTTTTCATTTTTAATTTATAATTTTCTAGTTTTCATTTTTCATTTCTCATTTTTAATTTCTTATTTGTAATTTCTTAGTTTTCGTTTTTAATTTTTTATTTTTCATTTTTCATTTCCTATTTTTTATTTTCTATTATTCATTTTTCAGTTTTCGTTTTTAAATTTTTATTTTTCATTTTCTATTTTTTATTTTTCATTTTTCATTTTAAATTTTTTATTTTCCATTTTTCATTTTTCATTTTTTATTTTTATTTTAAATTTTTTTTATTTTCTATTTTTCATTTTTCGTTTTTAAATTTTAATTTTTTATTTTTTATTTTCATTCTTTATTTTTTATTTTTTATTTTTCATTTTTCATTTTTCATTTGTTATTTTTGATTTTTTATTTTTCATTTTTTATTTTTCATTTTCTATTTTTCATTTTTAATTTTTTATTTTTTTTTTTATTTTTAATTTTTCATTTCTCACTTTTGATTTCTTATTTTTAATTTTTTATTTTCATATTTTATTTTTCATTTTTTATTTTTCTTTTTAATTTTTCTTTTTTTATTTTTTAATATTTTATGTATCATTTTTTATTTTTCATTTTTCATTTTTTTCATGTTTTATTTATCATTTTTCATTTTTTTATTATTTTTTTATTTCTCATTTTTTATTTTTTATTTTCCATTTTTTATTTTTAATTTTTATTTCCCATTTTTCATTTTTCATTTTTTATTTTTTATTTTCTAGTTTTCATTTTATTTCTTATTCTAAATTTTTTATTTTCATATTTTATTTTTCATTTTTTATTTTTAATTTTTCTTTTTTAATTTTTTATTTTTCATTTTTCATTTTTTATTTTCCATTTTTTAATTTTTGCTTTTTAATTTTATATTTTTCATTTTTCATTTTAATTTTTAATTTTTCATTTTTTATTGTTAATTTTTTTTTTAATTCTATTTTCATTTTCAATTTTTAATTCTTTTTTTATTTTTCATTTTTTATTTTTCATTTTTTTTTTTTTCAGTTTTCATTTTTCTTTTTTTATTTTCCATTTTTCATTTTTAATTTTTAATTTTCTAGTTTTCATTTTTCATTTCTCATTTTTAATTTCTTATTTTTAATTTCTTAGTTTTCGTTTTTAATTTTTTATTTTTCATTTTTCATTTTCTATTTTTTATTTTCTATTATTCATTTTTCAGTTTTCGTTTTTAATTTTTTATTTTTCATTTTTAATTTTCTATTTTTTATTTTTCATTTTTCATTTTAAATTTTTTATTTTCCATTTTTCATTTTTAATTTTTTATTTTTATTTTTAATTTTTTTATTTTCTATTTTTCATTTTTCGTTTTTAAATTTTAATTTTTTATTTTTTATTTTCATTCTTTATTTTTCATTTTTTATTTTTAATTTTTCATTTGTTATTTTTGATTTTTTATTTTTCATTTTCTATTTTTAATTTTTAATTTTTTATTTTTTTTTTTTATTTTTAATTTTTCATTTCTCATTTTTGATTTCTTATTTTTAATTTTTTATTTTCATATTTTATTTTTCATTTTTTATTTTTCTTTTTCATTTTTCTTTTTTTATTTTTTAATATTTTATTTATCATATTTTATTTTTCATTTTTTTTTTTCATGTTTTATTTATAATTTTTCATTTTTAATTTTTTATTGTTTTTTTTATTTCTCATTTTTTATTTTTTATTTTCCATTTTTTATTTTTAATTTTTATTTCCCATTTTTCATTTTTAATTTTTTATCTTTTATTTCCTAGTTTTCATTTTTAATTTCTTATTCTAAATTTTTTATTTTCATATTTTATTTTTCATTTTTTATTTTTATTTTTTATTTTTCACGTTTTATTTTTCATTTTTATTTTTAATTTTTCATTTTTTATTTTTTTTTTTAATTTTTTATTTTTAATTTTTTATTTTTTATTTTTAATTTTTAATTTTTAATTTTTTATTTTTAATTTTTCATTTCTCATTTTTGATTTCTTATTTTTAATTTTTTTATTTTCCATTTTTTATTTTTCATTTTTCTTTTTTTATTTTTTAATATATTATTTTATATTTTTATTTTTTTTTTTTTATTTTTTTTAAGTTTATTTATAATTTTTCATTTTTCATTTTTTATTATATTTTTTTATTTCTCATTTTTTATTTTTCATCTTTAATTTTTTATTTTCAATTTTTCATTTTTAATTTTTTATTTTTTATTTTCTAGTTTTCATTTTTAATTTCTTATTTTAAATTTTTAAATTTTTTATTTTCATATTGTATTTTTCATTTTTTATTTTTAATTTTTCCTTTTTTATTTTTTATTTTTCATTTTTCATTTTTTATTTTTTATATATTATTTTTTATTTTTCATTTTTTATTCTTCAGTTTTCAGTTTTCATTTTTCTTTTTTTATTTTTCATTTTTTATTTTTCATTTTTCATTTTTCATTTTTTATTTTCCATTTTTCATTTTTGCTTTTTAATTTTATATTTTTCAGTTTTCATTTTAATTTTTCATTTTTAATTTTTCATTTTCTATTTTTAATTTTTTTTTTATTTTCTATTTTCATTTTCCATTTTTAATTCTTTATTTATTTTTTTTTAATTTTTTATTTTTCATTTTCCATTTTTAATTTTTCATTTTTTATTTTATATTTTTAATTTTTCATTTTTTATTTTTAATTTTTTATTTTTTGTTTTTTATTTTCTAGTTTTCATTTTTAATTTCTTATTTTAATTTTATATTTTTTATTTTCATTTTTATTTTTCATCTTTTATTTTTTATTTTTTTTTAATTGATATTTGATATTATTACTAAAGCTCGTTTGCCAGACAACTCAGCAATTTTTACTGCTGAAATTGCGGCAATAAAGAATGCCATTGGTTATTCAACTGAACATGGAGGAAGAACATTAATTTACACTAATAGTCTTAGTGCCACTAGAGCTTTAAAAAAGAACCAAGGCGGAGCTTAGATGTTATACCTACTACGTTATACCTACTATGGATTCCTTCTCATATTGGGATCTAAGGTAATGAAAATGCAAACAATCCCGCCCAACATGCTCTTAGTTTATCTGAAATTACAGTAAAACCATGTTTTCCCAAAGTTTTGTCAAATCCTTACAAGTTTATCCAAAGGCAACTAAATCCAAACGATTTACTGGCATCTGACACTAGAGATAGATCAAATTTTGTTGTGGCAACTGATCGATCGTAATCAATCGTATGAGGCAACTAAATAATTTGGTTATTATAGACAATTTTCTACTTTATATTCCAATTTCTAAAGGAATTTATTCTTACGTTAATCATATATCTGTTGTTTCAATCAAATATTTGTTGCGTCCACCAAATAATTCGAAGGGCAACAAATTCGGTTAACACACAAATCTACTTATTTTTCATGCTGCTTGACCACGGCTATATAATTTCCAATTGAGTCTTCCAATGCACATTTGTTTGTTCCATATTTTTGAAAATACTCTTATCTTTATCTTCACACACATACACATTCGTTCTTGTGTGCAATCTGCGTTTTGCAGGAAGTAAAGAAACTGTGAATAAAAATTTGTTACTGTCTTCACAGATTAAGTTAATTTTTTGAAAGGGCAAAAACTCATCAAGTCAATACAAATTTCATTATCAAAATGTATAAAATGGAGAATTTAATGCTTGTAATAAACTTCCATTGCTAATGAAAATCCCGGAGATTAATAAAGATAATCTGCTGGTAATTAACAATATAAGACTTCCAAGAAGAAACATATTTAAGTCACTTAATATAATTTTATCTCTGATTGATTTAGTGTATTTCTCTTTTTAGAATCATTAAAGAATTTGAAAGCCTATATAGCCAAATTTAAAATCCATGTTTGTTGAATATATAAATATTATTTTTTATTTTATTTTATTTTTGGGTTATTTATTAACTTTTTTATATAACTTTTTTTTCAAACAATGTCCCCATGCCATTTGCAAACTGTGTATTTAAGGCATAACGGCCTGCTGGTCGTCTGATGGATGTTTAGACACATGGATTTTTTTCCAACAACAAAATAAAATTTAAACAATGCAGATAGATAGATATATATACACAAAAATTTTCGCCTACCGAATTGTTCCATTTTTTTCAATAACTGTATTTTCGAATAAAGCATTAGACATTTTATTGCACAAACCATTTATATCAACATTAAATATTTACTGCCACGGCAACAGAAATGTAATTTCAATCAAGTGGAAATTCAATTATTAACTTCAACACTTCAAGAAGTGTTGTCATTAGTCTGAATTAAGCTAAAGGTTCTGCCTAGTTAGGGCCTATGTTACCAGTTTGGGATATAAACTCTTCGCCACTTGAATAGCACACCTAAAAATATATTTTTCTATATTTTTTTTTATTAAATTGGAGCTAATTTAATTCTGAATCCAATGCAATAAGGGAGATTCTAGTATCTACAACAGTTAATTTTACATAATTTTTGTTAGATAATTTATAGAAAAAATGACAATGAAATTCTGCGTCACTTGAGTTAAACGCCCCCCTAAAAAACGTCTTGTAAAATGTTTTAGTTTTCAAATATTTTTAATAAATAAATATATAATATATTTGAGCATTTTTGTATAAATTTTATTATTATAGTAGTGGGTTGTACCCCCCCATTATTGACCAATACTTCAAAAATACTGTTTGGGATTGATTCATATAATTTGTGAAATGAAGTTCCAGGCAAGTTTGATAGCGTCAATAAGTTTAAGAATTGTGGAATATTGTTGTCCAGACCCATAGACTTGTCGTGCTAACCATCCACATATGTTTTTGATTTTATTTAGATCGGGTGAGTATGGGAGCCAGTTCAACAGCGCTACATTTTGGCTCTCTATAAAGCAATTTTCAGAAAATACACACATCAAACACACAGTGTTCCGTTCTAAAACAACCAACACATATTTTTAATTTCATGTCAATTATGTGTGTTTCTTAACTTTGTACTTTGCCGAACACAATCATGCATGTGTTTCATTTTAATGCTTGATTGTGAACACGAACATGTTTCTATCACGTATTGTTTTATTCGAACACACATAAACCACACAGTTTCGAGTGTAGCTATATTTTAAGATCGGTTTCTGTTCGTGTTTTCAAAAAAAAAAAAAACAACAAGAACAATACACATGTTCAAGTGTATCTTTATTTTAAGTTCGCACGTGTACTGCGGAAAAACAGAACATGATTAATAAACAGGTTCGAGTTCAGTGAATAACAACAGTTTAGCTTTAACCACACAGAGAAATTTTTATATATTGTTTATGAATTAGTTAATTTTTTATTTTATTATTTTTTATTTTTATTTTTTTATATCTGCTAATGAATTATTTTAGATGTTTTAAATAAATTTGGTTGAAACAATTGACGTCATTTTTATCGGGGTGTATCGGATTTTTTTGATCGCGAGTGGATAAAGTTTTAAATTTTAGCTGTACGCGTTCAGGAACACGAACTGAAAATAAAGCTACACTCGAACTTGTGTATTGTTTATGTTCTGTTTTTTTTTTGAGAACTTGAACAGAACACGATCTTAAAATATAGCTGCACTCGAAACTGTGTGGTTTATGTGTGTTCGAGTAAAACAATACGTGATAGAAACATGTTCGTTTTCACAATCAAGTATTAAAACGAAACACATTCATGATTGTGTTCGGTAAAGTATTAAATTTAGAAACACACATAATTGACATGCAATTAATAATGTACGCCAATGTACGCCGTTACATTCATCGTCGTCTGCAAAAATTGCAGCTCACAGGTGCCGTAGTACGATATCGCTCCCCAAACCCCCACTCTGCTACGTAGATGCTCCAAATGATGGCTCTCTTTTCGTAAATCATGAAAATAATAGCTGTAGTCAGAGAAGACAACACGATGCCACTCTGTGGTCCATGTCATATTAGCGCGGCAAAAGTTGAGGCATTGCGACTTACGACCAGCATTAAGTGGAGGCTTTTTTATTTTTACTCTCTTTATATGTCCAGCTTTCGCAATAACTTGCCGGATAGTTGTTAGGCTGGCACTAACACCATTTTTTGTCTTGTGGCACAAAATTTTTGAATTATTTCTGATGAATAACAATAAAAACCAAGAATCGGTATATTTCCAATGCAAAAATTTTCTTACAGAGAGAGAGTTAAAATAAATACAAAAAAAAAATGACTAAAGCTAAATAAATTGCCGATAAATGCTTTCTGTGTTAGCAGCAGTTGTATTGATAGCATAAATGTGTGCTATTCAAGTGGCGAGGTGTCTATAGAGGTCCTCAATTCATATAAAAGCCATATTCGGATAAGCAAATTCGACCAGTTTCTTTGAAAAAAAATAATAAGTAATTTTCAAGGGTAATTATTTTTATTTTTTTTATTCAAAATATTGGCCGACGGCTTTTAAAAATTTCGGCCATCTTTCAGGTATTTTATGAATATCATGCCAGAAAACCTGCTTGTTTTTTGCGGCAATCCATTCGTCGAGCCAGTTTCCAATTTCCTCGAAATTTCAGAAGTGCTGCTCTGCGAATGATAGTCGGATTGAGCCAGGTGTGGTCCAAGAGATTTCAAGATATCTTTCGGTGGTTTTACTGTATGAGATGGTATATTGTCGTGAACCAGAATCACTGTGTCATGTCTTCTGGCCCATTCCAGTCATCTTTCGATTAATGCGTGGCTTAAATCAGGCACAAAACTCGACATGATCACTGAACGATAAAAAAAAGACGCTAGTTTTTAGTGGGCTCAACTTAAATATCTTAGGAACAAAATGACGTATGTGTAAAATTATTTCGCTACATATTTTTCGCTGGGTCCATCTCTTGGCTAAACCGGAAACAACTTACGCATACACTGGTAATTAACCGAGAAAACACTGAATTATGATCAAGCTAAAATGATTTTGCGTATGGACAGCAACGACTAACCCACAAGAAATCACTTGAAAATTTAACCCAAATAATCATTAAGTATTAAGTATCAAAAAATTATACTGCGAACCTTCTCGGATAGACCATCGTTTATTATAGCGATCGACTCAGAATCACTTTCTGAGCCGATTTAGCGATGACCGTCCGTCCATCCGTCTGTGTGTCCATGTAAACCTTGTAATCAAACTACAGGTCGCAAATGTGAATATATATTGATAAAATTTGGTATATAAGCTTTCACCGGCTATTGAAATTGGTGAAATTCGGTCCATGTTCAGACCTAGTCCCCATACAAATGACCCCTATGAAATCGACATAAATTGCCATAAGATCCAAATTATAACCTAGATCTCCGTCAAATTGGGTTTGTATGTGTTTATTATATCCATTAATCAGTAATCTAAAAATAATCCCTATGGTAAAATTTTTAGTCATAGGCCACATATAGAGCTGCTTCCCGATCTTCACTTAAATCTATCAAAAAACAAAAACATTGCACAGATTTTTCTCAAATTTGGTTTGTATATATTTTTTCAAAATATAAGTGACCTTACCAAATATGGTCAGGATCGGTCCATATTTCGACCTAATCCCCATATAAATATAGCATCCGATATGAATTTTTTCATATCTGCAGCCAAAAAAATTAATAGCAATGCCACTCAAATTTGGTTTATTCTTATTTTCTATATCGAATATGTTGGACCAAAGAGATAGGGTCTCTAAACCATGGTATAGGGTATCGTATAGTCGATCTAGACCTACTATAATTTCTTACTTGTTTTCATATAAATTTTACATAAAAAAACGCAAAGCATCACCGCACTGAAACAAGAAATGTATTTTATTTTCATTGCGGAGATTCTCATATTCTCATTTTTCAACTCTCTTTCTCTCTCTCTCTAATGCTGCCATATTTTTACAGAAATGCTAAAGTGGATAGCAATTTTGTAAACAAAAAACATGTTTTTGATGTTTATGGAAATTATTGGAAAAATAAATTATTGTGAAAATAAAAAGTAAATTTAAATTTAATGATATTTATTCAAACTCACTTATGTATACCAAATAGATATTGAAGAAAAAAGAAGAGAGTTAAATTTTTTAAACAATCAAAAGTAAAAATTTTATTTTTAAATAGTATACAAAAAATATAAAAATAAAATTGACAATTTTCCCGCCGACGTTGTCCTTCGTTATTTCAAGTATTTTTTCCTCAACGAATAAGTTCCCCATCGGTCTGGCTGTGCTTATATTCAGTTCTTCTGTTTTTTTTGTTTGTCCGATGGTGCGCAAAATGGATTTAATCTATTATCTATAAAAATCCAGCAGTTAGGCCTGATTTAAAGCTGGTGTAACTCAGTCTGGACTCCAGAGTATTTATAAAATAAGTCACATGACTTCGCGGACTTACGCTCTTGTGACCATAGGTAATCCATATTTTATTCGGTGTCTCTATTTCCGTATTGGATGGACACTATACCTCCTAATATGCTCACCTGTCTCTGTCTTCCTTACTCCTTCAGGAATGCAGTCCGTCTAATGATAGATGCTATCCAATGCCAATGCTCTTATGATGCTAGTTCTAAACCGGAATATTAGCAAGAATACTCTGAGTCAGTGCACTTTTTCTCTAGTTACCCTGAATCGTAAAAATTGTCAATTAGACGCAATTAAGTAGGTGGAGTGCCTAGGTTAAAACTAAGTATTTCTTGCCTCACATATTGTTTGAAGAAAACAAGTCATCATATTCTCGCTCCCTAGCTAAGCACTTCCCAACCAGAAGATAAATCCATTTCCAACTTTCTAATCATTAGGGGAGTTAACATATTGGTCCTCACTCCCCATACGCAACTGAACAATTAACTATTTGATAGTTTTCTGTGAATTTCAGTTAGAAATACGTAGTAGGAATAATTCTCTAAGATATTTTTCTTAAATTCAAGCACAAGTCATCAAGCATAAACTTTTGACAAACCTTTCTGTTCTTTGTGAGTTCTGGGAAAGTATTCAGTAGTAATTGAAGTCATATTTGGTGATGACGCACGTACGAGTAATTCTAGATACAGCTCAAAATATCAGTAACTACTTGAAACATATTCCAGAAAAAAAAACAGCATTAATCTCCTGAGAGATTAGAAAAGCAATCATTAGTTTATCCGTTGATAAATTATAGGACTTTAAAAGTGCTGAACAGTTCCGATTCCTGTATTTTAATAAACCTTCTAGTCAAATCTTCTCGAAAAGCTGCTAGAAAGCAGTAAGTATATATGTAATATAGCCAAAAATTCATCAATAGGAACTTAATAATGCTACAGTTACATTCGTTGACCTATAAATACTTTTTTATGTTGCTCGGAACTCCAATGAGTTCTTCTAGAAGATCTTCAAAGACAATTTAAAGAAGCTCAATCAAGAATTTCCTTTGAAATTGCTTATATGCATAGATCGCTGGTTAAGTTCTTCTAAATTTTAATTTCTGCAAAGGAATGCAGATTAATTAGAAGCAGAGTCTTTTCATTGATCACCTTCTTTTGAAATTGCTTATATGCATAGATCGCTGGTTCAGTTCTTCTAAATTTTAATTTCTGTAAAGGAATGCAGATTAATTAGAAGCGGAGTCTTTTCATTGATCACCTTAATGGTTGAAGGGAATAGCTTAACTGACTGTTGCGAGTCCCAATAGCAAAACATTCTCAGAAATAGCTCACTAGCATCTTGAAAACCGTTACGAAAATTTTGAAGCAACGATCTAAGTTGTAATTGGAATTTGTTCAGAAGTCAAATAATAGAGGACTCGAATCCTTGATATTCCAAGGAAGGTATTGCAACTTGTGTCTCTCATTCAGATACTTAGAATAATATGATTGTGGCAACTGAAACTGGTTTGTTCAAAACCGATATTAACTTGAGACTTCCATAATTTGGTTGTGAGAGCGGAATTAAGATCTTACAAGTGAACGATTCGATTGAGACATTTACGATACTAATGGATTCAACTGAAGATACTTTCGGCTTTTCAGAACTAACTTAAAAAAATAGTTGTAAATATGTTGTTGTAAAATTTAGATTACGACATAAAAATTCATTTTATACATCAGTGGAAACACTAGCATTGCTACATTAGTACGTGGAAACAGGTTTCGGTCGTGAAATATACAAACTCAGTGGAGCTAGAGCAAAGTGCTAGATGAATATAAAATCTAATCGAATATGGATAGAGTTTCAAAACCTAAAGATGGGTATATGCTGGCATTTTGATGTATCCTGTTAAAAATTCGTCCAACCCAATGTAGAAAAGTGTTGCTTTTCAACTCAAACATCTTACTTCCAAATTTATAGAAATATCAAATAAAAAAACAATGAAAAAACTCTTGCGAGGTCCTTTTCTATTCCAATCAAAATATCCTTTTTGATTGTGAAAACAATTATAATTACCCCCTTGTTTTGGATTAAAACTCGTAAACGGTGCACAGTGGACCATATTTTGAGAAGGCGGCCAAAAATCATTTTTTTTTGTTATCGATTTTAAAGTTATGTTATTCATTTGAAAGTAAATACTAGTAAACCTCGGGAGCCAAAAAATTGCGACTCTATCTCAACTATATCACAGCGAACGGGGTCTTCGAAAATGAGTTTTCTCAGTATTTTGCTAAAATTAAAAATTTCTTTGTAAATTTTTATTTTTGAATGACTGTAACTTTTGTGATTTAAAAGATTTTGAAGTTAAATAAATTTACTATTAATGTTAACAAGTAAGAAAATTATAGTCGGTCTAGACCGACTATACGATACCCTATACCATGCGTTTAGAAACCCTATCTCTTAGGCCCAACTAACTGGACACAGAAAATAAGCAAAAACCACATTTGAGTGGGATTTTTATTAATTTTTTTTGGCTTCAGATATGAAAAAGTTCATATCGGATGCTATATCTATATGGGGTCTAGGTCCAAAAATGGACCGATCCTAATCATGTTTGGTAAAGTCTCTTGTATTTTGCAAAAATATATACAAACAAAATTTGAGAAGAATCAGTGCAATATTTTTGTTTTTTAATAGATTTAAGTGAAGATCGGGAAGCAGCTTTATATGGGGCCAAAGGGATCATTTTTGGACTACTCATTAATAGATGTAATGAATGCATACAAACCCAATTTGAGTAAGATCTATATGACAATTTGGATCTTATGGCAATTTATGTCGATTTCATAGGGGTAATTTGTATGGGGGCTAGGTCTGAACATGGACCGATTCACACCAATTTCAATAGCGTTCATCCCATGGCCGGTAAAAGCTTATATACCAAATTTCGTCAAAATATATTCATATTTGCGACCTGCAGTTTGATTACAAGGTTTACATGGACACACAGACGGACGGACGGACGGACGGACGGACGGACGGACATTGTTAAATCAACTCAAAAAGTGATTCTGATTCGATCGGTACAATTAAAGATGGGTCTAGGTCAAATATTTTTGGTTGTTACAAACAGCAGCACAAAGTCATTATACCCAAACCACATAGTGGTATAGGGTATAAAAATGTAAAATCACTGGGTCATTTCGAAATTTAAAAAAAAAATTTTTTTTTAAAAAGGTCCAAATTTTCCGAAAATCTCCTCCTTAATAGAGTATAACTCCTGCCAGTCAAAAGCAGTCAGAAAAAATCTTCCACTCTTCCATAGTCCAAACCCTCCTCTATACTCCTATACTCCATTATACACCCGCCAGTTTCCGCCCGTGTGCACCAGAACAATTTTTCTGACCCAAGGTTAGATATTTTCTGCAAAATTTATGAATACAAAAGTTGTCCATTATGTGGTTAGGATATATTAAGTTTGAGGTGATGTTTGTAACTGCCAAAAATATTGGACATTTATCCATCTTTTATTATACGGATCGACTGAAAAACACTTTCTGAGTCGATTAAACGATGTCCGTCCGTCCGTCTGAGGGTTATGAATACAAAAGTTGGTCGTACCGGTGCACCGCGGCGTATTTTTTTGCGTGTCGGTAGAGTTGTCAGGAGTTGTTATATATTTATAAAAAAAGGGTTGAGATATAATGCGCTTAATTGTTACAGGTACATTTACATAGGTATCTTTCAAAAACATTAATAGTCTGAATTAGAGTTATATAGTTTAAATACCTGACAAAATGGGAAACAATTTAAATAATAGGTAAATGGTAAAAAAAACTATTGCGACATAGCCCTTTAAGATATGAGCAGGTATGCTTCACCTTTTAAAAGGGGTTAGGGTGTGGGTTTTTTATGCTTCTAAAAGTGGTAATAAGAGATAAAAATTTTTATTTTACATAATTGCAAGAAAGAGTATTTATAATAATGTTTCCACAATTATTATTCATTACAATTTGTGCAATGGCTAAGCACTGTTACAGAGATCTGGCAGATATTTATTTTCAACGAAATGATGTAGACGATGTAATTTTGCACATAGTGAGCAACGACTTCTTTAAGAATTGCAACCTAGAAGACATTGAAATGCACAAAGGAAAAATTACTAATTTTGCATCAAATTTGAAAAGACGGTACATTGAATGCTCTCATAGCAAGGCAAAGATATACAAGCGTTACCAAGACTGGTTAATAAAGGAACTTATTTTTGAGAGTGCATCTACAACTGCCAACGAAAGTGGAATAAAGGGTCGTCCAGCAAAACCAATTGACGGATGTAGTGCAAGATCTCGAAGGCGCAAGCTGGAGAATATCAATGAAGAAATTTCTCAAAGAATTATTAAGGATTCATTTTTGCACCCAATTCAACCAACCCAAAATAAAAAAAAATTAAATTGAAATAATTGAAAAAATAGTAGAAGCGAGCCCATGGCTCACAAAAAGGATTTTGAAAAGCATTCCTACACCAACTGAAGATAAGAAATTTACGCCGGAAGAAGCATTCGCCCTATTTCTGGATTTGAAATTGACCAAAAATCAATAACTATAAGGAATTGCGGAAGCGAACCAATGAAAAGAATTGTGGGATTTTTCCAGAGTATCGAGATTTAGTTTCTGCCAAAAAAGAATGCTTACCGTCACAATCTGCTATAAGTGTCCCTTCAACAAAAGCAGAAATAAAATTGCAAGATCTCCTTGAACATACTGCAGAACGATTGCTAAATACGCTTGATACTGATCATTTAAAAAAAATTGGTAATGGCAGCATTACTTTAATTTCTAAATGGGGATGTGATGGATCCTCTGGTCAGAAAAAATACAAGCAATTTAATGCCGAAAATTCATCAGATGCTAATTTATTTATGGTATCTTTCGTTCCATTGCGCTTAACAAAAAGGTATAGCGTCTTAGAGCCGTCAACTAGTAGAGCAACAGAAATTGATATATGGAAAAATGAAATTCCTTCTTCAACAAAGTATTGCAGACCAATAAAATGTGCATTCAAAAAAGAAACCAAAGATGTCATAACTGAAGAAGTTCAAAAATAAAAGATCAAATTAAAGAACTTCAACCAGTAATATTTAAATTTGATGACCAAGACATTCAAGTACATTTTAAAATGTGTCTCACAATGATTGATGGAAAAGTTGCACAAGCTTTAACTGGAACAAAGTCAACGTCAAGCTGCATTATATGCCAAAAGACATCAAGTCAATTAAGCCAACCCCCACCAGAAGACGATAGTTTTAAGGAAGCCTACGAATTTGGAATGTCCCCTCTTTATGCTAGAATACATTTCATGGAGCATAGTCTTAAATTGGGTTATGATTTGAAATTTGGTCCGTTAGGCGAAACAGTGAGAAAAAACAAAGAAAATGAAGAAAAAAGAAAGCAAAAAAAAACAAATTCAGCAAATATATCTACAGCTAGGCCTCGTAATCGACCAACCAAAACAAGGGAAGGAAACACAAATGATGGAAATACTGCAAGGAGATTTTTTTTCCGATCCGGAAACTGCAGCATGTATCACAGGTGTAGATCATGAATTAATAAGACGATTCAAAATCATGCAGCATGCAGCAGAAAGATAAATGCAAAAAAATTTGGAGAGTACGCCAATAAAGCAGCTATACATTATAATGAAAAATACTCTTGGAGATATATGCCATCCACAGTTCATAAAATTTTGTACCATGGGGAACAACTAATTCAAAACAATATGCTACAAATAGGAGATCTATCTGAAGAAGCGCAAGAAAAAAGGAACAAAGACTACAGATTCTTTCGCGAACACAACACAAGGAACACAGATGTTGTACTAATGAAGACCTTATCACTATTTTGTTGTGCACTTCAGATCCATATATGTCCAACATTCGTCAAAAATGGAAAACTAAACTATTGAATTAGACGAAGAAGATAAACAACTTCTAGAAGATGAAAATCAAGGCTATTTAGAAGAAATTTTTACTAAAATTGGTTGATCTAAAGTACTTTTTCATTACAATAACAATAATTTACACTTTTTTTTATATAGTTAAAAAATTTTCTTGATTTAAAAATTTATATATTTTGTAAATTTACAACAAAAATTGTTATATTTCATAAATTTACCATAAAAATTGATATAGAAATATTTAGAGACAATAAAAAAAAATTTAACTAAAGCAAAAACATACGAGTTTTTCATTGAAACTTCTCTATGTTGAACCAATATATATATATATATATATATATATATATATATATATTTTAACTCGGGATCTTTAAAAAAAAAAACCTTTGGCCCTTGTGCACATTAGGACTTAAAAGTTTACGGGGGCCAAAGTTTGGCATTTTCTGAAAAAATTAATTTAAAAGATTGTTAAAATGGTATGAGTTGTAAAATTAACTGAAAAAATAAGGCATATTAAAAAAAAACCTTTTTTTTACCTTTTAACACTTCGCTTTTTTTTATTTTCGGTCGGGAATTACATTTTATAGCAAAACTTAAAACCTAAAGTCTCCGCGGTGGCTGCAAAACTTCTTGCCTGAGCAAAATAAAGCTCGTAAATCTTAAACGGAAAAACCTTTTTCTAAATTGTCTTCAGAATTTTACTCTTTTTTTTCAAGATACAGTTAGAATTTTAGAATTTTTAGAAAATTTGACAATGATGCTTTTGATAATTGCTCAGGTCCTGTCTTATATGAAGTGTCACAAGGTTTTCTACATGGCTAAATATATTTATATACTTATTGTCAGTCAACAAAGTTTACGTACACCTTATATCCTTAAGAACAAGGGAAAAGAAATTATATTCTAAGAAAAATAAACACAATATAAAAAAAATCTGTATATTCCAAAATTTTCTATGATGCAGAAAAATGATAAGTAGTTGAAGATCAGAATAGAAAAAATAAATAAATTTACATCAAGCAAGTAAGATTGTAAATTCTTTGATACCCTCCACCTCGGTTTGAGTACTGATAATAAATATAAGCAAAATATTTGAAAAAGTAAACAATTTGTTAAACTTACTACCAAATTATTTCAGCAAATACACCGATTTTTTAGCATTTTTTTCTCCATATTTTAGACCATATCTTGACACAATGATGCCCGATTTAACCCATTTCAAATACCAACCTGCTCGTAGCAACGACAAACAATATTATTTTAACTTTACTCAGGTAAATGGTTTATTTTGTTGAATGATTGTAATTTCTAAAGACAGATAGATCGACGCATGTACGGACAATATATGGACTCGAGTTGTTAGTAGGGATTATGAATACAAATTCTTTATGGGGTCGCAATTCATTGTTCAATGCGTTACCACAGAATACCAATAGTCACAATAAGGAATAATACTTTTCAATGTTTTGAGAGCTAAAAATATGCGGTATTTCAAAATAAAAGTTTCTAAAAATCTTGGCAATTTTTGGTTTGCCATAACCAGGAAAATGTACTTTTTTTAAAAAAGTACTTTAAAAGAAAAAGAATTTTTTTAAAAAAAGTTATCCTTGTTTGAGAAAAGGTAACTTTCCAAGAAAATTTACTTTAAGAAGGAAGTTATCATTATAAAAAGGAACTTTTTAAAAAAAAAGAATACTTTAAAAAAATACTTTTTACGAAAATGTTCTTTTCAAAACAGTGTAGATTTTTAAGAAAATTTACTAGTTCAAGAAAAGATGTTTTTTAATGGTTATTTGTTAAGAAAAAAAAAATTTTTTTTAATTTTAACATGATTTTCTGATATTCAATTGATATTATCTAATTTATAATTGGAAATCTGAATTCCAATTTTTAGAATTGATATTTTCTTAAATTTGAATGGAAAATATGAAAGGTGCAATTTTGTATTTATGTCAACTAGCAGATCCCAGCCCTCGAAATTGAGCGCAAATTCTAGGAAATTTTTTATTCTTTAAATAAAAACCCTAATAGTATGCTAATCAATTTTAGCCAATTCACAAATCAACACAAAAAACAAACTCATTTTTATAACAAACACATTATAAAATTAATAAACACACACATAGCATTGTATAATTTTATGTATGGGTTAGAAGCAACTTTTAATGCAATTTACTCAAAATAAAGGAAAAAAATTCAAAATCTGTAAATCTGCAAAACGGCTTAAAAGAAATACCTTTCAAATAATATACGTTTGGTCAAAATCGGGATAAAACGGTAGAACAAAACATCAGTCACAAGAAATCGCCTAGCCTATTAATATTATAGATAGTAATGATTTAGTAATTATAAACAATTTTTAAAAATTATATGTAATCGCAATCAGATATTTTTTAGGTAAAGCAGAATAGTAATTTTATATAACTATGTAGAATTGTCTTGAAAGCAAAAACTCATTGATGAACTCGGTAACTCTATTTTGTAAACAAAACAAAAAGTTAATATGGTCATATTTGTAAAAGAATAATGGAAAAACGTATGAAATAAAAGACCAGCCCAGTGTATACTCTTAACATTGTTGTGGTTGATGTCTAATTGAAAATGTTGGCACTCATGTTAAAATAGAACTAACTATTGCAAAGAACAAATATTGTGGCGCCATCTACTGTTGCATAGCAACACTGAGCAAGTGACACTGCTTGTTAATACAAAGTAAATGTATTTTGGAGAATTTTATATAAATAATATAATATAACGATTTATTTCTAACATGCGGTTATTATGAATATTCATGCATATGAATATTCATTAAAATATTCATGAATATTCATGTATATAGAATATATGAATATAGAATATATGTATATTATTTTATTATTTAATATATGTATGTATGTATATGTAAATATTACACACAAAAAATACAACATCAAAAGTTATTGTTGTGTTTTCTTTAAATAAATTAATACATAAATTTTTTTTCTTGGTAAATTTACATTGTTTTTTTTATTAACAACTAGGTAGTTTAGCATTATTTCCTTTAGATGTTGGTGAATTTTTGCTCCCTTTGTATTAACTCGTTTCGTCTGCTTGTCGACAAAATTTTTGATCGATTTTTAACCCTTTCCCGTGACCCAATCAATCTGCCACTTTGCAGGCAGGCTCGTGGCGATGCCAAAAATTATCTAACAAATTTTTTTAGTGATGCCCAAACAATGGAAACTTTTAAATTTTTCTACCAGAGTTGATTAAAAAAATGTACAAAGGGTTAGTTTTTATTATATTATTACCACAACGACCACAAAACAATAAGTCCAGCTATGAAACGATACAACATTTAGAATAACAACAAGAATAGTACAGAAAGATATATTTTTCAATTTTTTTTTACTTCTTCACTGATTTCTCGGGACCTATTAAACCGATTTTCATGATTTTTCAAACAGACACCTTCTCATGATGTTAGTTCAATCATTCTCACTAAAAACGAGTGCCCCAGTTATCCTATTGAGGTCGTGATTGTGACAAGAACAACATAGACAAATCATATTTTTTCAAGACTTTTTTTACTTCTTAATTCAATTTTCGGGACTTAATCAACCGATTTGGACGATTTTAAATAACAAACTTCTCAGGATGTTAGTAAATCATTTTTTATGCCAACGAGCATCCTAGCTGCCCAATTGAAGCCGTCATCGTGATTTCCACAGACGGACAGACGGACATCGCTATATCAACTCCTCTTGTTATAAGTATCACAAATATATATATATATGTTATGGGGTCTAAAATTTTTTTCTAATTATTACAAACGGAATGATAAACTTATATATACCCTCTCACATAATTCTATTTATAATGGCTTCCGAATGTCGATTCGTACTTATCCCATTCTTTTATCCGAACGAATGACAGACCATTTAGTGCCTATAATAGTTTTGAACGAGCTTATATAACTGCTTTGTAATGTTGTGGAGAACTATTTTCAATGAGCTTCTGGATAAGATATCGTATTTTCTAATCCGTCTTTCGAGTAATTCTCAAAGATGGTTAATAGGGGCTGGGGACTGCAGGGTGTATTTAACTGCTTCGGAATGATGTACAGAGGCCATTATTTAACAATACAGTATAGAGGCTTGGGACAATTGTCCTACTGAAAGTAGTATAATGATGAATGGAGTCCAATTTTCTGCACACTTCTTCTCCACATATCCAAATCTCTTCATTTTGGTGTTGATAAAACATAATTTCCCCACACCAGAAGCAGAAATTCACACCCCAAATTTTAATATATGCCACACCATATTTTACTGTTGACACCAAGTTTCCTTTATTGAACTCACTGTTAAGTTTTCTGCATACTTTTCTTCGACCATTGGAGCTAAAAATGTTACATTTTGCTTCATCACTGAATACAGCTGAGTTCCAGATGTTACCCAATTTATTTTAGTAAAAATTACTAGCAGACCCCAATCTTTATCTTTTGCTGACATCCGATATTAATGGTTTTGTTCTGACAACTCTTCTCAGATAACCTGAACAACATTCCGAACTGTTTAGGGACTAACAGATACATCAAAAGAATTTCCAAAGGTCTGCACCAATTTTAATAGCGGAAATCTTCGGATGGTGGTTAATTTTCGCTATGATATATTTGCAAGCTTTAAGACAGATTTATGTGAATATCTGGAGGAATATTTATATGTCTAAAAAGGTCAGACCCAGTTCATACGAGTATTTGGAGCACTGATTTTTGGGCACTACAAATATATATACACGGGTCATTTAAGCTTCGATCAAAGGGAGCATTTGTAAATGGGCTGGGTCTAAAGTTGGATCGATTCTCACCAATTTCAACAGGGTTCGTCCTCTTGAGCTGATTTAGGCTTAATTGTCAAATTTCATAGAAAAAATATTGAGAATTGGGATCTATAGTTTGATTGCAAAGTTTACATGGACAGACATACAGATGGACGGACGGACATCGCTAAAATGACTCAGAAAGTGATTCAGAGTTGATCGTTATACCAAAAGATGGATCTGGCTCAATTATTTTTGGTAGTTACAAACATCAGCACAAACTCGTTATACCCTGTTTCACAATTTTTAAAAAATCCGACTGGGCCGAATATCGATAGTTTTGCAACTCTTCTCATTGACGACCAAATTAAAGAGCCAAAAAATTTGTGTACCAGTAAAAGCACGATTGTACTATGAAATAACAGCAGCATCGTAAAAAATTAAATTTTTGATGGTCATACGAGTGCTCACGCTTTTTCCAGAGACTTGAAAAATTCGTATCTGAAAAAAATATTACGCCGATTAATTCGGCTTTTAGTGATGAAGCACCATCCCAGACCATCGTGATCGCTGGTTTTTCGCCCTTCGCTCCGGGACGAATTTCGTGAATGTTGTCAAGGTCATCAGATGACTTATCATGAAATTGAGGAATTCTTGGGCATTATTTCCACTAGCATACAAATAATATTGCAGGAACATTTGGCATAATTTCATAATTTTAAACGCTAAAAAAAAGACTTGTATCAATTTGTTTGGAGAAATGTTTAAAACATTAGGTAGCGGTAGTTCAAAAGATTGTGGAGGCGACGAAACATATGATGCCAATTCAAAAACAGCATTCAAGATGAGCCAGATCCAACAAAAAGTTGTTCGCACACGAAACTCCGATCAAAATGGAAAAATAATACATGTCGCCACAGTGTCATTGGAGCAACGTACATTTTATCAATTTCAGATGGGACACCACCTTTTGTTTGTCAGAAGCCTTTGGAAAAATAAGGAATAGCAACGATTTCAACACGACAATGAGAACTCTCAGTTTTCCTGACATAAGCAGTAACGTCTTTTTATTTCCGCACATGAAAAATAAATATATTGATCTTCATGGAGAGTATTTTGGATAACAATAAAGGCATTTTCAATGATAAATATTTGTTCTTCCACCACGACAATGAGAACTCTCACAGTTTGCCTGAAACAAGTACTCAATGTTCTCTTTTTATTCGCACATAGAAAATAAATTGTAAGGTTAACATTTTAGCCGCCTTTTATTCCCGCTTATCGAAAATAAATTGCGAGATCAACCTTTTACGTTGCCATATGAAGCGGTTTATCCGTTTCATATACACCTCTTAGAGTTACCTCATTCGATGTGGAAAAAGGTGTAACGAGGTTTCGTCGTAGGCTGGGGTAGCTTGTCGTGTCCTGGGTCTACTCAGGGACCCTCAAAACCTTAAGTAATAATAGTACAGTTATATTACCCTTTGGCGGGGTTGTGTACTAATCTGAATTTTGTTATTCTCTTTATAATTACATAAATATATATATATATATATATATATATATTTATTTCAAATATCGGCACACGTGGCAATACTTCTTCGTCTTACTCGGACCTTCTTGGTTTCCCCTTGATGTAACTCGGCAATATTAGTAGTCGTCGGGTGTATCGGTATTCGGCTTCTTGTATCGGTGGCAGTCGGCTGTATCGGTGTTAGGCTGCTTGTATCGGTGGCAGTCGGCTGTATTGGTGTTCGGCTGCTTGTATCGGTGGTAGGCTGCTTGTATCGGTGGCATTCTGTTGTATCGGTGGCCGGCCGCTTGTGTCTGTGGTTGTCGGCTGTATCGGTGTTCAGCTTGATATGCAGGATAAGAGAATAAGGTCGAAAAAGAACAGTCAGCAGAGGCCGCTGTGTAAATACGAACAGTCAGCAGAGGCCGCTGTGTAAATACGAACACAGTCAACAGAAGTCGCTGTGTAACGAAATACGAACAGTCAGCAGAGGCCACTGTGTAAATACGAACAGTCAGCAGAGGAAGCTGTGTAAATTCGAACAGTCAGCAGAGGCCGCTGTGTAAATACGAACAGTCAGCAGAGGCCACTGTATAAATACGAACAGTCAGCATAGGCCGCTGTGTAAATACGAACAGTCAACAGAAGCCGCTGTGTAACTAAATACGTTCTGGATGACCGAGGTCGATCGCCCTTAAACTAATGCGTTAGGACTTATTTTACTTGATAGCAAAATGTCTTTACGCCCTTAAACTAATGCGTTAGGATCTATTTTACTTGATAGTAAATTGTCCTTACATGGAGCCTCGTCAGTAACTCGGCTTAGCTTAGAGTCTCGTCAATAACCCGAATTGACTGACTTTATCTATACCAACCTTGCTTACTTATCTCAGTTGATATACTAACTGAGTGAGAATCAATAATCATTGATAGTAATGGATTTAAATGTACTATGGTTGATATATGTAAAGTATGTGGCGTACGGGTGGTTGCAGCCAGTTAGTGTTTCTAATTATATTGTGCTTCGAAAATTGGTTCAAACGCATGCAAAAGTTTACTGATCTTCATAGAAAGTATTTGGAAAAACAGTAAAGCCAATTTCGATGAAAAGTATTTATTTTTACTCATTTTTCCTTATTTCTTTTGTAAAAAATTTTCTCTGCTCTATAAGAATTTATTTTCCTTTTTCCGCCGTAATGAATCTAAATAATTTTTCAATTGTTCGTGAAGACAGTTAATTTTTTAAATTGTTTCTTTGTTTTAATTTTGTGTGTATGTAAACTTTTTTGACTAACTGCATCTACGAGTAGATACATACTGCAGAGTATACACAACCCATAAGTGTGTATGTATTTGTGTTTGCAAACATATGTTTGTAAGTATATTTTAATTTTTCATTTATTTATTTATATAGTTGCAAATGTCATGGAGTTAGTCTATTGAATTGTCGTTTCGTTTTTTGGCGCCTACAAATGAACAGCAACAACACCAACAACAACAATATCTAAACTACAAAATAATAAAGTGCATTCGTATTTTATGCAACAGTGGTTTCACACGTTTAGCCTAAAGGCATACTCCAACGACAACAGCAGTAGCAGCAGCAACAGCACCACCACCACCACCAACAACAACGACAACAACATAACAAGTGCCAGCCCGTTTTATACGTTTGGTTGAATATGAAGCCAGTGAACTAAAGTTTCAATAGCACCCCTCTCCACCTCCCCTCCCCCCACACCATACATTAACACTTCACAAATACAAATGCAGAGGGTCACAAGAGCATTCATACAATGTTGTTGCTCTAGTGACATGTCAGAGATGCATTTGATGGACATGTTAAAGGAAAACCAAACAAAACAGACTGAAATTGTACAAATTGCTAAATGAATAACGGGTTTTTTTGTTGTTGTTAATTTTATTTTTTTTTTTTTATTATTATTTTGAATTTCTTTATTTCGTTTTGTTTGAATTTGATTTAAACATGACATGGCGTTAAATTACTTGGAAAAGACGGAATATGGGAAGAAAGCATATAGAAAATCTTACGGTTTTCTATTCTGTGTTGAATTTGCTAAAGCAAAATATAAAAAAGCTTTAAAAAAGTTCAAGTAAAAAGTCGAGCTTAATTGCACTCAGACAATTTTTGTAAGTTAAATCAATAGAAAATGTAACAGTTAAGTCGGTGTTAGCTAAGCGCAACGGTAACGGAACAAATCAGCTGACTCCACCTGTCTTATGGAAAACGCATACAAATAATGTAAGCTAAACATAACCTCTCGGAAGCTTCTCTTGAAAAAAATAAATAAAAAAAGAAAATACAAAAAAATAATAAATTCTTAAAACAAAATAACGAAAAAAAACGAAATTAAGTCATAAACAACATATGAAATATTTTATTACCATCTTTTTATTTTTTTTTTTTTTTTGTTATTATTGTCTTTTTATTTTTACTTTCTTATAATTGCTAATGAATTATTTTAGATTTTTTTAATAAATTTGGTTGAAACAATTGTTGTCGCTATTCTTGGGGTGTTTCAGATTTTTCCGATCGCGAGTGGATAATGTTTTAATTTTTAGATGTACGCGTTCAAGAACATGTTCTGTTTTTTTAGCAGTACACGATGCAAGAAGATGAACTTAAAATAAAGCTACACTCGAATCTGTGTGGTTTATGTGTGTAGATAACGAAATATTAAAACGAGACACAGTCATGATTGTGTTCGGCACCGTACAAAATTTAGAAACACACATAATTAATATGAAAATAAAAATATGTGTTTGTTGGTCTGACCTATGTTTGTTTACATATATGCGCGAGTTTTTTATTCAGTTGTGTTTTTTCTGAACTCTGATAAATTCATATATGCTCGTTAAATAAATTCTTCTTCTTCTCCTTCTCTGTTTATTTAGAAAATGTAAGAATATGACACATTTACGTTTTGCTATAACTGGCCGGGACCGAATATAAAAGTTATTTTGAAATGAAAAAAAAAGTATACAAGTAAATGTCTGAAAACTGATTCAAGTATACAATTTTAATTCTTGTGAACTCGCCTTTCAGAATATGCTTCGTTGTTTATAATTTTTTAGAGTAGATATAAGAATTATTTTTTAAATATTGATATATCCGAGCAGTAATAAAATTTCCGAGCAGTAATAAAAGTTGTTTTTTTTTTCGAGCAGAAAATACCAAGTATTTCTTTGTTTCTATTTTCTAGAGCAAAAATAAAAATTATTTTTTAATTTTGATTTTTACGACCAAAAAAGTTATGGTTTTATATTAATAAATATGAATAAGATATTTTTGATTTTAATTTTTTTCGACTAGAAATGAAAGTTATTTTTTTTATTTTTAATTAGTTATTTATTTATTTATTTTTTGCAGAAATAAAAGTTATTTATTTTATTTTTATTTTTCAGAACAAAAATAAGAGTTATTTTTTAATTTTTTATTTATTTCTTTATATTTTTTTGAGTTGAAATTAAATTTATTTTTTGCGTTTGTTTCAATAAAAATAAAAATAATTTTTTTATTTTAAGTTTTTCGAGCAGAAATAAGTTATTTTCTATTTATACATATATATTGGAGCTAGTTTTTTGATTATTTTTTTTTTTTTTTTGTGAGTAGAAATAAAAATAATTTTTTGATTTTTATTTTTTCGAGCAGACATAAGTTATTTGTTTATTTTTATTTTTCCGAGTAAGTTTTTGATTTTTGTTTTTTTTTAGCAAAAATAAAAGTTATTTTTTGATTTTTATTATTTTATATATTTATTTTTTATTTGGTCGAGTACAAATTTAACTTATTTTGAATTATATTATTTCGAGCAAGTTTTTGGTTTTTTTTTTTTTTTTTTTTTTTGCAAAAATAACAGTTATTTTTATACTTATTATTATTTTTGGGCGGGATTTTTTTTTAAAGAATTAAGTAATTTCTTTATTTATTTTTTTTTTTTTTTGAGCAGAAATAAAACTTTTTTTGTTCCTCTATATTTATAAGAATATTGAAAGAGTTTCTTTTCTGTCTTTAAGAATAGAGTGCAAGAAACGCTTCACTTAGAATTAATTAATTACAATAGTTTAATATAATTTTATTATATAATAATATTATTATATTAACTAGCAGATTCCAGCGCTCGAAACTCGAGTGCAATTTCTAGGCAGGTTTAATTTTTAACTTAGCCAATTCACAAACCGACACTTTTATGGTTTATTATTATTGTGAACGAAGATAACAAACTCATTAACAAGCACATTAACAAACTTAATAAAACGCACACATAGCATTGTACAATTTTATGTATGTGCTAGTAGCAACTTTAAATGCAATTTGCTCAAAATAATGGAAAAAATTTAAAAATCTGTAAGTCTGGTGAAAAGCTAAAAATAAATACATTTCAAATAATACACGTTTGATCAAAATCGGGATAAAACGGTAGAACAAAACACAAGAAATCGCCTAGCCTATTAATATTATAGATTTAATAAGTTTTTTGCACATAAAGTAAGTCTATAAATATAAAGTTGAGAATTTGGAAATATTTTGCCAGCTCGTCTCAATAAATTCTAAGTGGCGCTGAACCAATTTATTTTTGTTGTATATATTATATTCTTGAAAAAAATTAAATACACAAAAAAAAGAAAACTATTAGATTGAGTTATATTTTTATTTTCGAATATATATAAAATTTTTTTGATTTTTATTTTATTAATTTTTTTTTCTTTTTTGCAGAAAAAAAATTTTTTGTTTAAATTTTTGGACCTAAATAAATGTTATTGATCAAAAAACGAGATTATGTTGAACAACATTTTTTTTTTTTTTGCAAAAAAACCTGTGTTTCATTCTAAAAGTCACGGACTTATTGATCCGCCGTCGTATATTTTTTTAAATAATTTATTTTTTATTTTTTCGAGGAGAAAATAACAGTTATTTTTTTATATTTTTATTTTTTGTGATTTTTTTTTTTTTTTTTTTTTTTTTAGCAACTATAAAAGTTATTTTTTGATTTTTATTTATTTTTTATTTTATTTAATTTTTTATTTTTTTTTAGCAAAAATAAAAGTTACAAATTGATTTTTTATTGTTTCGACCAGAAATAAAAGTTATTATATTTTGATTTTTTGATTTATATTTATTAATTTTTCTATAGATATAAAAGTTATTTTCTTAATTTTTTTAATTATTATTAATAAATCTATAATATTAATAGGCTAGGCGATTTCTTGTGACCGATATTTTGTTCTACCATTTTATCCCGATTTTGACCAAACGTATATTATTTGAAAGGTATTTCTTTTTAGCCGTTTTGCAGATTTACAGATTATTGAATTTTTTTCTTTATTTTAAGTAAATTGCAATTAAATTTGCTACTAACACATACATAAAATTATACAATGCTATGTGTGTGTTTATTAAATTTGTTAATGTGTTTGTAATAAAAAAGAGTTTGTTTTTTGTGTTGATTTGCGAATTGGCTATAATTGATCATGAAAAAATAAAATTTCCTAGAATTTGCACACGAAATTCGAGGGCTGGAATCTGCTAGTATATTATTATTATGTTTTTTTTTTGTAGAAATAAATTTTTGGATTTTATTCTTTCGACTAGGATTTTTATTTAGGATTTTTATACCCTATACCACTAGGTGGCCAAATATTTGACCTAGACCCATCTTTTATTATTCCGATCGACTTATAATAACTTTCTGAGTCGATTTAACGATGTCCGTCCGTCCGTCCGTCTGTCTGTGTGTCCATGTAAACTTTGCAATCGAACTACAGGTCGCAAATATGAAAATATTTTTATTTTATAGGCCTCTACCGGCCATTGCATGAACGCTATTGAAATTGATGAAAATCGGTTCATGTTCAGACCTATTCCCCATATAAATGTTCGATTTAAAATGCCATAATATCCAAATTATCATATGGATCTCGATCAAATTGGGTTTTAGTATGTTTATTGCATCCATTTATTAGTAGCCCAAAAATAAACCCTATAGGGCAATTCTTAGTCATAGCCCCCCATATGAAGCTGATTCCCGATCTTCACTTAAATCTACCAAAAAAACAAAAATATTGCACAGGTTTTTCTCAACTTTGGTTTGTATATGTTTCTGCAAAAACTAAGTGACCTTACCAAATATAGTCAGGATTGGTTCATTTTTCGACCTAGTCCCCATATACAGAGATATAGCATCCGTGTGAACTTTTTCAGGCAAAAGGCCAAAAAATTAATAATAATGCCACTCAAATTTGTTATATGATTATTTTCTAAATCTAATTAGTTGGACCTAAACTTGGATTTCTAAACACATGGTATAGGGTATCGTATAGTCGGTCTAGACTGACTATAATTTTAATACTTGTTATATATTTTGTTTTTTTTAACAGAAATAAGTTATTTTTGAATTACATATATTTATTTATTTATATTTTTTTTAATGGTTTTTTGAGCAAATAATAAAAGTTATTTTTTGATCTTTATTCTTTCGTGCAGAAACATAAGTTATTATTTATTTATTTATTTTTTTTTTTTTACCAACAAGAAGCGATTTTTTGATTTTTATTTCTTTTTTTTTGTAGAAATAAAGGATATTTTTTTATTTATTTATTTATTTTTCTTTTTTTGTGTAGAAATAAATATTTGGATTTTCTTCGTTCGACCAGAAATAAGAGTTATTTTTAATATTGATTTTTTTGAGCAAAAAAAAGTTTTCTTTTGTTTTTTTTTTTAACAGAAATAAAAGTAACTTTGATTTTTATATTATTTTTTTATTTTTTAGTATTATTTTATTTTATTTTTATATATTTGTTTTTTTTTTTTGTAAAAATATTATTTTTTGATTTTTTCGTGGAGGGAATAAAGCAATATTTTTATATTTGTATTTATTTATTTCTCACTTAATTGGCTTTTTTTGATTTATATTTGCTCGAAAAAATAAAAACAAGCAGTAACTTTTATTTCTGCTCGAAGAAATAAAAATAAACAAGTAAGAGTGTTAAATTCGGCTGTGCCGAATCTTTAATACCCTCCACCTCGGTTTGAGTATTTATAATAAATGTAAAGAAAATATTGGAAAAAGTAAACAATTTGTTAAACTTAATACCAAATTATTTAAGAAAATTCTTTGGGGTGGTTTTCGTCTTTTCTATTATTTCGGTGTTTGCTTTTTGGTCATCGTGGTTGCATCGTGATCGCCATGCATTTAGGTTATATACCTATATGCATGCGTTTCCGGTTATATGACATAACTTCCCGTTTAATTTAGTTTTTGCTAATTAAATAGCTCGCCCTAACCTCCATTGCAAAGGTAATGGTTGTGTAGAGTGGCTATATGCATTAAATCATGCTAATTGGAGATGGCTGTATAGTTTCTTTTAACTGGCCAAATATTTCTTCATTGTGGCCATATAGGTCGGATGGAGTAACAAAATAATAACCAAAAAGAAAAAAAGCTCTCTCAATTTTTTTTTAAATATTGCCATATTTTGAAAACATAGAGAATAAATTTATAATAATAAATAATCAAATTAGGGATGAAAAACGCAAAAAACGAAAAGTCCCAAACATTTTAAATAAAATAATTTAATGTTATCTTTATTTTCTGAAAAACTTCAAATTTTCATCCAAAAGAAATTGTGAAAATTTATATATAAAAAATAACATTCTCATCAAATTACGTTTACTTATGTAACAATTTTTATGTTCGCAATTCTTAAATATCATTTGAGGTTTTCTAAAATTCATTGAATTTAAATTAATGTTTTCTGCAGTGCGATTCTGTAAATTTCAACGATCCGATAATCGCAAAATATATCGACAGCTATTGTTGTTTGCACTAAGGATTAAGTGATTCACTAAGTACACACATCTTAACGACAGTCGACAAATCTATTTTTCTTAAAATAAGCGAAAAACACAAAGAAGAATAGAGAAAAACAAATTACTTCGTGTTTGACAGGATGATTTTATGTTTACGTTTAATATCTCTATTTTTTTACTAATATTTCTGTTTATTTATTTGAAAATTAAATAATGAATTGAATATGTAATTTAATTTTTTTATTTATATAAAAAAGTTTTTTAATAAAAGCAAAATATTTTCACTATTTTATGATTTTTATTTATGTATGACGACATTTCAACCTAAAAATTTAAGTTTTTATCGATTGAATAAACAACACAAAAATGGTTGTCGTTTAGATAACAACAACAGCTGACTTTAACAATAGCGAATATCGTTTAAAAATTTTACTGATAATTTTGCAATTTTCTTTTTTTTTACGATTCGACTATCGTTAAAAGAAGTTACTGAATCGCGGTACTGAAAAGTTATTAATATCACCTGAATGGCAATATTTTTTTTTAAATGTAAACATTTTTAAATGTTAACATATTTGGTGTTTTTTTTTTTTTTTGAATTTCAATTTGTGTTTAACGAATAAAATTTATATATTAAAGATGAAATTGATGTCTTTTAAATTTAAAATTATTATTTCCGACGTTTTGATATGATTTTCTGAAATTCAATTAATATTTTCTAATTTATAATTGGAAATTTTAATTTCAGTTTTTATAAGAATTGATATTTTCTTAAATTTGAATGGAAAATTTAAAAAGTGCAATTTTGTATTTATGTGAATAATAATGCTTTATTAATTATAAACAATTTCTAAAAATTAGAAGTAATCGCAATCAGATATTTTGTAGGTAAAGCAGAATAATAGTTCTATATAACTATGTAGAACTGTTTTGAAAGCAAAAAACTCATTGATGAACTCGGTAACTCTATTTTGTAAAGACAACAAAAAGTTAACATGCCAAACTTATGTTCATATTTGTAAAAGAATAATGAAAAAACGTATGAAATAATAAAAGACCAGCCCGTGTATACTCTTAACATTGTGCTGTATGAAATCTAGTTGAAAATAT
The DNA here is from genome assembly GCA_963682025.1 of Cordilura impudica. Classification (NCBI taxonomy): domain Eukaryota; kingdom Metazoa; phylum Arthropoda; class Insecta; order Diptera; family Scathophagidae; genus Cordilura; species Cordilura impudica. The sequence continues at coordinate 171,847,158 of OY821521.1, read as the reverse complement.
TGACATTCATGTTAAAATAGAAATAACTATTGCAAAGCTAATTAGAACAAAAATTGTGGTGCCATCTACTGTGGCATAGTTACGCTGAGCAAAATGAAGTGACACTCTGTTAATGCAAAAGAAATGTATTTTCCCCACAACAAAATATTGCAGAATTTTATGTAAATAAAATAATATACCGATTTATTTGTAACATGCAGTTACTATGAATATACATACATACATACATATATATAATATATTTATATTATATGTATTATTTAATACAACATCAAACGTTATTTTTGTGTTTTTCTCTTTAAATAAATTAATACATAAATTTTTTTTTGCTAAATTTACATTTGGGCAATTCACAACAGGTGTTGTATATTGTATGTTGTATTGAAATACACAATACAATCATTTGTTGTGAACACTCAGTTGTATTTTCATATTGTAAAACGCTTTCTTTTGTAATTTTCGATCCAACGAGGAAAGACCGCTACGTCGCTTCTGCTATTTTGTATAAGAGAAAACACTTGTTAGTGTTTGCTTTTTGGTCGTGAGATATACTCTGGAGTTTTAGTTACGTACCTCTTGCTTTTTAATTTATAATGAAAAAAAAAATGTTAAATGTTTTGGTTGGTACTGAAAGAGAAAATACATACTAAAAATATAAACATTAATTTTTATATAAATAAACTTATCGATGTATTTGCGTTATTTGCATTATTTGCCATATTTTATTTTATAATTATTTATGCTGATAAAATTCTATGTATTTGTTTTTTCTTTTTCATAAAAACTGGCATTCACTTGGAACTGATATGTTATGATACAATATATTTACAACATTTACTAAACATAGTAAATGAAGTTGGATCGTGTATCAGATTTTTCAGTGAAAATTACCAACAACAATTTTAAACTATTGTAAAGTGATACACGATACAACAGATGCAACGATACATTACCCATTGTGAATTGCCCAATTGTTTTTTTTTATTAACAACTAGGTATTTTAGCATTATTAGGTTTAGATGTTGGTGAATTTTTACTCCCTTTATATTAACTCGTAGTGTCTGCTTGTCGAAAAAATTTTGGATCGCTTTTAACCACTTTCCCGAGCAGGCAGGCTCGTGGCAATGACAGAAATGATCTAACAAATTTTTTTAGTGATGTCAAAACAATGGAAACTTTTAAATTTTTCTACCAGAATTGATAAAAAAAAATGTACAAAGGTTTTGTTTTTATTATTATATTATTACCACAACGACCACAAAAACAACAAGTCCAGCTATGACAACAATGCAACATTTAGAATAACAACAAGAACAATATAGAAATATCATGTTTTTCATTTTTTTTTTACTTTTTCAGAGATTTCCCTGGACCTGCTCCACCGAGTTTAATGATTTTTAAAATAAAAATCTTCCCATGAATTTGATGAATCATTCTCACTAAAAATGATTACCCTAGCTGTCCTATTAGGGCGTGATCGTGACAAGAACAACATAGAAAATTATATTTTTTTAAGACTTTTTTTAGTTCTTCATTCAAATCTCGGGCCCTAATCGACCGATTTCGACGATTTTAAATAGCAAACTTCTCAGGATGTTAGTGAATCATTTTTTATATCAACGAGTACCCTAGCTGCCCGATTGATGCCGTCATCGTGATTTCCACAGACGGACAGACGGACAGACGGACATCCGGTTGTTATAAGGATCACAAATATATATATTTTATGGGGTCCAAAATTTTTTTTCTAATTATTACAAACGGAATGACAAACTTATATATACCCTCTGCACACTGGAGTGGAGGGTATAAAAAATAATTAAAAAATATCTTTTATTTCGGCTTGAACAAATCTAAATCAAAATCTATAATATTAATAGGCTAGGCGATTTTTTGTTACCGATGTTTTGTTCTACCATTTTATCCCGATTTTGACCACACGTATATTATTTGAAAGGTATTTCTTTTTAGGTGTTCACCAGATTTACAGATTTTTTAATTTTTGTCTTTTATTTTGAGTAAATTGCATTTAAAGTTGGTACTAACACATACATAAAATTATAGAATGCTATGTGTGTGTTTATTAAATTTGTTAATGGGTTTGTTATCTTCATTCACAATAATAATAAACCAAAAATGTGTTGGTTTGTGTATTGGCTAAGTTGAAAAATAAAGTTGCCTAGAAATTGCACTCGAATTTCGAGCGCTGAATCTGCTATGTATCTGTCATATATCAGCGATTTATAGAATTCTCCGTGCCCCAGAAACACAATTTTATTTTATTCACAAACCCTATCAGTAGAAATGGGCTTCATAGCTCATCAAGATTTCGGATACGAAATCATCCTCATCTTGCACTAGGTATAAAAGAGCATGGGAGTAAGTACACCTCACTTGTGGGTCAGCGGGCAGTTTGCACTTTATAAGGGAACATTTTCAGGTCTTTCACAAAAATTAAACGTAACGAACGTCTGCTGATGCCAAATTGGTAACGTCGTCATCTGATCCATCTTTGTGGACTATCACGGATGTCCTGGGCCATAGCAGCGATACTCCTCATATTATATGATCCTTGATCAGTTGGAATGCCGGACGGAGTGTGCTGAATTGAATCACCTCTATGACATACATGTGTGAGAATTAACATGAATCAAATCAATTGTCTTCATATTCATTTCTACACAAATCAATTCACACACAAAATTAAATTTGCCATTCCGACAAATTTAAGATATTACCTCAAACGATAATGATGATGCTTAAGATCAGTGATATTGATGAACTTTCTAAAGAACAAAATATTTCATTACATTTGAATTTTTTTAGATGTAAATTGAAATTTTTCTTACGTCATAATTTTTGATTCTTTGTATAATTTAGAAAATGAAAATAGCTGTTTCATTTGATGCTTATGAATTCTTTTTAAATGTAAAAAATAAATTTAGTTATTTAAATTGATTTTCAGCGAAAAATTAAAAAAACTTGCTAGAAAAAAATATACGTACACTTGAAGATGAAAATTTTAAATATTAATAAAATATTTTGAAATACCATTGGCTCAATGGGAATTTTTTTTTTTTGTTTTTCAAAAAAAAAACTTACGGAACGTTGCTATTACAGATGTTTTTTTTAAACGCAAAAAACGCACTATGGCAAAAATGTATCAGAAAAAGTATTCGTACATTTAAAATTAGGAGAATCCCATGAATTATGCCACAACATACATCGATTTTATTTCAGTGGAATATAAACTAGTTTGTATAAATTTCATTTAACTTAATTATATTTCTTTGGAAAACTGTTTCCTAAAATCAAAGAAATCTCTGCTGATGAGAGAAAAATTATCGTTGAGCTCAGAAATGAATGGAATCTTTTCGTGAAATAGATCAGCTCACAGGCAGAAGTCACTCCTCAGTGCAATACATCGTTCAAATTTACAAATCCACTAATTCAAATATGTCAAAAACTCGATCTGAGACCAAATCACCGCATTCGATACAGAGTAAAATCAATCGAAATTCCTTTAACGACTTTGACTCCAAGACATCTATGAAGATACCGTTCGCAAAGTATTAAAAAAAAAATCCGACTATCGTGTAGCACGTAAAAAAGTGTTCAAAATCTCATAAATAAGCGAATAACAAAAAACTGACAAATACAAAGTTTTGGGTCAATCAAAAAAAAAAAAAAAAACGCTTCTGAAAATTTCAAGTGTGTTTATATGGGGAAAATATGACTTTTTTTCGATTTTACCAAAATTTCGTTCTATAGTTTAATTTTTTCAACAAGTTGTTATATGAATCGATATCAGTACTAAATTATCTTTTCAAAAAGCTATATAACTTCAAAATCGAATATATACTCGAAAAGAAATAACAAATGCCCAGACCACTTTTGTGCCAAAAAATTCTGGGTGATGAACATTTTTCAACTTTAGCAAATTGATTAAAGCCATTATTTTTTTTTTTTGGTCTCTATATCTATAAGTACTCAGTTATGAAGTATTGTTTTATTACCACGTTGCTAACCTATTGCGAAATGACACCAAAAAAGGAAAATGTTTTTGATAAAATTTTGAAAACTCCTTTTTTAAGTTTTAAAAAATTTTCTTAAACAAAATTTCAAAAAATGGATCTGGCACCTTAAAGGTTTGTTAAATATATGCTAGATATTAACTGTGTGAATTTTTAAGTAAATTCTTCAACCAGAATTTTTTTTACAAAAATGTTTTTTTTTTGCGGATTTCGAGAAAAATTAGTTTTTTGTGAAATATTCAGTAAATGTACTCTTTCTAAATACTTTGTATCAAAAATTTATCAGTTTTCTACTTTTAAATGTTATATTTTACCTTAATAGCATAGGATTTCTGAAAAAACTAATATGACCCCATTAACCCTTTTGGACTTGGGGTCGCAATGACCCCAAGCTAATGAAAGACAATTTATTTTAAAAAACCAAATATTTTGTAAGTGCTGTTTAATTTTTAGATCTGACGCTTAAAATATAATAACCAAGTGTGCAGGTCTTCCATGCTGAAAATTTGGAATAAATCGAACAACGTTAACCCATTCCTTGCAGAGGGCAAACATTGAATTTTGGCATATTTAAATAAACTAGCAGATTCCTGCCCTTGAAATTCGAGCGCAAATTCTAGGAAATTTTATTGTTTCATTAAATAAAGACCTTAAAAGTATGCTAATCAATTATAGCCAATTCACAAATAAACATAAAAAACAAACTCATTTTTATTACAAACACATTAACAAATTTAATAAACACACACACAGCATTGTATAATTTTATATATGTGTTAGTAGCAGTTTTAAATGCAATTTACTCAAAATAAAGAAAAAAATTTAAAAACCTGTAAATCTGCAAAACGGCTAAAAAGAAATACCTTTCAAATAATATACGCTTGGTCAAAATAGGGATTAAACGGTAGAACAAAACATCAGTCACAAGGAATCGCCTAGCCTATTAATATTATAGATTAATTGTTCTAGTAAACTAGATCAAACCCTTACTATGGGTTGGGAAATAAAATACATTAAAATACATACAAAAGATCCAGACATCGTTATTGGAATTTTTGTCGCAATAAAAAATTAATTAAAACATTATGCCTGGTTTTCGTTATGTCATATAAAGTGACAACAAACAATTGCTTCAATTGACATTTCGTAATTTTCTATTGATTACGTTTGCATTATATCTCATAAACTAACAAAAAATCCGGATGTCAAACAAAAAAAAATTACCAACATGTTGCCAATTTCATTTTAGATATCAAATGTTGCCAGGGGTTACAAATGACAAGACGTTATAACCCGTTTTCATACAACTGACAATAATTGACAAATATCGACATTGAAAATGACTGGTGAAAATTTAAAGTGAATTGTTTTTATTTATCTTTTTTTAAATTAACTTGTTTTATTTATTGATTTAATTTTATTTACTTGTTTTTTTGTTCATTTATTTTTAATAATTTTGTTGGTTTAGTTATTTTAAATAAATATATGTTTGACTATGTATATGTATATATGTACTACATACTCTCGTTTTTTTTTTTTATTGAAAAGCAGAAAAACAAATTATATGTAACAAATTATCGTTTTTTGACTCGATTATCATCATCATGTCCTTTAACCTTCTTCATAGGGGTATAGGGCCTGTATATAGGCGCATAGGGCCCGAGTGCCTCGATTAATTCGGTTTCAAATAGTACGGCAAAATGGTATAACTGATTAACCGTACTATGCGAGGTATTCCTGTATATGAATTTAAATTTTTACCAAACAAACTATTTACTGCTTTTAGTTACTGATGACTCGACCCGAAACATCTGTATAACTTGTCATGCAGAATATAGATATATTTTTGAAACAAATATGCTAATGTTTTTTGCTTTATTTGAAGTAAAAACATTTGATATTATTTATGTATTTTTTTAATTAATTTTTTTTTTATATTAAATAAAAGTTATTTTTTGATTTTTATTTATTTATTCATTTATTTATTTTTTTATTTTTTAACAAGTCACTTTTATTTTATTTTTTTTTTTTTTTGCAAAAATTCAAGTTAGTATTTAGTATACCCTATACCAGGATCAGGGTACAATGACCTTCTGAGTCGATTTATCGATGTCCGTCCGTCCATCCGTCCTTTTGTCCGTCCATCTGTGTATCCAAGTAAACCTTGTAATCAAACTACAGGTCGCAAATAAAAATATATTTTGATATATTTTTGTATATAAGATTCTATCGGCCATAAGATGAACGCTATTGAAAAAGGTGAAAATCGGTTCATGTTCAGACCTAATGGCCACACAAATGACCCCTATGAGATAGACTTAAATTGCACTAATATAAAAATTATCATATAAGTCTCGATCAAATTGGGTTTGTGCATGTTTCTTATATCCATTTATCAGTAGTCTAAAAATATATCCTATAGGACAAGCTTCACTAAAATCTATCAAAAAACAAAAAAAAAATCATGTGAGTCCGATCACATGGGAGATGTGTAAACCAACCTAGTAATTAAAGATTTTTTAATGGCACAAACAGAAAGCGTCATCTATGAATCACTTTTAGCAATCAACTGCAGGGGTACTGCTAATATAAAAATATTTATTATTATTTATTATTTCAACCGGTTAATTTTTAATTTTTCGTTTTCTTTTAATTTTTCATTTTTCGTTTTTCAACTTTCATTTTTAATTTTTTATTTTTCATTTATGATTTTTCGTTTTTCATTCTTTATTTTTATTTATAATTTTTCATTTTTTATTTTTTATTTCTAATTTTTATTTTTCTTTTTTCATTTTTAATTTCTCGCATTTCATTTTTTATTTTCCATTTTTTATTTTTCATTTTTCATTTTTTATTTTTCATTTTTAATTTCTGGTTTTAATTTTTTATTTTTTATTTTTCATTTTTTATTTTTCATATTTTATTTTTAATTTTTTATTTTTTATCTTTCATTTTATATTTTTCATTTTTTATTTTTCATTTTTCGTTTTTCATTTTTCATTTTTAATTTTTCATTTTCCATTTTTCATTTTATACCCTATACCACTATGTGGTTTGGGTATAATGACTTTGTGCTGCTGTTTGTAACAACCAAAAATATTTGACCTAGACCCATCTTTAATTATACCGATCGAATCAGAATCACTTTCTGAGTTGATTTAACAATGTCCGTCCGTCCGTCCGTCTGTGTGTCCATGTAAAGCTTGTAATCAAACTGCAGGTCGCAAATATGAATATATTTTGATGAAATTTGGTACATAAGCTTTCACCTGCCATGGGATGAACGCTATTGAAATTGGTGAGAATCGGTCCATGTTCAGACCTAGCCCCCATACAAATTACCCATATGAAATCGACAAAAATTGCCATAAGATCCAAATTGTCATATAGATCTTACTCAAATTGGGTTTTGTATGCGTTCATTACGTCCATTAATGAGTAGTCCAAAAATGATCCCTTT
>OY821521.1:171792164-171832164 GCA_963682025.1 Cordilura impudica | reverse complement strand
AAGTTTCAGATCAATTGGATAAGGGGGAATGGGGTTGCCCCACGACAGGCAGACAGACAGATAGTATGAGTTAAAAGAAAGAGTATAAAAATAAAAAATTATACAAAAAATATATACAAATGTGATCACAATTCTCAGAAAAAATTATGGTATTGATACTCCTAGAAAGCCTACAAGATCAAAAAATATTATTTCAAGATTAAATAAACACATTCTACCTATACCAATATATTTTCTTCCATATATGTATGTACAACTTTACTAAAATTGCAGGCTTTTCCAAAAATTATTGAAAGCTTTTCACAAAAAAATTTGTTTAAGGCTATATAAGGGTTAAGAAAGCTTAAGTTATTAAAACTGCATTTTAAAAGTGTTTATTTATAAATGCATTTTATGTTTGGCGTGAGAAAAATATTAATATGCATTTTCATTAACACAGCTCTCTCTTTTTATCGCCAATTCGCCTTACTCTTCAATTTTTATAAATATTGTTGCTCTCTTATAATTTTTATATTAACTCTTTTCTCCCGCATATAACTGTACAATGTGGCAGATGCAATGAACGTAGTTCTCTGCCGTTAGATGAAGCGCTTTGTTATTGCTTTTAGCAGTGTTGCCAGGTGTGGAAATTTTAAGTTTCGTGGAAAGTAATTTGAGGAATTTCGTTAAATCTGTGGTTTTCTAGAATAACCGCGTGTGTCATAAAATCAAAATGTTCAGGGGATCCAAAAAACGTCATATTTAAAATTATGCGCTCGATATAAAGTTTTTAGAGCTTTATATTTATCAGTCCTGTAGTTATGGGCAATAAATACTTTATATAAAATTTTGAGTCAAAAATCTTCAGAGGAATAGATCCTAGAGAAGGACGACAAATACAGTATGTAAAAACACTTAAAGTGTGTGCAGATAAAACAACTTACATATGTCCACAAACGTCGTTTTCTTTGAAAAAGAAAACTACCAATGCAACCACCCATACATAAGACATACATAAGTTGTTGTTGCTTGAAAAATAAATTTTTTTTGTTCGTCATCAAAAAGTTAACGGGACTTAGGATGAGAATATAACAACGTATCAAGAATAATAGTGACAAAAAATAACAGAAATAAACACACAAGTTTTTATAAGTTGTTATAATCTGAAAAATAATCCAAAATTATTTTGCATTTTTTTCATTAATAACAACGCTATGTGTCGTTTTCTAAGAAAATAATTTGTCAGCGATCAAACGTAGGTTAACATACATTGTTAGTGCTGCAAATTAATTTAATAAACATTTAAGTTATGTCGTTCTTTAAAGAAAAAAATCAGAAATGGTCATTATTTAAAAAAAAAATTTAACACATGTAGAGAGCGTTAAAAATTAATATATTTGGCATCGTTAACTCAAAACTGACAAAAATGGACATACGCGGTTATTCCAGAAAACCACAGAAATGTGGTCCGATTTTGGGGGATTACTATGATTTGCATGAGGTTATTTTAGTTTTTTGATTTTTTTACTAAAAATTTATTATTTTATTTATGTTGAAGTGACCATTAACATTATCAAATATTAATTTTTACATCTTCAAAAAAATAGAAACCAAAAAACTACTTCAATTTCTGTTCGAAAAATCAAAATTTCAACTTTTTGTTCTGCTCAAGAACAACACAGAACAGCAATTTTCGGACTCTAGAACAGTGTAATTAACCTATAAACTCCAATACAATTTAAATTTAAAGTTTCTTATTTTTATAAAATAAATTTTATATTAATTCATGTTTTTTTTTTCATATTTTTATAAAATAAAATCTTTGGAATGAAAAAAAAAATAAGTTTCTTTTCTTTTTTTTATCGTAAAATACCTAAGTATATTTATATTGAATAATTTATAAGTTATAAGTTATATTAATTGAGCCTTTTTTAATACAATAATAAATAGAAACTTAAACATAAAAATAACAAGAGAGTAAATAACTTAAGACTATAAAGTATTATCTTAATTACAACAAATTTGAACAGCACCATGCTTAATCGATGAAATTATTACAATTTTAATGAATAGTAAGTGTAAGTAAAATGCTCTTGCTCCCAGAGCTAACATATCTGGACAGTGAATCTCTTAAAATAATCTTAAAACTACGACTTAAAAATAAACTAAAAACTAAAAGAAAATAACACAAATCACAACAAAATAATAAATGATAATAAAAATGTACTATCCTCTATGAGTACCTGGTGTACTTTTTATATAAAAATTAGCGGATAAATTTGTATTCACATCACATCACATCAAAATTTGGAGGAATTTCATTAATATAGCCAATAGGTGATAAGTAGTTTGTATTCGACCAACTAAAATTTCTTTGTTCAATAAAAATGTTTTTAATAAAATTATTTTCATGATTTGATAATCTTGAAATGAATTTTCTTAAAATATCACATATGTATAAGCCAATTGGAGTAGTATTTGATTGATTATAAATAAAAATGTTAGAGTATCGCTTAAAAATTGATTCAAAGTTTTTACCAAGTTTTTACCATCTTATAATTTTCCGTTCAAAAATTTCCATTTCCTTTATGACCGTAGGTGAAATATTGAACCAAATAGAAAAACAGTATAAGAAAACTGGTCTAATACTTGTTTTATATAATAAGAACTTAGTTTTCATTGGTAAACTCTTATTAAACAAAATTTTTGAAAATGCACCCATAATTTTGTCAGATTTCTTTAAAGCTATTCTGGCATGTTTGTTGAATTTTAGAAGATTGTTAATATTGATCTAAATATTTGATATTTTCTTTGAAGGGAATTTCATAACCACAAAGAAAAAGTTTTAGCGTTTTACTTTCTGGCACAATAAAATTTTTACATTTTCTTGAAGCATTGCGTAAACATATTCCTTCACATTTAGATGTATTAAGTTTAATCCCCCAATTATCATAAAAAATTTTAACTTTTTCAAGGTTACTTGAAACCTGTCTTAAGGCAATAAGTGGAGATTCATGATGTGAATATAAAAGAGAGTCATCAGCATACAATAGACCAATTGAATTTGTAAAATTATGAGGAAAATCGTACATAAATATATTATATAAATGTGGAGCTAAAATTGAACCATGTGGAACGCCACAGGTAACATTTCCAAAATCTGATAAACCATCATTAAATTGTACGCAAAAGGTTCTATCAGAAAAAAAACTTTTAATTAATTTAATAATAAAAGGATTAAACCCTATTTCAATCATTTTATGAATAATTTAAGTAGAAAACTTAACTGGGGATATATTTGGAAATTAAATATTTATTTTGGGAATCTCAAATTTCCGACTGGGGACGAGATTAAATATTTTTTGGGCTTTTAGCCCAAACTTTTTTTCATATAAAATCTTTTGTAAAAATTGTGCTAGGCAGGCACTCGTCTTCTGCCTTTTTAGGGACTTCAATGATAAAAATTTGAAAAATGCCATATAAATAATGATTTTTTAGATTTCTTCTCAATGCAGAATATTCCACGTGTACTTAAAAGAAATAAAATCCTATTTGAAACTATAACAACTGAGCATTATTGGCAGCCAGAAAAAAATTCAGATGATTATAATCCATGATGATTATAATTTAGATAGAACTAAGGTCAAAATAAAGTTACTCCAAAAATTATTTGAATAAAAATTATATTTTTCATTTAGCGCTTTTTTTAATGTTCAACAGGAGATTTTTACATTCAAAAAGTTGGCATCACTAAATGCATTGCATTTTTTTATGGCTGAATAAGCGCATGCCCTGTTTTCCCACTTTACATCACACTAATTGTGCATATCCTAAGAGTCTCTGGAAAATGGGGGGTCCGGGCATGCACATGTGTCTTCGACGCGAAGAAGAAGAAGAAGAGAATTGCGATTTGAGTGCATGAGCATGTCTCTATATATGAATATCAAACACGTTCTCTTCTCTGTTTTTTTTTTCTTTCTTATGTTTCTACACCTTGTTTGTTTGTTTGTTAATTGTGATTGGATTACTAACTGATAAGTGTTGTTGGTTGATTTATTTTTGAGCAAATTTTCGCATATGCAGTCTCTCTTACATGATTTTTGTTTTGTTTACAAAAGCAAAACTCTGTCTCATGCGCTGCTCAGCAGACGTAAACAAAAGTCTGCTGCTTGCTGCCGCCGTAATGGCTGCCACCGTTAGCTTTAACATATTTCTCCGTAAACGGCGAGTGCAAGGTTTTTAACTGAAAGCAAGTTAAATAAAAGAGAGAATAAAGCATACATAAAAAATAATACAAGTAAAGAAATAAACGTTAGTCAGCTTTTGAGATTTTGGTGTTTTATTTTTGTAAATTTACCGTTGCTTTGCGTTTGTGTAAGTGCGCGCACGCGAGCTTATTATATATTTAAAAAAAAAGAGTCCAGATACTTTTGCCATCGAATTGTATACATACTTCACTTCACTGCTAACATTTCACAGTGCGTGAGTGTGAGTGTGTTTATTGTGTTTATGCAATTGCACAATAAAAAATGTTTCCAATGTGAACAGTAGTTTAAGACAGGCTTTGCATTCGAAGAAAAATTATTTTTGTGAAACTCAATAATATATGAAGGGGAAAAACATCTCAGAAACTAAGAACTTCTCTAATATATCTTAGAAACAGAATTTTTTTATGAAAAAAAGATATAAGGAGGTAAAAAAAAAGTTATAGAGAAACTAAAGACTTTTTAACCCGGAATAATATCTCAGAATTTGGAAACTTTTCTATACGAAAAAGAAAATATCTCGGAAACTGAAGTACTTTTTAAATGGTAGAAAAATACGGGGAAAAGTATCTCACAAACAGAATTATTCATTACTGGAAAATTATCTCACAAACTGAAAAAATTTTTCTATACAGTGAAAATATTTCCATGCGGGACGATAAAATGTCCATAAAGAAAAGTAACTCAGAATCTTAGTATTTTCCTAAAAGGAAAACAGAATTTAGTTTTAGTATATGTATATGTATATGTAAAAATTTTCCACATACGGAAAAAAAAATCGAAGAAATGACATTTTAATGGTGCTGGGTTCAAATAATGATTTAATTCAATATTAAGCAACACGTCCTAAAACTGAAATCGGTAGTATTTTGATATACCAAAAATAAAAACATAAAAATGTGGTCCGAAAATGATGGGTTAATAAATTTGTATATAAATTATGGAAATTTTAGATACCTCATATTATAGCCTTTTCAAGTAGCTTTTTAACGATACATAATATCTAATCCGATTATACATGAACTAACGCAAAAGCTAGAGTAAATCTTTAAAGGCTCAATAACTCGCATAATAATAATAAAATGATTTTCTCGGGATTATAAGTGAGCATATCTGTTATTGATATTACCTTAAACTTTCCCATGCTGGTAGTTCAAAACTGGAACTTCTAAATTATATACAGTGAAAGTTCCCATAACCGGAAAATCACCGTCGCGCTACTTTTGTCCGGTTATGAGAGATGTCCGCTTATCAGAGAGGTACACATTTTTTTAATTTGAAATATTTTATTTTATTATAATACAGTTTATTAAAATATTACCCACCAGTCTACGTGGTTGGAAAAATTTATTTATAGTAGATTGCTTCAACTTGAATTGGCTCAACTTGAGTTTTGAAAGTGACCTTCCATGTTCTTGATGTGTTGGAATGCTACAAAGTCATCTCTTGCAAAATGCTTCAAACGGGCAATTTGTTTTCATGCATCATCATACGAAGTTATTGAATCAGCTATTTCTACATCAACCTCACCTTCAGACTCAATTATCTCGACATTATCGCTAGAATTCAGTATTTCAATGCATTCATCTTCAGTGTAGACACTTTCATTGACTTTTAAAAATTCGCCAAGGCCATTCGATTGAGGGAATACTCTTTGTAAATTTGCATACGTTGCCAGGGGTATATCATCCTCGGCATCGAAATCCGGAAGAATATAATTTACTTCTGAAGAACCAGCTTTACAAAAGCAGTTTTTGATGGATCCCAAGAGGCTTTGATGAAGTATAAAGCTTCAAGGACATTACTAGATTTTGCCAGATCTGCTGCTGAACAGGCTGTATCAAAATCGGGCGTTTTTTGTCTTACGAAAACATATCTATACAAATTGGACATCGTATGAAAGGTATTTAAATGGCCATTTCAATAGAATATAAGACATGCACGATCAATCTTAGATACTCTTGTTATTTGATAAAACCCTAAAATTTTAGAGGGTTTTGTACGGCGGTACATATATATTATAACGGGTGATTTTTTAAGAGCTTGATAACTTTTTTTAAAAAAAAAACGCATAAAATTTGCAAAATCTCATCGGTTCTTTATTTGAAACGTTAGATTGGTCCATGACATTTACTTTTTGAAGATAATTTCATTTAAATGTTGACCGCGGCTGCGTCTTAGGTGGTCCATTCGGAAAGTCCAATTTTGGGCAACTTTTTCGAGCATTTCGGCCGGAATAGCCCGAATTTCTTCGGAAATGTTGTCTTCCAAAGCTGGAATAGTTGCTGGCTTATTTCTGTAGACTTTAGACTTGACGTAGCCCCACAAAAAATAGTCTAAAGGCGTCAAATCGCATGATCTTGGTGGCCAACTTACCGGTCCATTTCTTGAGATGAATTGTTCTCCGAAGTTTTCCCTCAAAATGGCCATAGAATCGCGAGCTGTGTGGCATGTAGCGCCATCTTGTTGAAACCACATGTCAACCAAGTTCAGTTCTTCCATTTTTGGCAACAAAAAGTTTGTTAGCATCGAACGATAGCGATCGCCATTCACCGTAACGTTGCGTCCAACAGCATCTTTGAAAAAATACGGTCCAATGATTCCACCAGCGTACAAACCACACCAAACAGTGCATTTTTCGGGATGCATGGGCAGTTCTTGAACGGCTTCTGGTTGCTCTTCACTCCAAATACGGCAATTTTGCTTATTTACGAAGCCATTCAACCAGAAATGAGCCTCATCGCTGAACAAAATTTGTCGATAAAAAAGCGGATTTTCTGCCAACTTTTCTAGGGCCCATTCACTGAAAATTAGACGTTGTGGCAGATCGTTCGGCTTCAGTTCTTGCACGAGCTGTATTTTATACGGTTTTACACCAAGATCTTTGCGTAAAATCTTCCATGTGGTCGAATAACACAAACCCAATTGCTGCGAACGGCGACGAATCGACATTTCACGGTCTTCAGTAACACTCTCAGAAACAGACGCAATATTCTCTTCTGTACGCACTGTACGCATTCGTGTGGTTGGTTTAATGTCCAATAAAGTAAACTGAGTGCGAAACTTGGTCACAATCGCATTAATTGTTTGCTCACTTGGTCGATTATGTAGACCATAAATCGGACGTAAAGCGCGAAACACATTTCGAACCGAACACTGATTTTGGTAATAAAATTCAATGATTTGCAAGCGTTGCTCGTTAGTAAGTCTATTCATGATGAAATGTCAAAGCATACTGAGCATCTTTCTCTTTGACACCATGTCTGAAATCCCACGTGATCTGTCAAATACTAATGCATGAAAATCCTAACCTCAAAAAAATCACCCGTTATATATTATTTCAGCGGCTATTTCGTGTTTGATTAGAATTCTCCTGAAAATACCTCCTATGTTCCATGATGACAACCCTGTGGATAATATCAAGGTTCAGAAAATACACACACGAAACACACAATGTTCTGTTCAAAAGCAGCCAACACATATCTTTATTTTCATATCAATTATGTGCGTTTCAAAATTTTCTACGGTACCCAACACAACCATGACTGTGTTCGTTTTAATATTTCGTTATTTACACGAACATTTTTGTATCACATTCTTTTTGCTTCAATCACACATAAAGCACACATTTTTGAGTGTTGCTTTATTTGAAGTTGATGTTCTGGTACGTGTAGTGAAAAAAAACACAGAACATGTAAAATAAACAGGTTCGAGTTCAGTTATATTTTAAGTCGTGTTGTGGCTCGTGTAGTAAGAAACAACAGAACATGTACAGTAAACAGGTTCGAGTTCAGTTATATTTTAAGTCGTGTTTAAAATATAACTGAACTCGAACCTGTTTATTGTACATGTTGTGTTTTTTCTTACTACACGAGCCACAACACGACTTAAAATATAACTGAACTCGAACCTGTTTATTTTACATGTTCTGTGTTTTTTTTCACTACACGTACCAGAACATCAACTTCAAATAAAGCAACACTCAAAAATGTGTGCTTTATGTGTGATTGAAAAAAAAGTACGTGATAGAAAAATGTTCGTGTAAATAACGAAATATTAAAACGAACACAGTCGTGGTTGTGTTGGGCACCGAAGAAAATTTAAAAACAAACATAATTGATATGAAAATAAAAATATGTGTGTGTTGGTCTAAGTTATGTTTGTTTACATATATGTACGAGTTTTTTATTCAGTGTGTGTTTTTTTCTGAACTCTGGATAATATATATGCAACATGGGTATTAGTAATTTTATTTCGATGACAAAATCTAGAGTGTTAAACTCGGCTGTATCGAATATTTGATAATTTACTAAATTATCACAACAAACAAACTGACTTTTAAGCACTTTTTAGAAGTGTCTTCATATTTTTGGACATAGCTTGGCACAATGATGCCCGATTTACCCCATTTTGAATAGCAACCTCCTCGAAATAATGACAAACAATATTATCATTACTTTACCGATGTAAATGTTTTTTTGTGAATGAGCGTGATTTCAATAGAAAGACGAACGGACGCACAGACGGATACCGCTATTATCGGCTTGATTTATAAGGATCAGGAATATATATAATTTATGGAGTCACAAATGGGTTTTTCGATGCGGAATGACAAACTGCACAGTGGTATGGAGGGTAAAACTTTAATTTTGAAAATTTAGTACGTCCTAAAATAATACAAAAATTATCAAACAATTTAGTTTTTTAAATGCCACGAAAAGGCATTTTTAAATCCCTTTTGATTGATATAAATACAGCACTATACAGAAACCATCCAGAAATATAGAATTCGCACATTCTTTAAGCCTTCCGATAGTTGAAAGAAAAAGGGTACCAAGAAATAAATTATTTAAAAACAAATAAAAATAAACAAAAATTTATCTATTTGCGTTTCAAAAAATAAAAAAATCTAAAAACTTTTTATCCCAGTGAACTTCTTATTAAAGAAGTTGAGAGTTTTACCCACAATTTTCACAACTTTTGTACAATAATTTCGATTATCACCTTAAGGCGAAGGTAAAATGAGTTAGAGCTGGTGTTTGTAGATATAAAAACTAGTTGACCTGTACCCACTTTTTATTTTCTGAATCGATTAAGAAATGTTCAGCCAATTGTTCAGATATTTTTGTAAACTTTGTAATCAAACTACAGATTGGACATATAAATATATTTTGATGAAATTTGCTATTTAAGTTTTTAGCGGCCATAGAATGATCTCTATGAAATTGGTAAAAATCGGTGCATGTTCAATTACAAATGTCCCCTATGAGTTTGTTTAAAATTACTTTAAATTCATGACTACCATCCAGGTATACATAGCATATATTGACTAAGCATATAAATCTTTATTACACCCATTAATCGGTAGCGTAAAAATAATCCTACAGGATCATTTTTGGTTATAACTCCCATATTAATTTTTCTTACTTTTATAGCCTCCACACCTCAGTGGCAGAGGGTATATATAGGTTTGTCATTGCGTTTGTAACGCATCAAAATAAATTCCGGAGACCCCAAAACTATACATTTTCTTGATTTAGCTATAACCGTCTGTCTGTCTGTCTGTGGAAACCACGATCACGCCGTCAATATCTAAGCTAGACCGTTCATTTTTGTATAAAATTAACATCCCAAGGAATTGCTATTTAAATCGGTCAAAGGGGTCACGAGTTATGAATGAAACTTTGAAAAAACTCTTGAAAAAATAAAATTTTTCAGTGTTTGTTGTTTTTCTTAGGATATAATGTATATGTTATAAATCTTCTTATTGTTGAAGTCATTGCAGTTGTGTGTATATTAATACTGTACGTGTTCATTGACCGAAGCAAGTATTACCACATATTTTTTATCGTTAAAACTAAAAATTAAATATAAGAAAATAAGTAATAATAAAAATAAAGAATAAGAAAAATAAAAATTTAAAGTTAAAAATTAAAATTAGAAATTAAAAATGAAAAATTAAAAACGAAAAATGGAAAATGAAATTTGAAAATTGAAAAATTAAAATTGGAAAATGATAAATGGCAAATGAAAAATGGAAAATGAAATATGAAAAATGGAAAACGAAAAATCAAAAATGAAAAATTTAAAAATGAAAAATGGAAAATTAAAAAATACAAATTTAAAATTTAAAATTTATAATTAAAAATTAAAAATTAAAAATTAAAAATTAAAAATTAAAAATTAAAAATTAAAAATTAAAAATTAAAAATTAAAAATTAAAAATTAAAAATTAAAAATTAAAAATTAAAAATTAAAAATTAAAAATTAAAAATTAAAAATTAAAAATTAAAAATTAAAAATTAAAAATTAAAAATTAAAAATTAAAAATTAAAAATTAAAATTAAAAATTAAAAATTAAAAAATAAAATTTAAAAATTAAAAATTAAAAATTAAAAATTTAAAATTAAAAATTAAAAATTAAAAATTAAAAATTAAAAATTAAAAATTAAAAATTAAAAATTAAAAATTGAAAATTAAAAATTAAAAATTAAAAATTAAAAATTAAAAATTAAAAATTAAAAATTAAAAATTAAAAATTAAAAATTAAAAATTAAAAATTAAAAATTAAAAATTAAAAATTAAAAATTAAAAATTAAAAATTAAAAATTGAAAATTAAAAATTAAAAATTAAAAATTAAAAATTAAAAATTAAAAATTAAAAATTAAAAATTAAAAATTAAAAATTAAAAATTAAAAATTAAAAATTAAAAATTAAAAATTAAAAATTAAAAATTAAAAATTAAAAATTAAAAATTAAAAATTAAAAATTAAAAATTAAAAATTAAAAATTAAAAACTAAAAATTAAAAATTAAAAATCAAAAATTAAAAATTAAAAATTAAAAATTAAAAATTAAAAATTAAAAACTAAAAATTAAAAATTAAAAATTAAAAATTAAAAATTAAAAATTAAAAATTAAAGATTAAAAATTAAAAATTAAAAATTAAAAATTAAAAATTAAAAATTAAAAATTAAAAATTAAAAATTAAAAATTAAAAATTAAAAATTAAAAATTAAAAATTAAAAATTAAAAATTAAAAATTAAAAATAAAAAATTTTAAATTTAAAATTAAAAATTAAAATTAAAAATTAAAAATTAAAAATTAAAATTTAAAAATTAAAAATTAAAAATTAAAAATTAAAAATTAAAAATTAAAAATTAAAATTAAAAATTAAAAATTAAAAATTAAAAATTAAAATTTAAAAATTAAAAATTAAAAATTAAAAATTAAAAATTAAAAATTAAAAATTAAAAATTAAAAATTAAAATTAAAAATTAAAAATTAAAAATTAAAGTTTAAAAATTAAAAATTAAAAATTAAAAATTAAAAATTAAAAATTAAAAATTAAAAATTAAAAATTAAAAATTAAAAATTAAAAATTAAAAATTAAAAATTAAAAATTAAAAATTAAAAATTAAAAATTAAAAATTAAAAATTAAAAATTAAAAATTAAAAATTAAAAATTAAAAATTAAAAATTAAAAATTAAAAATTAAAAATTAAAAATTAAAAATTAAAAATTAAAAATTAAAAATTAAAAATTAAAAATTAAAACATAAAAATTAAAAATTAAAAATTAAAAATTAAAAATTAAAAATTAAAAATTAAAAATTAAAAATTAAAAATTAAAAATTAAAAATTAAAAATTAAAAATTAAAAATTAAAAATTAAAAATTAAAAATTAAAAACTAAAAACTAAAAATTAAAAATTCAAAATTCAAAATTAAAAATTAAAAATTTAAAATTAAAAATTAAAAATTAAAAATTAAAAATTAAAAATTAAAAATTAAAAATTAAAAATTAAAGATTAAAAATTAAAAATTAAAAATTAAGAATTAAAAATTAAAAATTAAAGAGTAAAAATTAAAAATTAAAAATTAAAAATTAAAAATTAAAAATTAAAAATAAAAATTAAAAATTAAAAATTAAAAATTAAAAATTAAAAATTAAAAATTAAAAATTAAAAATTAAAAATTAAAAATTAAAAATTAAAAATTAAAAATTAAAAATTAAAAATTAAAAATTAAAAATTAAAAATTAAAAATTAAAAATTAAAAATTAAAAATTAAAAATTAAAAATTAAAAATTAAAAATTAAAAATTAAAAATTAAAAATTAAAAATTAAAAATTAAAAATTAAAAATTAAAAATTAAAAATTAAAAATTAAAAATTAAAAATTAAAAATTAAAAATTAAAAATTAAAAATTAAAAATTAAAAATTAAAAATTAAAAATTAAAAATTAAAAATTAAAAATTAAAAACTAAAAATTAAAATTTAAAAACTAAAAATTAAAAATTAAAAATTAAAAATTAAAAACTAAAAATTAAAATTTAAAAACTAAAAATTAAAAATGAAAACTTAAAAATTAAAAATTAAAGATTAAATATTAAAAATTTTAAATTAGAAATTAAATATTCAAAATCAAATATTACTAGCTAATTCAAATAAAAATATATTAAAATTTGGTTTTTTAAATATTTATATCTGGAAATTTTTAACCAAGAATCAGTTGCTTTTTTACTTTTTTAAATTATCATAATTTATCTTAAAACTTTCTTATAGGGATAAAACTTTGGGTGTTATAATTCTTTCTATAGAAGACACAATCATTGTTTTTTATAACAAGGAATTATAATAAAAACTGGCCAACAAGAAAATCAATTAACTTTAAATTTAATTGGTATTCGAAATTTCAGTACCGACATTGGTGGAGGGTATCAAAGATAACCTCAGAAATATTGCACTTTTTTACTTGTTTTAAAAATGTCAGACTAAAAATCAAATAAAAAATTTTCTGTTTATAAATTGTATTTTCATTTCTTTCGCATATTATTATTATTTTATTTCCAAAATACAGAAAAAATCTAGAAAAAGCATGTGCAGTATAGGCTTTTCTATTACATCTCACAAAATTTTTATATATATTTTTAAATAATGTTAAAGAGTTTCATACGTTTTCTTTCATATTCCAATATATTTTGTTTTATTATTTTTTCAATTAAAAAAAATACGTACCTACATAATTTTATTATCTTTCAAACAAATAACAAAAATCTAAAAAAAGCCTATTTTTATACTTTTTATGGCCTAAATATAAAATTGAGCTGCTGATAAATACTGGTTATTTTTCTTTTCGTGTTCTAGAACATATCCAAGTGTCATTGTAATTTTACATAGAATTTTTTTGACCTCAAAACAAAAAAAAATATAAAAGTTTTTCTTTTGTAACTTATAAAAATGCATAATTTGATTAAATGGCTTAAACAAAGAAACTTAAACTAATGTATGAAAAGACATTAAATACCCTAGGTGAATTATTTATTTATTTTTTTTTTAAGAAGTCAGTTTTGATTAAAATAAAAAACAATAATCTACTTTAAAAAATGTTAATAGACATTACTGACTTAAATAACAATTATTGTCATCTGGCAACACGGCCACAACATAAATATGTTTACAATTTTAACATTAAATTAAACCACTGTAAACCCAACAAGAGCTGAATACAACAATTATAGCTATGCATGAACATTGAGTGATAAAAACAATTGAACAACAACAACACAACAAATTAAAAGCCAAATAAACCGAGGCGAATTTCAATAGAGCACAAAAAATAAACCAAAAAGAAAATGCTGAAATTGGATAAAAAAAAATAACAAAAGAACGACATCAAAGGCGCTAGCAGCGGCAGCAGCAGAGACAACATAAATGAGAGTGCTTGAAATTTTACAACAACAATGCCTCAGTCACACTAGCGGTAATTGTAAACTTGCATCAATTGACTCGGCCTGACGATTACTATTTGTACAATTGTTACCCATACGTTACCGTTCATGTTAACGCCAACGTCAGCCGAGCTGTTTTTTTTTGCTGTTAAACCATTTGAACAATAATTTTCTCTTTTTCTTTAAACACACATAAAATTTTTCAGTACGTATTGTACATTGAAGCAAAGCGGAGGTAACTAAACGGATCTAATTGTAATACAAATTTCCTGAAGAAATATAAAATTGAAATAAGAAAAAAAAAACCACAATTCAAACCATCAAAAGGCTTAAAAAAGTTTATAAGAAAAAAGAAAAATCAAATTGGAAAGAAAATTTCATAAAAGAAAATATAATCTCAACAATCCCAATTAATGGCAAATTGTTGTTGTTTAAAATAAATGGACAAATTGATTACAAAAGATAAAAAGAAAAACTACCAATTCTAACAAGAAAGAATATCCGTTTTGCGCAAAATAACGGTAAATTAAAATAATAAAAAGTGTACAGAAACAAAAAGTGAGAACAAAAAAACAAGCAACAAAACGCTAATAGCAAACACAAACAAAGTTAAACAAATACAATAAAAAAAAAAATCGTAGAAGGCATACACTTTTTCGTTAATGTTTTTTTGAAAGTTGTGTAAAGACACAACAGTCATTAGTGCATACATACATATTTATTGGAGCTGTTGTTATTATTGCTGTTGTTTAATGCAGTTTATAACGAGTGTATTTTAGTGTAATTTTTCTGCTAAATACACACAAAACATACAAAGTAAGTGAAAGTGTGAAAATTAAATAACCAACACAAAAAAACTTTTACAAAGAAAATATATTCCAATAAGAAAATATAACCTACAAATTTAATAAGGAGTTTCCATCCTCCTCTTAAGTATTAAAATAAAATGTAATTTATATAAAATATGTTGGAGTGATTGGAGAAAAGAAAACCATTTTGTTTGTTTCTAGCCGATTAATATCTGGGAATTTTCTTTTGTGACATTGAAATTAAAAGTTGGTCTTTCAAAATGAGCCTCTAAAATCGTAGAAAGGTTTTCAAGTTTTGTTTTCGATTCCATTGTTTAATCAGTGCGCACCTTTTTTTTATGAATTTTTTTTTTATTTTCTATTTGTTTTGCAAAACCAAACTTGTAGTTTTTTTTTTCATTGGAAAAACTTGTTTGCATGTGTTGTGTCTACTACTACTGGGGTTTTTTTTTTTTCTATATTATAAGTTTGAGATGCCAGATTAAACTTTTTCATAAATTTAACCTTTAAACGGTTTCACGACATTCAAACATGTTTTACAAAAGGTTGTAGGAAAGGATATAAAAAGCCAGTAAGCATTTGCGCCAATTTCTAAACGAATGTCAACAATTGAAGAATTATTAAAATAATTGGAACAAGTCTAGTTTAGGGGCGATGCCCCGATATTTTAGTTTTTTTTGGTGGGGGTAGGGGCTTTTGGGGTGATTCCAGGGAAATATTTTTTTGTCGGTCGAGCCTATTTTCCGAGTTATGGACCCCCAAAGTTTTGATATTGCTAGTGTATAACTTTGTTATTTAGCATCGGATTACGACAATATATATATCGTTGGAAAGTTTATTTGAGCGCCTTTTATTTGGTATTTTAAAATTTGAAATCCATTAACCCATTATGAACCTATTGCAAATTTTGCATTTTTGTGAGAGTATTTTTTTTAATATGGGATTATCTCATAAATAAACGTATGTCATGTATGGTTTTATATTAACTGAATAAAAGGTAGGTCCACAAGCTTTATTTTGATGTATCTCATGGCAACTTAACCCTTTCAGAACCGGATATATTTGGTATTTTATCTTCATTTTTAAGGATTTTTGAAAAATTTATTCCTAATTCTAGCCTGCAGCGCTTTAAAACAACACAACAAAATTCTTTATCCGTCTTATTATGACAATTTTTTAGAAAAAATCGCGTGATTTTTTCTAAAAAATTTTCGCCTGCGGCGCTTTAAAATGAGACAACTAATTGTTTATATTTTTTAAAACCACACAAAATTCTTTATCCGCAGGCGAAAATTTTTTAGAAAAAATCGCGCGATTTTTTCTCAAAAATTTTCGCCTGCGGCGCTTTAAAATGAGACAACTAATTGTTTATATTTTTTAAAACCACACAACAAAATTCTTTGTCCGTCCTATTATGAAAATTTTTTAGAACAAATCGCGCGATTTTTTTTTTTAAAATTTTCGCCTACGGAGCCTTTAAAATGAGACAACTAATTGTTTATATTTTTTAAAACAACACAACAAAATTCTTTATCCGTCCTTTTATGAAAATTTTTTAAATCAATAAAGTTGCCACAATTTAAAGAAATAATATAAATTTTAACTACCTTCGAAATACAAATATATTTTCCAAAAAGCATTACAAATATGACTAAATATATAAAATAAATACACAAATAAAATAAAAAAAAATATCAAAAATCCATAAAATATCTATATTTTTAAAAAAGCATAAAAATGTAGATAAAATACCAAATATGTCCGGTTCTGAAAGGGTTAAGTGGTCATTAGATACATCAAAATAAAATTTATGGACCTACCTTTTATTCGGTTAATATAAAAACATATATGATATACGTCTATTTATGAGATAATCCCATATTAAAAAAAAAAACTCACAAAAATGCAAAATTTTCAATAGGTTCACAATGGGTTAATGGATTTCAAATTTTAAAATACCAAATAAAAGGCGCTCAAATAAGCTTTCCAACGATATATATATATTGTCGTAATCCGATGCTAAATAACAAAGTTATACACTAGCAATATCAAAACTTTTTGGGGGTCCATAACTCGGAAAATAGGCTCGACCGACAAAAAAAAATATTTCCCTGGAATCACCCCAAAAGCCCCTACCCCATCAAAAAAAAACTAAAATATCGGGGCATCGCCCCTAAACTAGACTTGTTCCTTAATTTGAAACTAGAATACTTTTTGTATGTAAATATGATTTCAACCAGGGACGTAACAGTTATAAGAGAAATGACGAAAAAGTTTTATTTTACCATTAACATTGATGAATTCAAATAATGGTTATGGGTAATTCTATGTAAATAGGCCAAAATTATGAAACTGGAGGATATTTTAATTTTTTCAACATAAAAATTAATAAATTATTTATCCAACATATAGATTGGGCATGGTTTTATTACATTAGCTCATAAATTTGATGTATAAATTTAAAAAAAATTTTTTTTTTATTTTTAAACCTATGAAATATCATTCCCTCACATGCAACCATTACTATCTAAAAATACAAATACAAATATTTCTTACATAAACAGTTACTACTTCTCTTTTCTGACTTTTGTTTTTTTAAAATAAAGACGAAGGGTTATTTATATTTATGTTATTATTTTTTTTCTTCCCATGCGATTTTTATTTGACAACAAGGTTTGCAACTCATGTTTCAAATGATTCCCTCAAGAGCTGTAAGGAATCAAAAACTTCATATAAAAAACGCTTCAGAAATGCTTAAGGAATTTTTCTGTCAAAAAATTTCTGTTGATAGTCTGCAGCTTTTTAAAAAAGTAGTATTGTTTTTACTACTTTTTTTTTGACGTAAATTAAGTTAGGCAACCCAGGCTTTGAACAGGAATATCAAATTTTTCGTTCTTTCTGAACGGAATTTTGACAGGAGAAGTAAGCATAAACAAAATGTAATAAGCTTAAAAAATTAGAAGTTCTTTTTCAGTTGCAAACATGGTTGTTTTCAATTTCACAATTCTTAATAATTGACAGAAAACAGCTGATTGCTACTGTTGCATTGAAAGGTACTTTTGTGCTTTTTTTTCTTTAAAAAATCTATGAAAATTTTCTGCTGAGATTCCTTAACAAAGCTGCATACAGCTCTTCGCCCATTAATAATTTAGGATTTTCAGCTAGATGTCGCTGTTATAAAGCTATAAAAAGTACACACGTGCTGAGCACTTGTTCTTACCTGCCTGTAAAACAAAATTTAGCCATCTTGTAGTTCTTCAGTGTGTAAGGATGTATTGAATAAACTTATTTGATAAGTGTTAAGATGATATTATCATTCCCTCATTCGAGTTGATGGAGTTAATTTGTATCCTGAAAATGTATTAATGAGTATTTTATTTTCCCTAAATGGATAATTTGAGAATGTGTATAGATTTTTTAATTTTACGTAACAGTACAAATTTCTGAAGCTAATATTTTTAAATTTTGTCAGTCCCTCACGGGTCATTCCCTCATGTCAGGGAATGGTACTTTGGTGAGTGACTGGTTCTATTATTTTTCAGAACTACATAGTACAAAATATATTTTTGTTGTATTTTGTTACTGTTTTAAGCAATTAACTTATATTAAAATATTTTAAACTAATTTCTCAAACAGAAACAGAAAAATATTTGGGTCAAACAGTAGAAAAAACTAACTTTTGAATGAATGAATTGAATTACAGTAAACCAAGGGGAAAAAACTATAGAGTGATCCTGTAAAAAAAAAAGAACTGCAAATCAAAGAGAGACAAAAATTTTATTAAAGTTATCATTTTAAACATGATTTTTCCGAAAAATTGTCATTCTCACAGTTTGTGATCATTCACTCTTTTCCATAAATAATAAAAAATTTATTGTTAATAAATAGTATTTTTTAATATTAAAGTGACAGTTATTTTTTTTTTTTTCTATTTGGTACCTTTTCTAGTATTTTGTTACAAAAAATTAGAAACTTCTGACATGATTTTGTTTTCTTGGGTCACTCATATGATAATGGCCTATTTGCGTAGAATCACCCTTATAATTTTCAATTATCGTAAGATATATAGTATTTTGGTTTTCGCAACCAATTAAGAAATATTTTTTTTTTGGTTTTCAATAACTATTATAGCAACCAAAAAATTTTAACGATAGCAATATTTTTTTTTGGAGGGCAGTCAGTGGTTGTCTCCAAACTTTTTGGTGTCCATCGTGATAGTGGAGCATAAAATATCGACAGAAAACAACCAACTCCCCAGTACTCAATTGGACGTGAAATGTGCTTTTTGGCGAAAGTAAGCCAGCCTTAAGGCCTAGTTAGCCACACATTGTTAAAATGTATCCGTACCGTAAATGTAACGTTGGCATTTAGTGCAATTACAGAACGTAAAAAACGAACCAGTATGTTGCTGTGCAAAATTAACCAAACTTTATCAGCTGCTCACAAATGTAACTTACAAGCGTAGCAAAAATCTATTTTCATCAGATTGGGACGTTCCGGTTACGTGACAGTTGAGTTCGGTAACTGCTCTAAATCCTTTTCATGCTTTTCACGGTTACCTGTGGCTAACTAGGCCTTTTCATGGTGTCTCGACTAGCAATAATTCATGGCAATGTTCAAGTCAATGGATAGTGGAGACCGCTAATGTTCATGTCATGACTAAAAATCTAACTTTTTTGCCATGACAGAAAGTCTGACAAAAACTTAGCCATTAATTTGAAGCGCCCCGGTAGGTGAGTAGGTAGCGTGCTCGCCTATTATGCGGGGGTCGTGGGTTCGATTCCCACCAGAGGCTTTGGTCTGTCGCTGCAAAAAAAAAAAAATTCGCGGAGCTAGGCATAAAAAAAAAGTTTCGTTTGATTTTGACGTTTAAGTATATTAAAATGGAGCAACTTAAATTAAATAAAAGCGAAATTATTAATTTCATTCTAAAAAAGTATTCACCCAAAATCTGGTGCATTTTCTTTCATTTTTTTTTTCCTCAATTTGTATTTTTAGTTTTTTTTTTAACTCTTAAGCATTGAGTACAAGAACGTTTTTTTGTTTTTTACGGTTCAAAGACATTTTGGAAATAAAAACTCTAAACATAATTTGTCCATTTCGCGTTTTGTCTCATTTTGTTTCTATGACTTGAACATGAACATTGCCTTGAATTATAGCTAGTCGAGACACTTGTGGTTTTTAAGGACTTTTCTCATCGTTTCATGCGTCTGCGGAAAATTTCCCGAAAACAATTTCCCAAATACAATTGCCCGAAAACAATTGCCCGAAAAAACAATTCCCCGAAAACAATTTCCCGAAAACAATTTCCCAAAAACAATTTCCCGAAAAAAATTTCCCGAAATTACAATTTCCCTATTTTTAATTTACAACTTCCCATATATTCTTGATTTCCCCCATAAAAAAAACTTGCTGCATACGATTTCTTGAAAAAACAATTTCCCGAGTACACGACTTCTCGAAAAAACAATTCCCCCACCCCGCAACGCGCCCTTCCTCTTCCACCCTCCCTCGTCATCCGGACCTATTTATTGGAGTGTCATACGCTTATTTTTTCATTGTGACCTTGAACACTTCGGTATTCAGACTTCCCGACGGATAACGCTCACTCCATCACATCCTGCCCATGCAGTTGCTGCTACGGAATCGTTACCATCTTGCATACCGAAGTTTTTTAGTTATTTGGGTTGTAATACTCAGTTACTATGCGAATTCCTGGATAGCGAAAAAGGTAAACCGAGGTTGCTTTTGAATGGTATCTTGTATCATGACGACGGTCAGTCCGTTGATAGTGTTTATTGGCGTTGTATCCTTTATCGAGGAAAACATTGTACCTGTAGGGTCATAGCAACGATAATATAAAAAAAGAGTCTCTTCAAAATCACAGTGCCGAAGCGGCTTTCGTTGCTAAAGAAAAAATCGTTAATGAGCTGAAAGATCTTGCCCGGACCACTACATCAAGTGGTCATGAGCTGATTGCTCGCGCTTCGGCCGGAATTTCTGATGGTATTGTTTCGGAAATGCCATCAACAAGCTCTGAAGAAATAGCAATTTCGGGAAATTGTAGTTTCGGGAAATTGTGTTCGGGAAATTGTATTTCGGGAAATTGTAATTTAGGGAAATTGTAATTTCGGGAAATTGTGTTCGGGAAATTGTAATTTAGGGAAATTGTGTTCGGGAAATTGTAATTTCGGGAAATTGTCATTTCGGGAAATTGTTTTCGGGAAATTTTCCGCAAATCCGTTTCATGTGACACCACCATTCTACAGTCATTTTTCTTGTACTAGCTTGGGGATTTTTATGAATAGTTTAACTATTCTGTTTTCATCCCGGCGTGTTAAATTTTTTTTGCCTGTCATCTTCAAATCGAGTCTTCCTTCTTTTTCAGGTTCTCACCTTCATTTAAAATAATTCTTTTGCAGATTTTCCTTTATGATAATGATAGGTTGCCAATTGAACGAGATTTTCATCAGTTCGTTTGTTGAAAATTATTTTTTTAATTGATACTAAATATCCTGACTACCACACAAACATCAAACACAAACGTCAAAAAAAACATTTTTTGTTTGTTGTTGTTGATTGACTGTTTGTATGTAATATTTGTATTTAACAAAAACTAAAGATTTTTTAAAAATTTAAACAAGTGTTTAACAGCATTTTGCAAACAATTTTTTTATATCATATATCTGTGGTTTTCTGGAATAACCACGTATGTCCATTTTTGTCAGTTTTGAGTTAACGATGCCAAATATATTAATTTTTAACGCTCTTTAGATGTGTTAAATTAAAAAAAAAAAAAAATATTGATCATTTCTGTTTTTTTTCTTTAAATAACGATGTAACTTAAATGTTTATTAAAATAAATTTGCAGCACTAACGACGTATGTCAACCTACGTTTGATCGCTGACAAACTATTTTCTCAGAAAACGACACATAGCGACATACGTTGTTATTAATGAAAAAAAAATGCAAAATAATTTTGGATTAGTTTTCAGTTTATAACCACAAAACTTGTGTGTTTATTTCTGTTATTTTTTGTCGCTATTATTCTTGATACGTTATTATATTCTACCGTTAACCTCTTGTTGACGAACAAAAAAAATTCATTTTTCAAGCAACAACAACTTATGTCTACATGGGTGGCTGCATTTATAGTTTTCTTTTTCAAAGCAAACGACGTTTGTCGACATAAGTTGTTTGATCTGCACACACTTTGAGTGTAATTTACATATCGTTTTTTCGTCCTTCTCTAGGATCTATTCCTCTGAAGATTTTTGACTCAAAATTTTATATAAAGTATTTATTACCCATATCTACAGGACTGTTAAATAAAAAGCTCTAAAAACTTTATATCGAGCCCATAATTTTAAATATAACTTTTTTTTGGCTCCCCTGAACATTTTGATTTTATGACATACGCGGTTATTCTAGAAAACCACAGAAATATCCTGACTACCACACAAACATCAAACACAAACGACAAAAAAATAATATTTTTTTTAAAAAAAACTAAAGATTTTTAAAAATTTGAACAAGTGTTTAACAGCATTTTGCAAACAATTTTTTGAAATCATATATATATATATATATATATATATATATATATATATATATATATATATATGTACATATATATTTTTTATTCTAGTTTCAAATTAATTAATAGACCTAATTAACTTTTAAAAAAATTAAAAATACATTGATTTGCGTTTGTTATTCCTTCTTCAAGTAAAATATTTTAAAATATTTTCCTTGTGGAAACAAATTCTTGACAAACTGTAAGTTATTTTTTGAACAGAAATGTGAAAAAAATTAATGTGGAAATAAAGAAAATTGTGAAACTAAATAGTGTTTTTGGATGTGAAGAAGATGGTAAAGTAACCAGAGAAATTAAAAACCATTTGGTGGATTGGGGTTTGATTTCAAAATAAGGGGACATATGGTAAAATTGAAAAAATCGCGCGTTTTTTCCAAAAAAATTTTCATAATAGGACAGATAATAATATCCTGAAGTAATAGATAAAAAGCGCCTAAGCCAGAAATTGTTTTAAAAAAATCGCGAAATTTTTTCTAACAAATTTTCATATTAGGACGAATAAATAATAGTATCCAAAAGTAATGGATATAAAGCACGGCAGGCGAAAATTTGTATAATAGGACGGATAAATAATAGTAGAATAATAGTATAATTATTGGTTAATTTCCCCAAAAAAAAGGCTAGACCAAAATAGGCAAAATAATATAAAAACATTGGAAAAAATTTAAAGTGTAGGTAACACCGCTAATATATTCGGTCCTCAAAAGGGTTAAAAAGTCAAGATATACATCAAAATGAAGCTTTCATTTAGTCGTTGTAAATGCCAGCATTATATAAAGCATGTTATGAGATAATGCCACACTTTCCGGAAAAATATAAGAGAAAAATACCATAACAGGTAATAGATTTCGAATTTTTAAATGCCCAAAAAAAAAAAACGGCACTCAAGCTTTCCAATGATGTATACATATATTGCTAAAATCCTATTAAAAACTAACAAAGTTATATAGAAATCAAATCGAAACTTTGTCGGTCCGTAACTCCGAAATAGGCTCGACCGAAAAAAAAATTTATTTCCCTAGAATCAGAATAAAAAGTTATACAAGTGGTAAAAATTTAGAATGGATCGGGGTGTCGACCGTAAACTCAAGCCGTTATTTTTATTTTTGCGAGCAGAAATAAGTTTTTTTTTTTTTTTTTTTTTTTTTTTTTTGTATTTTCTTATTATAAATTTTTAGCGAAAAATAAAAGTTTCTCGATTTTTTTTTTATTTATATTTCTTTTTTTGAAGAATAAGAGTTATTTTTAATTTTTTATTTTTTTGAGCTAAAATTAACAGTAATTTTGTGATTTATATTTTCTTGAAAAAAATATAAAAATCAACCACTATAAGGAAAATGTAATAAAAATTCCAATCAAGCGTATGCTTGATTTTTATATATGCACAAAAAATAAAAATAAAAAATTACTGTTATTTATGCCCGTAAAAATAAAAACTACTGTTATTTTTGCTCTTAAACATAAAAAAAAATACAAAATAACTGTTATTTTGTTCCAAAAAAAAAAAAAAAAAAAATAAAATTAAAAATCCTGTTTCTACTCGAGAAACTTAAATAAAAAATAGCAGCAAATTTTACTCGAAAAAATTAAAATAAAAAATTTCCAGTAATTTCTTCTCGAAAAATTTAATATAAAAAAATAAGTTATTTCTGCTCGAAAAACTAATGCCGTTTTCTTTTCTGACAAAAAATGTCGCATTTTATTTGCACTTTTTTCGAAAAGTGTATTTTTTAATGTATTCTAAATTAAGAGCAATCTTATCTTATACATCAATCGAAAGGTCTCAAAGAGCTATGTTCATAAAATGCAAAAAGTTTTGATTATTATCCTCTTTGAAGTTATAAGGTGAAAATATTCAAAAAATATGAACAATGGGGAAACATTCTCACACTATGACCTGAAAGAAGTCTATGACTGCAATTTTATGCGATTTACGAGTGCTCGACCTTGAGACCTTTCAATTGATGTATAAGATAAGGTTGCTCTTAATTCAGTATATATAAAAAAATACACTTTTCTAAAAAAGTGCAAATAAAGTCCGACATTTTTTGTCAGAAAAGAAAACGGCATAAAAATCGATAAATTGGTAATTCCTATTCGAAAGAATAGAAATAATAAAACTATTGTTAAATTTGGCTCGAAAAAATAAAATCGAAGCTCTGGTATTTCTACTCGCGAAAATTAATATAAAAAATTAGTTATTTATGCAAAAAAAAAAAAAAAAAAAAATCACAAAACTATTGTTAATTTTTGCTCAAACAAATTAAAATCTAAAAGTAACTTTTATATCTGTTTGTAAAAATAATAATCATTATTTATATAAAAATAAATGCTTTCGAAAGCCTAGTTCACGAGGATCAAAATTATATATTTGCAGGAGTTACCCGACATTTACTGCTATGTGCAAATTTGGTTTAAAAAAAATTTCAAAACAACTGTTATTTTCTTCGGTTCCTGGTGAAAACTTGGAAAAAGCCAGTTTTTTTTTGTTCAAATCAACAAAAATTATCTTGCTGAAATTTCCCTTATAGTGCGTTTACATCTAAGCAAAATCTATACGAGATTTCGAGCACAATCTAGTTCATTTTTACTAGATTTTCCATACAAAACAAAATCTAGCTCGTTACTAGATTTGTGCAAAATCTCACAAAATCTAGTCAATCTTGGGCACTACCAAATGATACTACTGTGTTTTTTTTTTTTTTTTTAATATTATAGTAGAAAATTACAACGCAGTGACTGAAAAATTGACATTTAAAAACAAAAGCAAACAAGTTGAATAAAAAGGAAATAAAATATTAATTATTAACAAAAAAAATTACGAATCTGTAATAAAAAAAAATTTTGTAATTGAAAAATTATAACTTTTTATACTGACATGTGCCCATTCCAATCTGCTAAATAATAATTGTGGAAAATGAATTTGTTTTTGTTGTTCAAACAATTCATTTAACAAATGCTGATTTTTTCGCAAAATTTCTATTTCAGTTTGTGCTTTTTTAATTTTTGATGCATAATACAATTATGGATCATAGACCGAAAATAAATAAATAAATAATATAATTATAAAATCTGTTCCTTTTTATAATGTTCCATTTTCCTATTGTTTTGTTTATTTTTGGTATTTCTAGTTTATATGTTTTATTTTAATCAGCTGTTTATTGTTGTGGAAACAAAATCTCACAAAATGTCAAAAAAGTTACATGTAAACGGTATAGATTTTGAAATAGATTTCAACTAAAATCTACTAAATTTTCCTCAGATGTAAACGCACTATTAGTGAAGATAATAAATTGTTTAAGATTCCTACCGAAAAATCCAAAAGAAAATCACGATGCTACGACCTATCAACTTTATGTAGAGATTTTGTAGGCAGGGTAATTTTGGCCGCTTGTAACATGTCTGGGATTAGTTCTGTGGCAGGTACATGTGGACAATTTATCCAGCCTTGCAAAAATGACATCCTAGGACAGATTTGTATGACTTTTCCCATAGAGATATGTTACAAAAGAAGAAGATACAAATAACATCAACGCTAGCTATATTATAGCTATAAAATAAATAAAATAAACTGTGATAATAAAATTTAAGATGTGTTTTTTAAAAGAATTTATGTTTTAACCAAGGTTCAGAAAATACACACATCAAACACACAATGTTCAACACATATTTTTATTTTCGTATCAATTATATGCGTTTCTAAATTATGTACGGTGCCGAACACAATCATGCTTGAGTTTCTTTTTATTTCGAACACACATAAACCACACAGATTCAAGTGTAGCTTTATTTTAAGTTAATTTTCTTGCACGTGTACTGCTAAAAAAACAGAACATGTTCTTCAATGCGTATATCTAAAAATTAAAACATTATCCACTAGCGATTTGAGAAAAAAAAAAAAAAAAAAAAAAAACTAAATTAAGTAATAAACAACATATAAAATTCCTTTGTTTCTAAAGGGTCCGCCAATATATTATCTTAAATTTCTTTTTTTATTTGAAAGTACAATCCTTCCGGTTAATAATGGAAAATAATTTCATTCACATGGCTGCCTCGGCTGGCCATGCAGTAGCCTACACGATCGGTCAAATTTTTAAGCACATTATCGATTGTGTGCAGCTGCATTTCACCCATGGCTTCACGAATATTGTCCTTTAAAGCGTCAATTGTCTCTGGCTTATTGGCGTAACACTTATCTTTGAGGGCATCCCACAAATAATAGTCCAACGGTGTCAAATCGCAGCTCCGAGGTGCCCAAACGACATCAGCTCTGCGGCTGATAATGCGATCTTCAAAAACAGGGCGCAAAACATCGAGTGTAGCTTCGGCTGTGTGGCACGTAGCGCCGTCCTGTTGAAACCAAATGTTGCCAATATCCTCCTCTTCAATTTTTGTGAACAAAAATTCGTTCAACATGGCCCGATAACGATCGCCATTGACTGTAACGGCCACTCCTTGCTCATTTTCGAAGAAAAATGGCCCAATTATGCCTCTGGACCAAAATCCGCACCAAACAGTGACTCGTTTTGGGTGTATCGGCTTTTCAATATATGCGTGCGGGTTTTCTGTGCCCCAAATGCGACAATTTTGCTTGTTTACATACCCGCCAAGATCAAAATGAGCTTAATCTGAAAAGATGATTTTTTTTTTGGCAAAATCGACATCTATAAGTCGATCGCAGGCCCACTTAGCGAAGCGAAAACGCATTGGATGGTCAGTTGGCTTCAACTCCTGAACCAATTGGACTTTGTATGGCGTCATACCAAGGTCTTTATGATGCCTCCGAAATGTTCAATTCTTGAGAACGACGGTGAATTGATGTTGATGGCGCTTCACGCACACTTTCTGCCACAGCAGCAATATTCTCGGGTGTACGCACTGTTCTTGGCTTTTCACGTTTTGGTTTATCGATGAGGATGCCAGTTTCTTTCACTTTTTTCACAAGATAACGAACATACGGAGCTGACGGTGTTTCTCTTCTTCCAAAATCCGTACGCAATTTTCGCACACATTCTGCAACATTACCATGATTTTCAAAGTAATGTCGCAATATTTCCCAGCGTTGTTCAAGCGTATACACAACCATATTCGTTCAGCGGAAGGATAAAACCAATTATCTGTCAAATCAGACATGAGCTAAGTGTTACCATTCACGAAAGAAGCACTAGTTGAAAAAAAAAAACGTTAGATGACGGACCCTTTATTTTATTACTATATTTTTATTTTTATTTTTTTTTTTGTATTTTTATATTATCCTTTTATTTTTATTTTTTTATAATTGCAAATGAATTATTTTAGATATTGTTGTCGTTATTATAGGGGTGTTTCAGATTTTTCCGATCGCAAGTGGATAATGTTTAAATTTTTAGATGTACGCGTTGAAGAAAATGTTCTGTTTTTTAGCAGCACACGTGCAAGAAAACGAACTTAAAATAAGGCTACACTTGAATCTGTGTGGTTTATGTGTGTTCGAAACAAAAAATACGTGAATTCGTTTAGATAACGAAATATTAAAAAGAAACTCAAGCATGATTGTGTTCGGCACCGTACAAAATTTAGAAACACACATAATTGATATGAAAATAAAAATATGTGTTGGCTGCTTGAGAACAGAACATTGTGTGTTTCAAGTGTGTATTTTCTGAAACTTGGTTAAAAGTATATTTTTTAATGTAATAGCGTTAATATTAGAAATAGAAAATCCACAGAGGAAGTCGACATAAAATGGACGAAACGTCGGGACCAACTGTAATTGATGCATTTTTAATTACATTATTAAAATTTAGGCCTTATTAGCTAAAAATAAAAATCTTTAAAAAAATCTAAGGTAAAGTGTAAAATGTACACAATAAGAAAATTCTGCTAAGTTAATATTAGGGGTTCTCACTCTTTTTGAAAATGCCATAAAAATACCATTTAAAAATTAGTATAAGATAAAACCTTAAAAATATTTTTGTTTAAGTCGATAAAAAAAGCAGTAAAATACAAATACACCTCCATCAACTTTTAGTTTTTGTTTAGTTTTCTATGTTTTTTTTTTATTACATTCAATTCAGACCACCTTCAAAATACGCAAAATTATCAAAGTTTTTCTTTGATAACTAATCTAAAACAATTTTACATTTTCACGAGTAAATTCTTTAACTGACGTAAATGAATTATTTTAAATACAATATATCTTTTCTTTTTAAGAATAAAACACAGCCACAGCAAATCTTGTAGATAGTGCAAGACAAACATTTTAAAAGAATTTATTGTTGTTATAAGTAGTTTTAATATTTTATTTATGTGAATTTTAAATTATTAAATATTGGCGAAAATATTACATTTTGTAAGATACCAAGTTATAAAAAGAAAAACTTAGGTAATTTAGCAATTTGTATTGAATTTGAAAAAAACAACATAGTTAAATTAACAACAAATTTACATTTTACTTTGTAATCTTAACAAGTTTAATTTTATTGAACTAAAATTACCTAAACTACTTTGCAGTTGTATTTTATGAAAGGTTTCAGTTGTTTTTTTGTACCTATCGTAGTTTTAAATTCATTATATTTACATATCGATCGTCTCATGCCGCAAGGGCCGGCGTATAAGTTGTCAAATATCATACAATTTTATGGTTTATACGCCCTTCTGGCATATAAATTTCATAAACTTTCATATAAATTTCAAAATATTTTTTTTTTTTGGCAGTTGAACAAGCCCTAGTATATATAAAAAAAACAAGAGGACCGACTATACCATATATCTGAGGTCCAACTAATTGGATATAGGAAATAAGCATAATTTGAGAGGCATTGTTATTAATTTTTTTTGCCTTCGGATATGAAAAAGTTCATAACGGATGCTATATTTTTACGGGGACTAGGTCGAAAAATGGACCGATCCTGACCATATTTGGTAAGGTCACTTATTTTTTGCAAAAATATGGAAAAACCACATTTAAGAAAAATCTGTGCAATTTTTGATGTGTAAACATCTATACGCGCAGGGGTGCAAAATTAATATTTCACAATACAATCACAAAAACAGCGTAACATGTGAGCCGTAAGACAATCGGTGTGACTTATTATTGTATTGGTGAAAAAATTATGATATGTAATAACCTGTTTGAAAATGAAAAATAAAAAATAATATATGAAAAATAAAAAATGGAAAAATAAAAAATGGAAAAATAAAAAATGAAAAACGAAAAACGAAAAATGAAAAATGAAAAATTAAAAATGAAAAATTAAAACTGAAAAATAAAAAATGAAAATGAAAAATAAAAAATGAAAATGAAAAATAAAAAATGAAAAATAAAAAATGAAAAATAAAAAATGAAAAATAAAAAATGAAAAATCAAATATGAAAAATAAAAAATAAAAAATGGAAAATAAAAAATTAAAAACGAAAAATGAAAAATAAAAAATAAAAAATATAGAATGAAAAATAAAATATGAAAACTAAAAAATGGAAAATAAAAAATGATAAACGAGAAATTAAAAATGAAAAATAAAAAATGAAAAATAAAAAATAAAAAATATAGAATGAAAAAAGAAAAATAATAAATGAAAATGAAAAAAAAAAATTAAAAATAAAAAATGAAAAATCAAATATGAAAAATAAAAAATAAAAAATGGAAAATAAAAAATTGAAAACGAAAAATAAAAAATGAAAAATTAAAAATGAAAAATTAAAACTGAAAAATAAAAAATGAAAATGAAAAATAAAAAATGAAAAATAAAAAATTAAAAATAAAAAATTAAAAATCAAAGATGAAAAATAAAAAATAAAAAATGGAAAATAAAAAATTAAAAACGAAAAATGAAAAATAAAAAATATAGAATGAAAAATAAAATATGAAAAATAAAAAATGGAAAATAAAAAATGAAAAACGAGAAATTAAAAATGAAAAATAAAAAATGAAAAATTTAAAATAAAAAATATAGAATGAAAAAAGAAAAATAATAAATGAAAATGAAAAATGAAAAATGAAAAATTAAAACTGAAAAATAAAAAATGAAAATGAAAAATAAAAAATGAAAAATAAAAAATTAAAACTGAAAAATAAAAAATAAAAATAAAAATTAAAAATAAAAAATGAAAAATAAAATATGAAAAATAAAAAATGGAAAATAAAAAATGAAAAACGAGAAATTAAAAATGAAAAATAAAAAATATAGAATAAAAAAAGAAAAATAATAAATGAAAAATGAAAAATAAAAAATAAAAAAAATAGAATGAAAAATGAAAAGTAAAAAATTAAAAATGAAAGTTGAAAACGAAAAATGAAAAAAAAAGTTAAAAAAAATGACAAATGAAAAACGAAAAACAAAAAACGAAAAATTAAAAATTAACCGGTTGAAATAATAAATTATAATAAATATTTATACCCTATACCACTATGTGGTATGGGTATAATGACTTTGTGCTGCTGTTTGTAACAACCAAAAATACTTGACCTAGACCCATCTTTAATTATACCGATCGAATCAGAATCACTTTCTGAGTTGATTTAACAATGTCCGTCCGTCCGTCCGTCTGTGTGTCCATGTAATCCTTGTAATCAAACTGCAGGTCGCAAATATGAATATATTTTGATGAAATGTGGTATATAAGCTTTCATCAGCCATGGGATAAACGCTATTGAAATTGGTGAGAATCGGTCCATGTTCAGACCTAGCCCCCATACAAATTACCCCTATGAAATCGACATAAATTGCCATAAGATCCAAATTGTCATATAGATCTTACTCAAATTGGGTTTGTATGCGTTCATTACATCCATTAATGAGTAGTCCAAAAATGATCCCTTTGACCCCATACAGAGCTGCTTCCCGATCTTCACTTAAATCTATTAAAAAACAAAAATATTGCACTGATTCTTCTCAAATTTTGTTTGTATATATTTTTGCAAAATACAAGAGACTTTACCAAACATGATCAGGATCGGTCCATTTTTGGACCTAGTCCCTTTATATATATAGCATCCGATATGAATTTTTTCATATCTGCAGCCAAAAAAATTAATAAAAATCCCACTCAAATTTGGTTTTTGCTTATTTTCAATGTCCAGTTAGTTGGGCCTAAGAGATAGGGTTTCTAAACGCATGGTATAGGGTATCGTATAGTCGGTCTAGACCGACTATAATTTTCTTACTTGTTTTATATAAGCAAGAGCCCCTGCAGTTGATTGCTATAAGTGATACATAGATGACGCTTTCTGTTTGATTTTAAGAAAGTGTCGTAAAAAAATCTTTAATTACTGGATGGTTACACATCTCCCATGTGATCGGACTCGCATGATTTTTTTGTTTTTGATAGATTTTAGTGAAGGGTTTATAGGGTTTATTTTTGGACTACTGATAAATGGATGTAATAAACATTTACAAAGCCAATTTGCCCGAGATCTATATGATAATTTGTATATTATGGCAATTTAAGTCAATCTCATAGGAGTCATTTGTATGAGGACTTGGTCTGAACACAAACCGATTTTCACCAATTTCAATAGCGTTCATCCTATGCTCGATAGAAGCCTCCATACAAAATTTCATCAAAATACATTCATATTTGCAACTTCTAGTTTGATTACAAGGTATACATGGACACACAGACGGACGGACGGACGGACATTGCTAAATCGACTCAGAAAATGATTCTGAGTCGATCGGTATAATAAAAGATGGGTCTAGGTCAAATATTTTTTGTAGTTAAAAACATCAGCACAAAGTTATTATACCCTGACCACATAGTGTTATAGGGTATAAAAATATAGTTTACAAAAGGAAAACTTAGGTAATTAGGCTTTTATTAACGTTGCTCAGAATTGCATTGAAAAATTTAGTAACATTAATAAAATCTAAAATTCGGTACATCATATATAATTTTTAAGTAAAAAAAAAATTCTTTTGATATTTGATTTTATACAAGTTTTTAGTTAACATTTAAAAATACTAGCAGATTCCAGCGCTCGAAATTCGAGTGCAATTTCTAGGCAGCTTTATTTTTCAACTTAGCCAATTTACAAACCAACACTTTTATGGTTTATTATTATTGTAAATGAAGATAACAAACTCATTAACACGGTAACAAATTTAATAAAACACACATAGCAGATGTATAATTTTATGTATGTTGTATGTGTTAGTAGCAACTTTAAATGCAATTTACTAAAAATAAAGGAAAAAATTTTAAAATCTGTAATTCTGCAAAACGGCTAAAAAGAAATACCTTTCAAATAATATACGTTGGGTCAAAAACGGCTTAAAACGGTAGAACAATACATCGGTCACAAGAAATCGCCTAGCTTATTAATATTATAGATATTTAAAAATATATGTACGTTAATACTGAAAAAAAAAAAACAATAAATCCTCAAAGGTAATATTGTATTTTAAATAATTAACTTATTTCAGTTAAAAAATCCCTTAGCGAAAATCAAAAATTTTTCAAAGTTAGTTACAAAAGTAAAGCCTAGGTAATTTAGTATGTTTTGAAGGAGCGTAGTAGGCTGAATGTGAAAAGAAAAAGTTTGATTAACAAAAATTTAAATTCTATAAATATATAAACTTTTCTTTTTAATTCTAACACGACATTTTTTATTTACCTAAATAAAAATACTTTTGACGTATTTTATAGAAGTTCTTAGATGAATTTTTTTTTATCAATGTACATATGTGCATATATCTATAATATTAATAGGCTAGGCGATTTCTTGTGACCGATGTTTTGTTCTACCGTTTTATCCCGATTTTGACCAAACGTATATTATTTTAAAGGTATTTCTTTTACGCCATTTTGTAGATTTACAGATTTTTATATTCTTTCCTCTATTTTGAGTAAATTGCATTTAAAGTTGCTACTAACACATACATAAACTTGTACATATGCTATGTGTGTTTTATTAAATTTGTTAATGTGTTTGTTAATGAGTTTGTTATCTTCATGCACAATAATAATAAACCATAAAAGTGTTGGTTTGTGAATTGGCTAAGTTGAGAAATAAAGCTGCCTAGAAATTGCACTCGAATTTCGATTGCTGGAATCTGCTAGTAGTAATAAAATGTTTAGCAACTACGCCTTTGCAGTTGAATTTCAGAAAATTCAATTGATTTTCAGAATGTATCAATTGTATTTCAGGAATTATCAATTGTAATTCAGAAATTATCAAATATGTTTCAGAAATAACAAATGTGTTTCAGAAAATATCAATTGAATTTCAGAATCAATAAGCAGTTTACCCCACAATACTGAAAATTTATTGATTCTATTAGTGATTTGCAGTCACCAAAAATGTTTGCCCATATTTGGACTTAATTTCTATGCACTGGAAAATAAATTAACTAGGGCGGACACTTTAATGGTAAGAAGAAGACTTTATTTTTTAATCTGCTACAATATAAAACCAGGACAGGAATTGGGTATGAAGTTTTGGCTGCATCGATTTTAATGACATGATTTAAAAAAAAAACACGTTTATAGTCTACAAGAAATGTTACAAATGCAATTTAATATTTAAAAAATATGTTTTTGTGCAGCGTTCTGACTATTTTTTCCGAAATTCAATTGAAAGTTTCTGAAATGCATTTGCTAATTTTTGAAATACCGTTGATCATTTTTGAAATAAGTTTGATGTTTTCTGAAGTACAATTGGATAAGGTGTAGTATTTTAATCTTGTTGAACTTTGAAATGTTTTTTTATACTTCTAATTTATTATTAATTTTTATTTGTTTTCTCATATTATAGTTAATTGTAAAGTAATGGCAAACTTAATAAAATCTTTATAAGTAATTTAAAGTAGAAAAATAAACTTAAATAAAAATACTTTTGACGTATTTTATACAAGTTCTTATATGATTTTTTTATGTATCTATGTATAATATTAATAGGCTAGGCGATTTCTTGTGACTGCATTGTATTTGTTTCAATTGAAATTGCATAAAACAAATTTTTTTTATCTAAAAATTGTATCTCTCCATATAAATTAACAAATTAATTGTTACTAGCAGATTCCAGCGCTCGAAATTCGAGTGCAAATTCTAGGAAATTTTATGTTTTCATTTAATAAAGACCTTAAAGGCATGCTTCACAATTCAACTCATTTTAAATGAAGAACACAAATTCAACATATTAACACAAACACATTAACAAATTTAATAAACACACACATAGCATTGTATAATTTTATGTATATGTTAGTAGAAACTTTAAACGATCATAACTCCCAAAAAATGTTCCAGACGATGAAAATCTGTAAATCCGGTTAACAACTAAAAAGAAATACCTTTCAAATGATAAAATTTTTGTCACAATCGGGGTAAAACTATGAAACTTACATCGGTCACAAGACATCGTCTAGCCTATTAATTTATAGATATCCTTCCACATCAATACATCTATATATTTCATAAATATTTTAAATTTTAATTCCTTTGTTACAGATTTAACTTTCATGTGAAATATACACTTTAATTCCGAATAAATTAGCTCATTCTTAACCCTGTAAGTTTACTCTACATGTTAGTTCAAATAGGTTACTCTTCCTCGAATTAACAAACTTTTATTTTTATTTTTTAAATTCTAACAGAACGATTTTTAAAGTAAAAATATATATAAAAATCATAAAAATATAAAATAAAATTGGATAAGAATTTGAACTTTTTTTTTTGGTTTTTGAGTAAGAGTAATTGAGCGTCGTTGATTCGAGGGTTACTAAACCGCCATTATAGCAAAATATGACCTAGTAAAGATTAAGATCTATACCTCTAATTCTCAAGGTATCATTATATGACTTTAGTAAAAAAAAATTTTAAAAAAATCTAAAAATATTGGCCGTTTATTTTGAAAAATTTTTGCCGCCGGCTTTTCATTTTTTCACTTTTACAAATATATATCACAAAAAAAAAATGTATTTTCAAATTAAAAAAAAGATTGTAGGTATAACAAAATATCCCCGATTATAACAGCCAGCCAGTAAGTGACTAAATCAGATTTATAAATATGTATTTTAGAAAAAAAAAAGAAATTCTTAAAACTCGAGTTAAATTTCTGAAAGTACTCATTTTAAATTGTTTTAATTTAAACGTATTTAAAACTACTAGCAGATTCCAGCGCTCGAAATACGAGTGCAATTCTAAGCAACTTTATTTCTCAACTTAGCCAATTCACAAACCAACATTTTTTGCTTTATTATTATTGTGAATGAAGATAATAAACTCATTAACTAACACATTAACAAATTTAATAAACACACACATAGCATACGTATAATGTTATGTATGTGTTAGTAGCAACTTTAAATGCATTTTACTCAAAATAAAGGAAACAATTAAAAAATCTGTAAATCTGGTGAATTGCTAAAAAGAAATACCTTTCAAATAATATACGTTTGCTCCAAATCGGGATAAAACGGTAGAACAAAAAATCGGTAACAATAAATCACCTAGCCTATTAATATTATAGATATGTAAGACAATTTTAATAAACATTTCAACAATTTGATAATTCGATTATTGTGAATGAAATTACGGAATTAAGCAAAAAACGAAGGTAGAGAAATATATAAAATTTAAATGGAGATTCAGAAAATGTACTTACATTTTTTGATTTTTATTTTTTCGAGCAAATATAAAAATATCAAACATAGGCAAAACTAGTGAGAAACATCTGGCCCAACTCTAAAAAGAAATGCTTCGTTAGAAGTTTTAAGTGGCATTAATATTAAACTAGCAGAGCCCAGCTCTCGAAATTCGAGTGCAAATTCTGGGAAATGTTATTTTTTCATTCAATTTTTTTCTTTCGATGATTTTTTAATCTATAAAAAAAAATTGTCAATATTTAAATAAAATTCATTAAATTGTGAATTTTTAAATAAAATTCAGTAGAAAAAAATTGTGAATATTTAATTAAAATTCTTTAAATTGTGAATTTTTAATTTTTAAATAAAATTCAGTAAATTTCATTATAAATATTTGTTCAACACATTGTGTTTGTTAATAAGTAATTTTATAAGAGCCTAAAGGTATGCTAAGTCCCGGTTCACATCAGGCAATTTTTATTGCGCAACTTTTCAGTTTGTTGGAGACAGGGAAAAGAAGAGTGGTATTTGGTATGGAGTTGCTTCTACTCGGAAATCCGTTTTGTTGTGCCATTTGTAATTATAAACACGAAGTTAGCTGCGGTATTGAGTTCGACATTTCTTTTCATTCTTTTCTTCGCTGTGAAAAATTATTATTTTTTTTTTTATTTAATTTTTTCTTTGACTTCCATTTTTTCACACAAATAGATTTTTCACTTTGTACCAATAATAAATTTTTTTTACACAAACTAAATAAAATTAACGATAAAAAAAGTAAGAATTTGTAAGCAAAAGAAAACGAAACTTGCTTGAAACAAATTTCTCTGTGTGAACATTAAGGCAACTTTAAAAGAGAATTGCAAAGAAGTTGAGCAACAAAAATTGCATCATGTGAACCGGGACTAATCAATTTTAGCCAATTCACAATTCAACATAATTCGAATAAACACACAGCATTGTATAGTTTTTTTTTTTTATTTGAAGCTTAAATATGTATGTGTTAGTAGCAACTTTAAATGAATTTTACTTTAAAAAAATGTTCCAGATCGTGGAAATCTGTAAATATGGTGGACAGCTAAAAAGAAATACCTTTCAAATGGGGTATTTTTTTGTCAAAATCGGTTGATGACTAAAGGCGTAAAATCGGTCACAAGAAATCGCCTTGCCTATTAATATTATATATAGATGCCAAAAAAAATTTCAATTGCGAAATTCCGCTATTCTGAACTCCACCCTAGGTTTTGAGTTTACAGAAATTTGTGGACACATTGCACTATTTATAACAAATGAAAACAAAATATTTGAAAAAGTAAACAAGTTTTCAAAACTTAATAATAAATTTTTATAACAAACATCCTGAATTTGTAGAATTTTTTACAGGTGTCGCCATATTTTAGACCACATCTTAGTACATTGATACCCGATTAACCCCATTTTAAATACCACCCAG
The DNA here is from genome assembly GCA_963682025.1 of Cordilura impudica. Lineage (NCBI taxonomy): Eukaryota > Metazoa > Arthropoda > Insecta > Diptera > Scathophagidae > Cordilura > Cordilura impudica. The sequence goes on along the minus strand of OY821521.1, from coordinate 171,794,766 downwards.
CTCGAAATAATGGCAAACAATATTGTCATAAGTTTATCCACGTAAATGGTTTATTTTGTGATTTCAACAGACAGACGGACGGACGGACAGACGGACATCACTATATCGACTCGAGTTGTTATAAGAATCAAGAATATATGTACTTTATGGGGTCGCAAAGATTTTTTTCGATGCGTTACAAAAGGTATGACAAACTGATGTATACCCTCTGCACATTGGTGTGAAGGGTATAAAAATATGGCTTTCATGCCAGAAGGGCGGTGGTATAAATCATAGAATTGTATGATATTTGACATCTTATACGCCACCCTTTCCGCGTGAGCCCTCGATATGTAAAAATAATGCATTTTACAATTGTGTTAAAACTAGATACAAAAAATCAACTAAAAACTTGTGTAAAACTTCAAAGTGATTTTTTGTTCAAGTCAATAAAATCCAACTTTTTAAATATGAAAAGTAAAATATAAATTAATAGCATTTAATTTTTTATTAATTTATTTATGCTTTTTATTTTTCAAATTCAATTCTGACCACCTATAAAATTTGCTAAATTACTTAAGTTTTCTTTTTGTAACTTAAAAAAATAAATATTAATAGTTTTTAAATGCTTTTTCGGTCACTATCTACAAGAATTGTTGGGATGCGTTTTACACGAAAAAAAAAATTTTTTTTTTAAATTAAATTCTAAAAATTAATATTATAATTTATTTATATCAGTTAAACAATCTATTAGTGAAAATATGAAATTTTTTAAGATAGCTTCAAAAAAAAAAAACTTAGGTAATTTAGAATATTTTGTTATTTTAACAAAGCTGTTTTTATTGACATAAGCAAAAAGACTTCGGACCTTGAATTTTATACAAGTTTTAAAATGAAATTAAATTGTGTGTATATTTTCTCATATTTTACCTTAGTGTTTCTATTGTAACCTATCGCTACGGAAAAATTCAAATGAACCTGTGCTAGGTTCTGTCATTTTGACACGGCGAAGGGTTTGTTAGCCGTTTGTGACCTGTCACGCAACTCTTTTTGTGTGTAGCCAAATTTTTTTAGATTTGTTGTTTCGTCAAATTATTTAATTTGAAGGATTTACGCATTTTTTCTATTGACCCAAAAATATATTTTATCAAAAAACTTGTATAAAATGCGTATAACCTCAAAAGTTTTTTTTTTTGTTCAAAAGTTTTTTTTTTTTGTTCAAGTTCAAAAAAGTAAAATGTAACTACCTCCATAGTATTCGAATTTTGTTTAGTTACCTGTTTTTCCCAGTCAATTTTAACCACTTTCAAAATACACCCTTAATTACCTAACTTTTTCTTTTGTAACTAATTAAAACAAATTAAAAATTTTGTTCGAATGTTTTGTTTAACTGGCATAAGTTAATTATTTCAAATATAATATTTGTATTTTCTAATTGATATTTTTAATAGATGGCGCAACAAAAATATCAAAAAAAAATAAATGTGAAACAGATAGAGCATAAAGTGTTCAAAAAAACACTATGTATTTTTTTAACATTTAAAACTAACCCATAAAAACCAAGTTTTTATTATACTCAATTTCTTTGTAAATTAAGGGGGGTACTATTATTATATAATTAAATAATTGATTGACTGAAAATTAAAAACCGTTAAAATTTCGTTACATTTTTTTTTACGAAAATTTGTTAGATAATTTCTATCATCGCCATAAGTCTTGCCTGCAAAGTTTCAGATCGATTGGATCCCGGGAAAAGGGTTAAAAATCGATCCAAAGTTTTTTTCGGCAGACGAACAGGCACTACGAGTTAAGATAAAGGGAGTAAAAGTCGTAGATGATATAAATATAATTGATTTTTTCAATAATTATGTCTGCCCATACAATTGAATTCTATTTCTTTTTTTTTTTAAATGGAAATCCAAGTAATTAACTTATATCAACCTAAAAAATATCAAAAACGTTTTTTTTTTTTAATATAATTAACTTTTGAGGATTTTTTTTAAGTATATTATTTTTTTGATATTAATAGCTACCAATTTTGAGGATTTATTTTTATTTTTTTAAATTTATTTATTTATTTTTATAAATATACATATTTTTTTTTTTAAATATATTTCTTATATTTTTTTTTTTTTTTTTTTTTTTTAAATATAATTTTTTTAAACATTAGTATTAACTTTTTTTTTTTTGTAAAAAAACTTACCAAATTTTTTTTAAGTACATCTTAATATTTACTGGGTATTTATTTATTACACCCTCCACACCTCAGTGGCAGAGGGTATACATATATAGGTTTGTTATTCCGTTTGTAACGCATCGAAATAAATTTCTGAGACCCCAAAACCATATATTTCCTTGATCATTATAACAAGTGAAGCTGATTTAGCGATGACCGTCTGTCCGTCTGTCTGTGGAAATCACGATCACGCCGTCAATATCTAAGTTAGACCGTTCGTTTTTGTATAAAACCGTTTATTAACATCCCAAAGGAGTTGCTATTTAAAATCGTCAAAATCGGTCAAAGGGTTCACGAGTTATGAATGAAACTTTGAAAAAACTTTTGAAAAAATAAAATTTTTAAGGGTGTTTCTTGTTTTTCTTAAGATATGTTGTATATGTTGTA
>OY821521.1:171737164-171789664 GCA_963682025.1 Cordilura impudica | reverse complement strand
TTATAAACTAAAAATTACTAGCTAACTCAGATAAAAATATTTTAAAATTTGCTTTATTTAATATTATTAGGTATCTGGAAATTTTTTGCCAAGAATCAGTTTTATTTTTATTTTTGAACTATCAGGGATCAAACTTTGGGTGTTATAACGCTGGCTGCGTTATATAATAAATTTCATTAGGGGTTTTCTACTCTAGTAAAAGAAAAATAATGATATTTTTCAAATAGTAAGGAATTCTTTCTATAGAAGACACGATAATTGTTTTTCATAACAAGGAATTATAATGGAAACTGGCCAACAAGAAAAACAATTAACTTAAATTTAATTGGTATTCGTAATTTAAATTTCAGTAACGACAACAGTTTCAAAGTGGTAGCCGGACCCAATATTGGTTGTAATATTCAGTTTAAGATGTAGGTGGAGGGTATCAAAGGTTCGGCTCAGCCGAATTTAACACCCTTACTTGTTTTTAATATATTTAATTTTTTTTTTTTAAATATATTAATATAAGAAATATATTTAAAATTTCTTATATTTTTTGTTTTTTTAAATATAATTTTTTTAAACATTAATATTAACTTTTTTTTTGTAAAAAAAAACGTACTAAATTTTTTTAAAGTAGGTACATCTTAATATTAACTGGGTAATTAATTTTTTTTTAATATAATAAAATTTATGATTTGTTTTTTTTTTCGTAAAAATATACTAATTTTTTTAAATAATATTAATTTTGAGGATTTATTATTTTTTGTTGTAAAAAAATATAAATTTTTTTTTTTTTTTTAAATATTTGTATTTTTTAAATATACATATTTTTGCTTTAATATTAATATTAACTTTGAGGGTTTTTTAAAAAAAATATATATAAAATAAAATTTTATTCTTTTAAATAATATTAGCTTATGAGGATTTTTTTTTCTGATTGAAAAATGAAAAATAAAAACTGAAAAATGAAAAATAAAAAATGAAAAATTAAAAATGAAAAATAAAAAAGGAAAAATAAAAAATAAAAAATTAAAAACGAAAAATGAAAAATAGAAAATGAAGAATAAAAAATAAAAATAAAAAATTAAAAATAAACAAGTAAGAAAATTATAGTCGGTCTAGCCTTAGGCACAACTAATTGGATATAGAAAATAATTATAAACCAAATTTGAGTGGCATTGTTATTAATTTTTTTTCCTTTGAATGTGAAAAAGTTCATATCGGAGGCTATATTTCTATGGGGACTAGGTCGAAAAATGGACCGATCCTGACAATATTTGGTAAGGTCACTTATTTTTTTTTGCAAAAACATATACAAACCAAATTTGAGAAAAATCAGACAGGCGGACGGACATCGCTAGATCGACTCAGAAAGTGATTCCGAGTCGATCGGCATAATAAAAGATGGGTCTAGGTCAAATATTTTTGGTAGTTACAAACATCAGCACGAAATCATTATACCCTGACCACATAGTGGTATAGGATATAAAAATGAAAAATGAAAAACGAAAAATGAAAAACAAAAAAGAAAAACGAAAAATTAAAAACTAACCGGCTGAAATAATAAATAATAATAAATATTTTTATATTAGCAGAGCCCCTGCAGTTGATTGCTATAATTGATACGTAGATGACGCTTTCTGTTTGATTTTAAAATGTGCCATAAAAAAATCTTTAATTACTAGGTTGGTTTACACATCTCCCCTGTAATCGGACTCAGATGATTTTTTTTTCTGTACTATTTATACCATACTAGTTTTTTAAATTATAATTAACTTTTATTTTTTTAAATATTAACTTTTGAGAAATTGTTTAGTTTTTTTTTTATAGAAAAAAAATATACCTTAATATACTTAATTTGTTTCTTTTTTGATAAAATATAATAAATGTTTATAATATTAATAGGCTAGGCGATTTCTTGTGACCGATGTTTTGTTCATCCGTTTTATCCCTATTTAGACAAAACGTATATTTTTTAAAAGGTATTTCTTTTTAGCTGTTCACCAGTAAATTACATTTAAAGTTGCTACTAGCACATACATAAAATTCTACGTATGCTATGTGTGTTTTATTAAATTTGTTAATGTGTTTGTAAGTTTGTTTTCTTCATTCACAATAATAAACAAAAAAAAAAAGTGCTGGTTTGTGAATTGGCTAAGTTGAAAAAAAAGTTGCCTAGAATTTGAACTCGAATTTCGAGCGCTGGAATCTACTAGTTTCTTTAAATATTAATATTAACTTTTGAAGATTTGTATTTTTTTTTTATTTTAATAAACTTGTTTATATTTTAAATTAAAATTGAAAAGAAAAAATCTTCGAATTTTACTAAATTTTTTTATATATTTATTGGTTATATTTATACCCTATACCACTATGTGGTTTGGGTATAATGACTTTGTGCTGCTGTTTGTAACAACCAAAAATATTTGACCTAGACCCATCTTTAATTATACCGATCGAATCAGAATCACTTTCTGAGTTGATTTAACAATGTCCGTCCGTCCGTCCGTCCGTCTGTGTGTCCATGTAAAGCTTGTAATCAAACTGGAGGTCGCAAATATGAATATATTTTGACGAAATTTGGTATATAAGCTTCTATCGGCCATGGGATGAACGCTATTGAAATTGGTGAGAATCGGTCCATGTTCAGACCTAGCCCCCATACAAATTACCCATATGAAATCGACATAAATTGCCATAAGATCCAAATTGTCATATAGATCTTACTCAAATTGTGTTTGTATGCGTTCATTACATCCACTAATGAGTAGTCCAAAAATGATCCCTTTGACCCCATATAGAGCTGCTTCCCGATCTTCACTTAAATCTATTAAAAAACAAAAATATTGCACTGATTCTTCTCAAATTTTGTTTGTACATATTTTTGCAAAATACAAGAGACTTTACCAAACATGATCAGGATCGGTCCATTTTTGGACCTAGTCCCTTTATAGATATAGCATCCGATATGAACTTTTTCATATCTGCAACCAAAAAATTAATAAAAATCCCACTCAAATTTGGTTTTTGCTTATTTTCAATGTCCAGTTAGTTGGGCCTAAGAGATAGGGTTTCTAAATTCATGGTATAGGGTATCGTATAGTCGGTCTAGGCCGACTATAATATTCTTACTTGTTTTATTTGTTATATTTTTATTTGTTATATTTTTATTTGTTATATTTTTATTTGTTATATTTTTATTTGTTATATATTTATTTGTTATATTTTTATTTGTTATATTTTTATTTTTTATATTTTTATTTTTATATATATATTTCTTTTTTAGTTTTCAATTAGAAATATATACCTGAAATAATCCAATAACTTTTCAGTGTCCTTTTTTGCGACTACCATCTCTAAAATAATCTGGCATCTTTGGCCATAGTTGAAAGCTTGTGCTTATAAATGGCAACAAATTGATTGTTGCCTAACAGGTCTGGTCTGGTCTGGGTCTATAAAAGAATAAATGAGAGTTAACCAAAACATTTAACACAAATAGACTACATGTCTGTCTAACCATCCAGTTTTCTGTCCCTTGCTCTTGCGTCTTCTTGTAAAGCCAACAACCATTACAAAGTTGTTGTTATCGTGTTACAAAGCAATAAACAGAAATCAGAGCAGCAAAGGAATTTATACTTTAATATCATAAATTTCTTTATTTCCATTAATTAATTTTCTAGAAACAATTTTTTGCAACTGCTTTTAGTGATTTGAAAATTGAAATTGAAGTTTGAAATCACTAAAATTTTTTAATTATAAAATTTTACTTTAATTGAAATCTTTTACAAATTGAGTTATGAATTTTGAGTTCCATTCGTAGAGTAATAGATTAAAAAAATTTGTGTTCGTAATTTATATTTAATTTCGCTTTAAAATATTTCTAAAAAATATTATCTTTTAAAAAAAAAATTACTTTACTCTTTTACTTAAAAATAATTATTTTTTTTAACTAAATTTTTTACAAAATTAAAAACAATATTGATAATTCCATTTGTAATATTGTTGAAAGTTTTAAATCATTCAATTCAAATCTTTATGGACTTAAGAATAAATTTATATAATTTTGAATTTAAATGGAAATTTGACCTTTCCATTTGTAATAGGTTCAAATATGTACGTATTTTTATATACTTTTCTTTCAAAACAAATTATATTAATATTTTGTTTTCAATATAAACAGTTATGCCGTTTTCTTTTCTAACAAAAAATGTCGCATTTTATTTGCACTTTTTTCGAAAAGTGTATTTTTTTTATATATTTAAATTAGGAGTAACCTAATTTTATACATCAATCGAGAGGTCTCAAGGTGCTGTGTTCATAAAATGCAAAAAATTTTGATTATTATCCTCCTTGAAATCATGGGATGAAAATATTCAAAAAAGGGGAACAATGTTTAAATTTCTCACACTATGATCTGAAAGAAGTCAATGGCTACAATTTCTTGCGATTTACGAGCGCTCGACTTTGAGACCTTTCGATTGATGTATAAAATAAGGTTGCTCTTAATTTAGAATATATAAAAAATACACTTTTCGAAAAAAGTGCAAATAAAAGCGACATTGTTTGTCAGAAAAGAAAACGGCATTAGTCAACAATCAAGCGCTTTGGCATTTAAATTTTGATAGATCAGAAAGTAGAGTTAATCGATTTGGCAACTGAAACATCCATTTAACTCTGTCTGTTTGTTTGTTTAAGCCAGTATGTTGTTATCAAATTTTCACAAACTTCCCGACAACTACCTAGAGCTCTAAACCTTTTAACATTTATGTGTAAAATGGATGATAATTTATTATTCAATCAATCAGTACATGATCTGATCATTATTTCTTTAGGTTAACATAAAATTGTATAAAAGCATGTCATAATTCTTTTTTTTTATATTTATAGTTGTTATAATTCAAGTCAATTATTTTTACATAATTTAGATTAGATATAGAACAAATTGTATTAAAGAAGATATTTGATCCTTGAAATTGTAATAGTTTTTGATTAATATAAATTTTAATCATCCAAGAGGGAATTATGCAATTTGGAAATTAGTAATATTCAGTTAATTGTTCTAAGAATTAAGCTTAAAAATTAATACTGGTGAAATGATAGAAGAGTAAAAAATTGTATCAATAGTTTTTTATTTAAGGTCGAAACTATTGGCGACTTTTCTTCAATTTAGGAATAAAATCTTTTTAATTTGAAGCTTATAAAATAATTCATTAGGAATGTTTTGATGGAACCGTAAAAAGAATTTTATTTCTTGTTTTGTTGATTTAAAATAGAAATTTAAATTAATATCAATTGTTTATCATTCAAATGAATTATGATTCAATTTGAGAATGTATTTTTTTTTTTAATTTTAAGCTCCCAAAATAAATTGTAAGGCCATTGTTTCGTGGAATTCTGAACTAAAATTGTTTTATTTAGTTTTTTTTTTTAATTGAAGTATAAATTCGATTAATTTGTAATATTTTCGAATTTTTAAACAATAAAACAATTTCAAAGAATTACACACAGCCCGACCTTTACCTTTACCTTTAACATAGAGTACAATATGCTGATTCCGAAACCGTTTTCCAATTTTTTCATCAATTGGCTATCGAAAAAAGCCATTTTTAAAATTTTGCTAGACTTTAATTACCAACTAGCAGATTCCAGCCCTCGAAATTCGAGTGCAAGTTCTAAGAAATTTTATTTTTTCATTAAATAAAGACCCTAAAGGTATGCTAATCAATTATAGCCAATTCGCAAATCAACACAAAAACAAACTTATTTTTATTACAAACACATTAACAAATTTAATAAACACACACATACATAGCATTGTATAATTTTATGTATGCGTTAGTAGCAATTTTAAATGCAATTTACTCAAAATAAAGGAAAAAATTTAAAAATCTGTAAATCTGCAAAACGGCTAAAAAAATACCTTTCAAATAATATACGTTTGGTCAAAATCGGGATAAAACGGTAGAACAAAACATCGGTCACAAGAAAACGCCTAGCCTATTAATATTATAGATAGTGAGTTGTTTGCTTTAGTTTACAAGTTAATATCTCTCCTGTTTCCAAAGGCATACAATAAATTAAAAACGCAGGACTAAATGTTTCGAGCTTAAATAAAATTTTGCTGGGAAATAAAATGCCTTTTTATATACTACCATGGGAAATGTTCTTCTGAGATTAGCGAAGTCATTCCAAGTGCCCTAGTTTCAGTTCACTCTACCCGCTTCTCTAGTAGATCACATCCGTTGACCGCACAACGCATTATAGGGAGAATTCGTTTATCAGTCGAACTAGCCGACTGTGGAATAAACTCCCCGCACAGGTTTTTCCTGACAAATATCCACAAACACTATTCCCTCTTTCCTCCTTCCCATAACCTATTTTCCTGAACAATACAATGCACTGCATTTGTAGGGGGCATCCCATGAGTCTTGCTTAATAAAAAAAAAAAAACTAATAGCATTTTTAAAACCAGCGTGCCTTGTTAAGTCTGAATTTTTGAATTAAACTTTAGCAAAATGAGAAAATGGTACTCGGTGGTAAGATCTAAAAAGGGCTGAAATGCTAATTTCAAAGCTTCCTATCAGCGCCCCAGTAGGTGAGTAGGTAGCGTGCTCGCCTATCATGCGGGGGTCGTGGGTTCGATTCCCACCAGAGGCTGTGGTGTGTCGCTGCAAAAAAAAAAAAAAACTAGCCAAAATTAGAAGCCATCGGCTTCGCGGAACTAGGCTTAAAAAAAAAAATAAAAAAAAAAAATATATATCGTAATTAAACATGACTTGAGGTCAAATTAGCTGATATAACCAAAATTGACTTAACAGTTTCTGGATGCAAGACCAGTGTTGGCAAAAAAAGATTCACAAACTTGCCTTAATTATCCCTTAATCGAAGTTTATATCTCGAATCAGTTAACAGATGCCGGTAAATCAGTTATTCTATGACGAAATTAATTAGTTTTCGTTAAAAGCTTCGGAAATTAGGCTAAGAATTAATTCTTAGTGAATTGGTTTCACAGAGTAGAAAACTTTTTTTAAATAGAATTTTTTTTATTATTTTGTTAATGTGTCGATTTAATAAAAGTTAATGAATGGTTCAGGATAATTTTCATTCAATTTGGGAATTAATTCTCTTATAATGAAATCTGTAAGAATTAAGCTTTTAAAAAATTCTTAAAGAATTGTTTTCGAAGAATGGAAAATTATTTTTTAAGCATTTTGTTAAAGTATCGAATTAATGAAAAAAGCCGTTCAAGGTAATTATAACTAATTTATGATTTAATTCAATTACCATAAAAGCTTTAAGAATTAAGCCTTCCAGTGTTGCCATTTTAACATTTTAGTTGCTAGATTTAGCAACTTTTTTTTGCCGTTTAGCATCCCAAATTTATGAAAAGATGCTAGATGCTAACTTAGCACCTTTTATTAATAAAAAGTTGCTTTTAGCCTCTTTTTTTTTGTGATTTTTTTTCATTATTTTTGAATATACAATTTTAATTTTAATGGTATTGATATGATTTAATTTCTCAAAGTGTAATACGAGAATTTTGTGGACTATTCTTTTTACCACTCTGCTCGTTTCTTTCAACAAATATAACAAAACATTTTGAAATAGAAGAATGTAAACACAACAACAGTTTTTAATGAATTAAAAAGTCGATTGGCAAAAAGTATTATTGCATTAAAAAAATGCTAAAATTTTCAATACAAAGCACATTAAACCGGGTAAAAGAACTGATAACTAATATATTAGAAGAGTTTAAATTTAGATCATCTGAAACAGAAAAAATTCAAATCCACTGGAGTTTTATCACAGAACAATATTGGGATACACAACCTTTTTATGGAGTGAAGTTAACAAAAATTCTATTGGCGAAAATCCATTTAAAGAGTTATCAATATTTGTATTGTCTTTATTAGTTTTGTCTTTCTCAAAAGCCGAAGTTGAACGTTTGTTTAGTTTAATTGCTTTAGTTAAAAGCAAACTTTGAACAGAATAAAATCGAGTTGTTCTGTAATACGTATAAAAGAAGGTTTGAAATTGAAAAATGGGTGCTGTTACACATACAATATATCGAGCGATGTCGTTGATAAAAGTCGACCGACAGAGCCAAGAAGAATTTGAAGATGACATCACAGAAATATTATATTCCATAAACCAATTATTGTAGTATTATCGAATCTTTTGATAATGTAAATTCTGTTATATTTGAAATTTAAAAAAATCCCTCTAAAATTAAAAAAATTTGAAATTAAAAAAACTCAATTTGATGTTAAAAAAAATTACAGATAAAATCCAAAATAATTTGAAAAAAATTTAAAAAATATAAATCGAAACTTATATTTTATATTAATTTTTCGATTGCCAAATGCCAAAGAATTTATTAATAAGTATTTAATTTTTCAATATAAAGGTAATTAAATTTAAAAAAACAAAACTTAGCATCTTTTTTTTGACTCCAGTACGTTTTAGCATCTTTTTGTTTGCAATTTAGCATCTTTACAATTTCAAATTATGGCAACACTGAAGCCTTCGATCAAATCCTTAGAGAATTGGTTTCAAAGCAAGTTAAATTGTTAGAAGTTTTACAATTAATTTTTCTCAATTTCCGAATTAATAAATATGTTAATGATTAATAACTATGTTAATGAATAAAAGCTGGTTTAAAAGATTGAAAAAACATTTTTTTTTTAATTAAAATCGAAAATTTATTACTTCCTTTACATTAATATCACATTAAAACAAATTTAAATCATACAATTTAGTAATTAATTATATACAATTTAATTTTTTTATTGGAAATCTTCAAATTCTATCAAAGCTCTGCCAGAAATTGCTAGTAAAATTGATGCACTCAATAAAAGTTACTATACTTGTATGAAAAGATTGAGAGTAGACGTGAGAGACACTTCTCTACTCGTACTCTTTTGAATTAATTTTCTTTGTTTGCGGAAAACTTCACTTCATCTAGCAGAGCTGCCAATATGGGAGTTTTTGCAATACGATTTTTTTTTGTATACATAGTGATTATGGATAAAATGCCGACTTAAAGTACATACAAACAATAATAAGCTCAATATGTATGAAAAATTCAAAACTGCTTTGTATCAATTTTAAACGTGTCGTTTTATAGAATGAGCTAATAAATCAATATAAAGCATAATCTTGAAATTCTAGTTTTTGATTTTTAATAATCGTAAGGCGTAAGGCGGCCTTTGATGCATATACATATGTAAGCCTGAATTGTATTTTATTTTTTTTTTTTGTGTAACTAGTGGCAACACTGTTTTTACTTAAATTCTATAAAATAGAAGAGCATCAGGATAAAATAAGGTAGTAACACTAACCATACTGTGAGAAACAGAGAGAGAGAGAGACAGAGAGCGTGAGCGTGAGTGACAATAGCCGTTAAATACCAAAGAGAATTCCAATAAGAGCAGAATTTTTTTTTTTTATAAGAATGATAATGAAAAAACAGTTATTTTGTTATTTTATTTACATTGCAAAACAACCCCCCAAACAATCCAATTGCTGTTCCCACACACACACACACACCCCCCAAACCACCCACTCATTCGTACACCGCCACTGAGACAACGCAGGCAACGGCGATGCTAAATTATTAAGTTCATTGTGTATGTATTTGACATTCGTTTAACTGACGTTAAGCATAACGTACGCACTTTTTTCTTTTTTGGCTTAACACTAATCAACTCACATCCAGTAAAATATAAACAAATTGTGTAAATTAAGATAGAATTTTTTAAAAATATAAATTTCCAACAAAAAAAAAAAAAAAACACTTGTTTTAAAATCCAAAATAACAAAACAAAGAAAGCAAATAAAATAAAAATTTCTTTCAAACAATCATTCAACATTGAGAAATTTATCAAATAAAACAATTTTCCTTTACGACTTGTCATTAAAAGTGAGTGGTGTGTATGTGTATCAATCAAAAAGAAAATACAAAAAAATAGTTTTGCAAAAATCGAGAAATTCGTTTAGTGTTTAAAAAATTTTCTATATAGCGGCGGTGAGTGAAATATTTTTCATAAAAAGTGTTGTTTACAAATAAATTATATTTCTAATAAACAAAAAAATTAATATATGTATTTGCCAAAATATTTTTCCAACATTTTTTTGTTGCGTATTTTTCTGTTTTGTTTTTATGAAAAAATTCTTATTCGTTTTAAAAGAAAAAGCGTCGTTTTTGTGTGTGTTTTCCTATCATTTCTTCTATATCCTTTTTTCATTTTGTCTCTTGCTCTGGAAAATTCATGCCTGTTTGTTCTGTTTTCCCTTTTTGGTGTATTTTCTATTTTAAGCTTCGCCGTCGTCGTTGTCGTTTCATTTTCGCTTGCCAGCTATCTGTCTGTCTCTGTCTGTCTATGACAGTGTTATTGTGTGTGTGTGTGTTTGATTTTATTGTAAGGGTTATCAAATTGTAAATCAAGAATTTTCTTCAATTTCTATATTGGATTGTGTTCTGTTTAGAATTATTACAAAGTTTTTATCCGCGACGGACGATAACTAAAAATAAAAACAGTGTATAAATGGTAAATATTTTATTTTCTATTTTCAATTTCAATCCCTTTCATTCCCTTAGTTTAAACTTTAAAGTAAACAAGCGTTTTTGTTTTTCGAGTGTTCAGTTATTTTAATGGGTTGCCATCCTATTTAAAACTTCACAATTGTGAGATAATGCGAACAAAACTTAGAGACGGAATTTTGCTGACATTTTTCGTCTGTAATTGAGTTTTTGAATAGTTGTTCTGTAACTCAGATTTGTTTCAAATTTTTTCAACTGATACAACTTCGATCGGTTCAAAGTTTTTACAACTCATTAAATTTTATTATGATTCAAGCAAAATATTTTTAGTAAAATGTGTGGTAATAATTTTATTCACCTCGAAAGTTAATTTCAAAACATTTTTTTTTTTAAATATTGCAAATTTTATACTAAGCTTAAGGTTTTGAATAAAAATTTTCAACACTCATTAAATTTTATTGTGAATCAAGCCAAATATTTTGTTTTGTCGTAAAAAAAATATGTGGTAACAATTTTATTCACTTCAAATTGTTCTGAAAAAATTAAATTTGCAAATTTTGGAAATTTTATACTAAAGAAAATACTTTTCGAATCTGAAAAGTTTTTTTCTTCTAGGATCATAATATCGGAAATTCTTATTCAAAATCAAAAATAATTTCTGATTATGAGGTTTTTAGCTTTTAGATAATTAAATAATTCTTTCTAATAACAACAAATCAGATTCTGGGGAATTTTTCCTTCAGTATTTTCTAATAGCAAATATCAAAGATATTTTTCCATCTTCTAAGAGTTTTCTTCCCATATTTCTAAAGGAAGTGAACCCCATTCTTATGGAATTTTTTTTTTGATACAGCCAAATTCTGAGATTTTTATCCTTAAATATTCTAAAAACTTTAAGAATTTTTTTGATTAGAAAAATTAATATGAAAATCAATTAATCGATCTAAAATATTTGTATAGAAAAATTCTCTAATATTTCTAAAATTCTAATATTTCTATAGAAAATTACTGAAATAGTCCTTAAGAAAAATTCTACATTAAAGAAAAATCATTTAGATTAGTTTAACCTGATTCTAAGGGTTTTTGTTTTCAATATAGACAAATTCTAAGACATTTTCCTTAAAGTAAAATTCTCAACACTCTAAAACAAAATTGAATAAAAATTTCAATCATTCAAGTGAATTATCATGCGATAGAGATTAAATCTGTCTATATCAATAGAAAATTTTAAGAATTTAAGTGTGGGGAAATTCATTCTATATTCATCCGTAATTTTTTGAAATAGAAAGAATTATTTCACAAATATTTCCTTACAAAAAGTTCAAAAGATTATTAAAATTTCAATACAATGTTCTAATTCTAATAAATTTTATTATTTTTTATAAAAATAAAAAAAATCTCATTTTCGATCTGTATCATTTTAATGATTGAGTTTGAAATTATTCAGGCTCAAGATCAAATATTTTTACTTTAAATAAAGCAAAAGCATTGGCACATTTTTTTCAAAAAATTGATCTATATTCTGCAGGACATGTTATACAGCTATTTCGGGAAGAGAATACAAGCAAAAGTTATACTATTTAAGCCTCTTCCAGTATAATATAATTCAACTAAACTATTTTTCTCTGATTTCAAGAATATTTTGAAATAAAAGTTATCTAAATATTAAGATGTTTTAGTTACAGAAATATCTTTATTTTTTAGAAAAATTTATGTTTTGAGACGTTTTCCATTAGTTTCATTTTCTATTGACTATCTAAGAGATTCTTCATAAAGAAAAAACCATTAGTTAAAAAAAAAAAAAAAAACGTTTTTGGTATAGAAAAACAAAAAGATTTCTCAAATTCTATGACATTGACATAAAAAATTACTTACAAATTTGAAAACATTTTTGCTTATAGAAAATACTCAATTTCTCCAAGGTTCGATTTTCACCTCAAAATTGGAGATACATTTTTTTAATTTTTTGAAACCAGTTTCACTTCAAAAATTTTTTTTCTTTAAAATGTTTTTCCATTGAATATTTATTTTATCACCAAAATATTTGTTTTGGTAATTTTCAGATTCTGGAAAAAAATGTAATTCACCTCATTTTTGTAAAAAAAAAAAATTTTGATTTTTGACAGATATTTTCTTTCAGTCAATCAATTATTTAATTACATGATGGTAAATTAATTTACAAATAAAGGGGAGTATTATAAAAACTTGGTTTTTATGAGTTGATTTTATAATTATTTAATATTATTTATTTATTTTTATTTATATTTTTTATTCATTAATTTTTTGGTTTTTATTTTTTTTTTAGTTTATTTCTTAATTTATTTTTTAATTATTTTTAAAATTTATTTTTTTCAGTTATTTATTTATTTTATTTTTTAATTATTTATTTATTTTATTTTTTAATTATTTATTTATTTTATTTTTAATTATTTTTTTTATTAAATTTTTATATATTTACTTTTATTTGTTTATTCATTTTTTATATTAATATTTTTTCAAATTTTTTTTATATACATATTTATTTTTATTTATATATTTATTTTTATTTATTTTATTATATATTTTTTTATTTATTTTTTAAAATTTTTTTTACTTCCAAAATATTTTAGCCTAAAAATTGAAAAAAAAATTAATTCTGAGTATGTAAATGGTAATGTGCAGATTCTGATTTTTTTCCTTAGCGCATTTTTTTCTAAAGACATTTTCTATGATATAAAAAATTTCTGAATTTCAGAAGCATGGAAACAGACAATTTTTAACTTAAAATTCGTATCCAGAACATTTTCCGCCCAAATAAATTTTCTATGTATTATTTTGTGATAATTTTCTTTATAACAAATTTTTAAATTTCTTAAATAATAATCCTGTTTCTGTACCAATTATCAGTTTCTGACATATTTTTTCCGTAAGGCAAAATCTCAGATTCTGAAATATATTTTCTATTTTGTCCGATTTTTCTAAAATTTTCTATAGAAACATTTTTGGATTTAACCCACTTATCAGTTTGTTTGAGGCGAATTTTGATAGTTAAATTTTACCCAATTCCTAGCAAGATAGAGATGTGAAACTTTCAGCATTTACATAATATGTATGTAAAGTGGATGCCCATAATATACTGATATTTTTTTGGATGTCAATAATATACCGATTTTTTTTTTAATTCATAAAAATAAAAATTTGGAAATATTTCTATAGAAAAAATCTGATATAATTTTTTTATAGAAAAATACTGAAATAATCAATAGAAAAATTCTGAAATATTTTTTTTTTTTTTTTACAAAATTCTGAACTATTTCTATAGAAAAATTCTAAAATATTTCTATACAAAAATTCTGAAATATTTTTACAGAAATATATGTTAATTTTTTAGTTGACCTTTTTATATGTAATCCAAAAGGTTCAAGGTTCAATGTTTGTTTTTAAATCCTTTATTCACCGATATTTCGCTACTCTTTGAGTAGCATCATCAGGGCTAGCTATATTTGGACTATATTTTTAAAGCATAATTCTGAAATTTGTCTATAGAAATTTCTGAAATATTTCTATAGAAAAACTAAAATATTTCTATCGAATAATTCTGAAGTTTTTCGTTGAAAAAATTCTAAAATATTTACTTACATACATATATCGAAATATTCTGTAATATTTATATAAAAAAAAAATACTGAAATATTCCATTGAAAAATTTTGCAATATTTCTTTAAAAAAATTCTAGAATATTTCTATACAAAAATTCTGTTATTTTTCTATAGAAAAATTCTGAAATGGCACTTTAGAGAAATTCTACATTATTTTTTGTTTAATTCTGAAATATTTCTAATGAACAATTATGATATACTAGCAGATTCGAAATTCGAGTGCAATTTCTAGGAAGCTTTTTTTCAACTTAGCCAATTCACAAACCAACACTTTTATGGTTTATTATTATTGTGAAGAAACACAAACACATTAACAAATTTAATAGAACACACATAGCATATGTGTAATTTTATGTATGTGTTAGTAGCAACTTGAAATGCAAAATACTCAAAATAAAGAAAAAAAATTGAAAATCTATAGATCTGCAAAACGGCTAAAATGAAATACCTTTCAAATAATATTTCTTCGAACAATTCTGAAATATTTCTAAAGAGAAGTTCTGAAATATTTTAAAAGAAATATTCTGAAATATTTCTATGTTCTAAAATATTTCTATAGAAAATATTTATGTACATATATGTGTAGAAAAATTCTAAAATAACTCTATAGAAAAATTCTAAAATATATTTAATAAAAATTCTGAAATTTTTCGTTAAAAAATTCTAGAAGATTTATGTTGAAATATTCTGAAATAGGCCTTTAGAAAAATTCTCCATTATTTCTTCTTAAAAATTCTTAAATATTTCTAAAGAAAAATTCTAAAATATTTTTAAGGAAAAATTCTAAAATATTTTAGAGGAAAAATTCTGAAATATTTGTAAAGAATAATTCTGAAATTTTTCTATAGAAAATTCTGAAATACATATTTCTATAGAAAAATTCTTTAATATTTCTATAGAAAAATTTTGTAATATTTCTTTAAAAAATTCTAAAATATTTCTATACAAAAATTCTCGTAATCTTTCTATAGAACAGTTCTGAAATATTTCAATAGAAAAATTCTGAATTAATTTTAGGGAAAAATTCTGAAATATTTCTTTAAAAAAGTTCTGAAATATTTTATAGAAAAATTCAAAAATATTTCTATACAAAAATTTTAAAATTCTGAAATATTTCTAAAGAGAAATTCTAAAATATTTTTAAAGAAATATTCTGAAATATTTCTATAGAAACATTTAGAAAAATTCTAAAATATTTCTTTATAAAAAATCTGAAATTTTTCGTTAAAAAAATTCTAGAATATTTATATTGAAATATTTCTATAGAAAAATTCTGAAATATTTTTTATGGAAAAATTCTGAAATATTTCTAAAGTGAAATTCTGAAATATTTCTAAAGAGAAATTCTGAACTATTTTTAAAGAAATATTCTGAAATATATCTATAGAAACATTTAGAAAAATTTTAAAATAATTCTATAGAAAATTTCTGAAACATTTCTTTATAAAAAGTCGGAAATTTTTTGTTTAAAAAAATTCTAGAATATTTATATCGAAATATTCTGTAATATTTCTATAGAAAAATACTGAAGGTAGTCGTTTAGAAAAATTCTAGAAAATTTCTTTTAAAAAATTCTGAAATATTTCTATAGAAAATTATTTTTAAAGAAATATCTTCAAATATTTTTGAAATATTTCAATAGAAAAATTCTGAAATAATTTTAGGGAAAAATTCTGAAATATTTTATAGAAAAAATTCTAAAACATTTATACTATATTTATATTGAAATATTCTGTAATAGGCCTTTAGAAAAATTCTGCATTATTTCTTCTTAAAAACTGAAATATTTCTATAGAAAAATTCTAGATTATTTTTTATGAAAAAATTCTGAAATATTTATATAGAAACATTCTGAAATATTTCCAAATAAAAATTCTAAAATATTTTTAAGGGAAAATTCTGAAATATTTGTAAAGAATAATTCTGAAATTTTTCTATAGAAAATTTTGAAATACATATTTCTATAGAAGAGCTCTATAGAAAAATTCTGAAGTTTTTCATTTTAAAAAATTCTAAAATATTTTTATAGAAATATTCTTTAATATTTCTATAGGAAAATGCTAAAATAGTCTATAGAAAAAATTAAATTTAAAAAAATTCTTAAATATTTCTATACAAAAATTCTCTTAATGTTTCTATAGAACAGTTCTGAAATATTTCTATAGAAAAATTCTGAAATAATTTTAGGGAAAAATTCCAATATTTCTATAAAAAAGTTCTGAATATTTTATAGAAAAATTCTAAAATATTTCTATACAAAAATTCAAAAATATTTCTATACAAATATGTTTCTATAAAATATTTCTTAGAAAAATTTTGAAAAATTTTTAAAAAAATATTCTAAAATATTTTTAAAGAAATATTCTGAAACATTATCTATAGAAAAATTTAGAAAAATTTTAAAATAATTCTTTAGAAAATTTCTAAAATATTTCTATATAAAAAGTCGGAAATTTTTCGTTTACAAAAATTCTAGAATATTTATATGGAAGTATTCTGTAATATTTCTATAGAAAAATATTAGAAAAATTCTAGAAAATTTCTTTTAAAAAATTCTGAAATATTTCTATAGAAAAATATGTTTTAGAAAAATTCTAGAAAATTTCTTTTAAAAAATTCTGAAATATTTCTATAGAAAAATATTTTTTAAAGATTTTCAAATATTTCTTTTAAAAAAATCGGCAAAAATTCTATACAAAATTTAAAAAAAAATTCTAAAAAGAATTCTTAAATATTTCAAAAGAGAAATTCTGAAATTCTTCTACAGAAAAATTCTGATATATTTTTGTATAAAAATGTAAACGTTTTGAAATATTTCAATAGAAATATTCTGAAATATATTTTTCGAAAAATACTGAAATATTATTAAAGAAAACTTCAGAAATATTTGTTAAAAAAATTCTGAAATATTTCTGAAATATTTCTTTAAAAAATTCTGAAATATTTTTAAAGAATAATTCTGAAATTTTTCTATAGAAAAATTCTGAAATATTTTTAAACAACTAGTATAGCCCAGCACTCGAATTGGAGTGAAAATTCTAGAAAATATTATTTTTTCATTCAGTTTAAAAACTTATGAATATTTAAATGAGCCTAAAGGTATGTTAATCAATTTTAGCAATTCACAATTTAACACATGGCGTGTCATATATAATTTAAATCATTCTCATTGACAGGGTGTGAAGAATTATTAGAAATATTTTATTTTATTTAATTTAATATATTTTTAAGACAGATTAAACGTAAATTTTATCATTCTCAGCTTCTCCATATGAACTATAACTACGCTAATTTACACACTCCTCCGTGACCGCATATTGCTTAAAAAGGGAACTAAAAATTAAGCTTCATTGTTTAATATATGTAATTCTAATATTTCTATAAAAATTCTAAATTGTTTCGATAGAAAAATTCTGAAATATATCTAGAAAAAAATTCTAAAATATTTATTTGAAAAATTCGGAAGTATTTTTAAAGAAAAATTCTGAAATATTTTTGAAGAAAATTTCAGAAATATTTTTAAAGAAAAATTCCGAAATTTTTCTTTAGTAAAATTGTGAAATATTTGTACAGAACAATTCTGAAATATTTGTAAAGAAAAATTATGAAATATTTCAATAGAAAAAGTTTTAAAAACTTCTATAGAAAATTCTGATAAATCTATAATATTAATAGGCTATGTGATTCCTTGTGACCAAGGTTCAGAAAATACACACATGAAACACACAATGTTCTGTTCAAAAGCAGCCAACACATATCTTTATTTTCATATCAATTATGTACGTTTCTAAATTTTCTACGGTGCCCAACACAATCATGACTGTGTTCGTTTTAATATTTCGTTATTTACACGAACATTTTTGTATCACGTACTTTTTGTTTCGATCACACATATTGGAGTGTTGCTTTATTTGAAGTTCGTGTTCTGGTACGTGTACTGAAGAAAAAACAGAACATGTACAATAAACAGGTTCGAGTTCAGTTATATTTTAAGTCGTGTTGTGGCTCGTGTAGTAAGAAACACAACGTGTTTTTTCTTAGAAACACAACGTGTTTTTTCTTACTACACGAGCCACAACACGACTTAAAATATAACTGAACTCGAACCTGTTTATTGTACATGTTCTGTGTTTTTTTTCACTACACGTACCAGAACATGAACTTCAAATAAAGCAACACTCAAAAATGTGTGCTTTATGTGTGATCGAAACAAAAAGTATGTGATACAAAAATGTTCGTGTAAATAACGAAATATTAAAACGAACACAGTCATGGTTGTGTTGGGCACCGTAGAAAATTTAGAAACGCACATAATTGATATGAAAATAAAAATATGTGTGTGTTGGTCTAAGTTATGTTTGTTTACATATATGTACGAGTTTTTTATTCAGTGTGTGTTTTTTCTGAACTCTGCTTGTGACCGATGTTTTGTTCTACCGTTTTATCCCGATTTTGACCAAGCGTATATTATTTGAAAGCGTATATTATTTTAGCCGTTTTGCAGATTTACATATTTTTTAATATTTTCCTATGTTTTGAGTAAATTGCATTTAAAGTTGCTACTAACACATACATAATATTATACAATGTATGTGTGTGCATATTAAGTTTGTTAATGTGCTTGTAACAAAAATGAGTTTGTTTTTTTGTGTTTATTTGCGAATTAGCTTTAATTGATTAGCATACCTTAAGGGCCTTATTTTATTTGAAAGAAAAAAAAAAAAAAAAAATACTAGAATTTGCACTCGAATTTCGAGGGCTGGAACCCGCTAGTTTCTTTAAAAGTGTTGATTTGTTACTTTAGAAAAATTTCTATAAAAAAATTAAGAACTAGAAAAATATTAGAATATTACTATAGAAAAATTCCGAAATATTTTTATAAAAAATTATTTAATTATTTCTATAGAAAAATTCAGAAAAATTTATACATATAAAAAAATTATAACACATACATACATATCCTTGGAAAAATTCTAAAATATTTCTATAGAAAAATTCTAAAATTGTAGAATAACTGAAATATTTCTTTTGAAAATGCGGAAATATTTGTATAGAAAATTATTGTGGTTCTGACAATTTTTCACTACAGAATATATTCAAAATTGTTTCATATATATATACATATATATATATACATATATATATATATACATATATATATATATATATATATATATATATATATATATATATATATATATATATATTTTATGAAGTCAGAAAGCTTTTTTTTTATATAGAAAATTTAAACTTGATATATGAAATATTAAATATTTTTCTAAATTCACCTCCAATTTCTGCTATAATTTTTCTAAAGAAAATTCAATTAATATGTTGATATCTTTATATTTCTCCACAAGAAGAAAAGGGAATTTTGTGAAAAGATATTTACGGCAATTTGGCAGCTCTAAAGCAGTTATAAAAAATAAAGGAATATTAAAGTTATAAAAAATAAAGGAAAATAAAGGAATATTTAAAATATTAAATATTTTTCTAAATTCACCTCAAATTTCTGATATACATATTTTTTTCTATAGAAAATTCAATTAATATGTAGAAAAGGGAATTTTTGTGAAAAGATATTTTCGGCAATTTGGCAGCTCTAATCTACACAAAGCAGTTATAAAAAAAAAATAAAGGAATATTGTTAGCCATACAAGGTGCTACACAAGACAAAACAACAAACAAACAACTCATAAAACAATAATCGTTTGATTTTACTACAATTATAACCTGCTGTTTGTTTAAGAACTTTTCTTTTTTATTTCTTTTCAAAACATAAAAATATTTGAAAAAGTTTTCTTCAACATAAAATTTGTTTCTATTATTTTGTTATGGTAACCCAAATATTGCAAAAGGAAAAACTAACAGCAGAAAACGGGGTCACTAATAATTTTGGCCTTAAAAGTTAATAAATTTTTTTTGCGATAATTCAATTGAAAACTTAATACCAACCCTTAATTTACTAAATATTAAAAATATTAATTTATTTAACAAACAAAAAAAAAAAAAAAAAAACTAAAACTAAAACATTTTATACTTTCTTTTACTCCCAAAAACAGCTGACACAAATATCAACAGAGGCATCAAATATCCAACAACACTAAACAGAAAGTTTTAAACACACATAGAGAAACATCTAATTATAAAAGAATAGAAAAAAAAGCATAAGACCAGAAATAAATATAAACAAAACTGACGTTAAAAAAAAAAACGCTAACTTGGAGCTATTGATAAAAAGCTAAAAAAAAATCGCTTAAACAAAACGTGTTCGTTATTTCGAAACTGTACTTCAAAAAACGCTAAAAACCCTAAAACGCTTAAAAAAAGTTTTGCTTTGTATATTTACAAAAACCTCTTTTAAAATCGCTTAAACTAGTTTTTTTTTTGTCCACGACGAAAAAAACTAGTACGTGCTATCGCAAAAAATTTTCAGTCCAAAGCGTTCATATAAAGGCGTCAAAATAATTCACCAAATAATAACCGATTTAAGCTTCGAAACGGCAACTACAATGCCATATAACGGCGCAGCTAATGGTGGAGGCAGCGGCGGTGGCGGCATTATGGTCAGTGATGGGCCGCAAAATAAAAAGATACGCACCGGTGTCCCACAGTCAATGGAAGGGGATGCTCATATGCATGTAATGGTAAGTTAAACAACACTCTCTTTCTTTTTAATAGTTCGCTTATGTGAATCAGCCAGCGGTTTCTTATTGAATTTCCTTTTTACCATTAATTTGGCGAAAATATTCGTTTCAAAACTTTTTTTTTTTTTAATGCTTCTGACTTTTCATACATATTTTTCCATTCCTTTGTTTTGAATGTTATAATGACATTTCGATTATGTACTTCTCTTGACATTCGCTAACTGTATGTGTAAGTGTTTTTTGTGTGTGTAAAGCTAAGATTCATCCCTTGTGTGTGTTATTTTCTATTGGTATGTCCGTCTGTCCGCCCGTTCTTTGTTTTGCAGAGGGTTGGAAAAATCGATTTTCACCAAAAATAACTTTTGGGCTCAAATGTAGCTTACAACAACTACACCAACAACAACCCTTAACACATTTCACAAACAGTAGCTGTAATTAAATCATGGTCTTTCACTTTTATTACCTTTGGTTTTTTGTTTTTATTACATTACATTTATTACACGCTCTCCAAATATTTGCCAAAAGTTTGACAACAGATGATAAGTTAGCTTTCACAAGACAATGATGGCGGGCTGAACGGCCTGTTGTTTAAACTGAAAATAATCTACGATAAATTTTTTTGTTATTTTTCTAGAAAATTGTTTTACATTTGAATTTTTAATACAGAAAAATTAAAAAAAGAAAAATCATAAAAACCATGTTTTTATTATACTTATTCAACAATTGTAATTTCTACAGTCAACAATTTTTTTTTTCAATATTTTTTTCATCATCTGCCTGCAAAGTTTCAGCTCATTGGATCAGGGGAAAAAGGGTTAAAAATCGATCCAAGTTTTTTCGTCAGACAACAAGACACTACGAGTAAAAATAAAGGGAGTAAAAAACACCGATTTATTTTTACGTATTTTCTATCACAAAACTAAAATTTTCTGTACAAAAAAAGTTTTAAAATCTAAATATTTTCTTATGAAAACTAAAAATTTTTCTATATGGGCTAAAATATCTCAAAATCTAATCAATTTTCTTTCTAATGAAAAATTATCTCAGAATTATTCTATACGAATCTAAGAATAAAAATATCCCAAAAACTGAGAATTTTTCTATAAGGAAAAATAGCTCAGAATCGACCGAAAAATATATCAGAATCTGAGAATTTTTAGACGGAAAAATATCGCAGAATACGACAACTTTTCTTAACAAAAAATGAAAAATATCTCTGAATTTGAAATTTATTTTAGATGGAAACATCAGAGAATTTTCTAGACGGAAAAATATCTCGGAATTGAGAATTTTTCTAGATGAAAAAATATCTCAGAATCTCAGAATTTTTCTAGACAGAAAAATATGTCTGAATCGAAGAATTCTTTTTATCGGAAAAATATCCCAGAATCAAATAATTTTTGTATATGAAAAAACACAACAGAATCGAAGAATTTCTAGACGGAAAAATATCTCAAAAACTGAAAATTTTTCTATGCCGAAAAATATCTCAGAAACTGGAATTTTTTCTGTATGAAAGAAAATTATTTCAGAACTGAGAATTTTTCTATGAAGAATTTTTCTATAGACCGAAAAATATCTCAGAATCGGAGAATTTTTTAGACGGAAATCTATCGCAGAATCCGAAAACTTTTCTAGACGAGAAAAAATATCTCAGACTCTGAGAATTTTTCTATAAGGAAAAATATCTCCGAATCTGAGAATTTTTCTATAACGAAATATATCGCAGAATTTGAGAATTTTTCTAGACGCAAAAATATCGCAGAATTTCAGAATTTTTCTAGACGGATAAATATCTCGGAATCGAAAATTTTTTTTATCGGAATAATATCTCAGAATTGAAGAATTTTTCTAGACGAAAAAATGTTTCAAAAACTAAAACTTTTCCTATACGGAAAAATATCTCAGAAACCGGGAATTTTTCTGTATAAGGAATATTGCAGAAACTGAGAATTTTTCTAAATGAAGGAAAGATATCTCATTATCTAGAGATTTTTCTATATGCAAAAATATCCCAAAAAGTGAGAATTTTGCTATCAGAAACTGAGCCCTACTTATGAAAAATATCCTGGAACATTAAAATTTTTCAATAATGAAAAATATCTTCAAAACTAAAAAGAAATTCCTATGCGGAGGAAAATTATTTCAGAAACAAAACGGAAAATTTTTCTGTGCGGAAAAATGTCTCAGAATCGAAGAATTTTTATCGGAAAAATATCTCAGAATCAAAGAATTTTTGTATATGGAAAAATATAACAGAATCGAAGAATTAATTATTCTAGGCGGAAAAATTTCTCAAAAGCTGAAATTTTTCCTATACACAAAAATATCTCAGAAACAGGGAATTTTTCAGAAACTGACAATTTTTCTCAATGATGGAAAATATCTCAAATCTAGTGATTTTTCCATATGCAAAAATATTTCAAAAACTGAGTTTTGCTATGAGACGAAAAAACTCAGAAACTGAGACTTTATAAGAAAAAGTATCTCAGAAAAAAATTTTTCTATGAGGAAAAATATCTCAAAAATATCTCTAAAACTAAAAATTTTTCTGTACGAAGAAATTTTCTATATGGAAAATTATCTCTAGAACTAAGAATTTTTCTATAAGAAAAAATATCAGAGAATCATGGAATTTTTCTATACGTAAAAATACCAGAATCGAAGAATTTTTCTGCATTGGAAAATATCTCAAAAACTGAAAATTTTCCTTTACCTATAAAAATGGCTCTACAATGTTTCTATACTGAAAAATGTTTTAAAAACTGAAAAAGTCTCTATACGGAAAAATATCTCAAAAACTGATAAAATTCCTATTCCGAAAAATATGTTAGAAACTGAGAATTTTTCTTTATGAAACAAAATTATTTCAGAAACTGGAAATTTTTCTAAATGAAGAAAAAATGTCTCAATATCTAAGGATTATTCTTTATGCAAAAATATTTAAAAAACTGAAAATTTTTCAATAAAGAATAATAACTCGGAAACTAAGAATTTTTCTATAAGAAAATATCCAAAACATCCAAGGTTCAGAAAATACACACATGAAACACACAATGTTCTGTTCAAAAGTAGCCAACACATATCTTTATTTTCATATCAATTATGTGCGTTTCTAAATTTTCTACGGTGCCCAACACAACCATGACTGTGTTCATTTTAATATTTCGTTATTTACACGAACATTTTTAAGTGCTGCTTTATTTGAAGTTCATGTTCTGGTACGTGTACTGAAAAAAAAAACAGAACATGTACAATAAACAGGTTCGAGTTCAGTTATATTTTAAGTCGTGTTGTGGCTCAGTTATATTTTAAGTCGAGTTTAAAATATAACTGAACTCGAACCTGTTTATTGTACATGATCTGTTTTTTTTACTACACGAGCCACAACATGACTTAAAATATAACTGAACTCGAACCTGTTTATTGTACATGTTCTGTTTTTTTTTTTTCAGTACACGTACCAGAACATGAACTTCAAATAAAGCAACACTCAAAAATGTGTGGTTTATGTGTGATTGAAACAAAAAGTACGTGATACAAAAATGTTCCTGTAAATAACGAAATATTGAAACGAACACAGTCATGATTGTGTTGGGCACCGAAGAAAATTTAAAAACAAACATAATTGATATGAAAATAAAAATATGTGTGTGTTGGTCTAAGTTATGTTTGTTTACATATATGTACGAGTTTTTTATTCAGTGTGTGTTTTTTTCTGAACTCTGAAAACAAACCGAATTTTTCAACAAGGAGAAATATCTCAAAACAGAAAAAAAAACTAAATTTTTATACATAGGAAAAATATTTTAGAAACACAAAAACTGATAATTTTACCATAAGGAAAAATATCTCAAAAACTGAATAATTCTAGAAATAAAAGATATCTGAGATAACAAAAAAATATGTGAGCAACCGAGATATTTTCTATTACGATAAATATCTGAGAGACTGAGAATTTTTCTATAAAGAAAAAATCTATAAAAAAAAATCCCAGAAACCCAGAATTTTTCTATACTGCGAATTTTTCTGTTTTTTTTATTTTTTTTTTAGGCAAAACATAATTTTTTTAAAAGAAAAAATATTTCAGAAATAAGGAATTCTGCTATAAGGAAAAATATCTCTGACACCGAAAAATTTTCAAAAGCTGAGAATTTCTTACCCAGCAAATTGACTCAGAAAGTGAAAATTTTTCTGTGTGGAAAAATATCGCAGAAGGCAAAATATCTCAGAAACTGAGAACTATTCTAAATGAGGGAAAAATATCTCAAAAACTGACAACTTTTCTAAATGAGGGAAAAATATCTACAAATTTAAGAATTTTTCTATATGCAAAAATATCTCAGAAACTAAAAATGTTTCTATACATCTATACATCTATTTTTCTATATATCTAAAAAATAACTCAAAAAGAAAAAATATCTCAGAATCGGAGAATTCTTTTATACGCAAAAATATTAGAATCGAAGAACTTTTCTATATCGAAAAATATCTCAAAAACTGAAAATTTTCCTATACCTATAAAAATGTCTCAAAAACTGAATGTTTCTATACTGGAAAATTTCTTTAAAACTTAATGTTTGTATACGGAAAAATATATCAAAAACTGAAAATTTTCCTATATCGAAATATATCTCAGAAACTGAGAATTTTTCTGTATGAAAGAAAATTGTTTCAGAAACTGAGAATTTTTCTAAATGAAGAAAAAAATATCTCAATATAAAAATATTTTTTTATGCAAAAATATTTTAAAAACTGAAAATTTTTCTATAAGGAAAAATAACTGAAACTTAGAATTTTTCTATAAAAAAATTAAGTCTAAAAAAC
The DNA here is from genome assembly GCA_963682025.1 of Cordilura impudica. Taxonomy (NCBI): domain Eukaryota; kingdom Metazoa; phylum Arthropoda; class Insecta; order Diptera; family Scathophagidae; genus Cordilura; species Cordilura impudica. The sequence goes on along the minus strand of OY821521.1, from coordinate 171,764,024 downwards.
CTAAATTTTTCTACAAGGAAAGATATCTCAAAACAAAAAAATAAGTTTTTATACGGAGGAAAAATATTTCAGAAACACCAAGTTTTCTGTGAATAGGAAAATATCTCAAAAACGGAGAATTTTACCATAAGGAAAAATATCTCAAAAACTGAATAATTCTCGAAGAATAAATTTCTGAGAGACTGAGAATTTTTCTGTAAAGAAAAAATCCCAGAAACCCAGAATTTTTCTAAAAAGAAAAAATCTCGGAAACCCTGAATTTTTCTATACTGAGAAATATTTCACGAGCTAAGAATTTTTATGTAAGGAAAAACTGAATTTTTTCTATAAAAAAAAATATATATATCTCAGATATAAGTAATTCTGCTATAAGGAAAAATTCTCAAAAACTGAGAAATTTACTATAAAGAAAATTTACTCAGAAACTGAGATGTTTTCTAGGCGGAAAAATATTTCAGAAGGAAAAATATCTGAGGTACTGAAAATTTTTCTAAATGAAGGAAATATATCTCAGAAACTGAGATCATTACTATATGAGGGAAAAATATCTAAAAAATTAAGAATTTTGCTTTATGCAAAAATATCTCGGAAACTAAGAATTTTTATATACTGAAAAATATCTCGAAAACTGAAAAATTTTCTATTCGTATAAACTGGAATTTTTTTCTATACAAAAATATACATAACTCAAAAGCTGAAAAATTTTCTATTTGTTGAAACTGAAAAACAAAATTTTTCTATACGAAAAAATAATTAAAAAACTGATATATTTTTCTATCGAAAAATATTTCAGAAACTGAAGAAAAATTTTCAGTTTCTGAAATATTGAAGAAAAGATATCTCAGATACTAAGAATTTTTCCACGCGAAAAATATCGGAAAACCAGAATTTTTATGTACGGAGAAATATCTGAAAAATTCAGAATTTCTAAATGAAAATAAATATTGAAGGTGAAAAAAAAAGAATTTGAGGTAAAATTTGTTTTTAATTGAAAATATATTTTTTAAGCCAAAACAACTTTTCGAGGTGAATATAAATATTTGGGGCGACATAAAATAAGGAGATGAAAGAAAATTTCTTATTTTATAAGCTGAATAAAAATTTGGCGTTTTTGGAGGTGAGATAAATATTTATAATATAAGACTTTCTTAAAATGTCTTCACAAATTTTAAATATGTTCCTTTTTAATATAGTTTTCTTCTGCTTGAACTGAAAAAAAATTAACTTGTTAATTATTACTTAATGAGAGAACTCTCTGTGTGGTACGTGCTCTTTGACTTAAATGTCATTTAAAATTAATAGCGAAAAATGTAAAAAGATAAAAGTGCTCTTAAAACGTAAAGTGACTTAAAACAACAACATATTGTATATAGAATATTTTTCATCGTTTAACTCATGAGCCACTCAAGGCAGGTAGGCAGGCATCTACGTACGATATGAGTGGCTTTCTTGTGTCTTCTTCTGACTGTTGCATATTTGCAGGCGTTGTAAAGCTTGTATACCATTACCGGCAGCCCCTCCCTCCCCCTAAGAAAAAGACAATCAGACACAGACCCACAGACATTTAGTCAGTAGAAAACGTGCTAAATAAGTTGTATATGTTTTTTGTAATAAAACAACTCAAGAAGATGGTTGATGGGGGGGGGGGGGCTGGACAAAGAAACCAACAGATCAGGAAATAGACAATGCATATCCATATACGACGAGTTTAAAAGGTGCAACATATTGTTTGCATGTGTGTCTGAATGTATGAGTGTGCCTGCAGTTTATTCGTTATGTTGTTATGGCATGAAGAGCCATCGTTTATTGTTTACTCTCAGCTAAACAAAATGTTTGTTGTTTAAGGTCCATATATTTGTTTATATGTGTGTGTTTAATGCAAATGGTGGTAGTGAAGCATATCTTCAGGCGTTTTAAATTCCAAAATGTTAAGGGTGTTTTTTTTTTGAGAGGTTTTTACCTGATAATAATTCATTTTCCATGTTCTCTGTTGTATTCTTTTATCATGATAATAATTGATAGTAAAATTTTTGGGTTTTTTTTTATTTTATTCTATTAGTTTTTCATGTTTTATTGATATTCAATATTGAATTATTATTTAATTTTTTTTTTTTTTTTTTTTTTTTTTTTTTTTATAGTAATTTACTTATTTTAAGAGGATTCTAATTAAATCGATAACAAAGTAAAGTGGTTAATCAAATTTATAGACAAGTGGGGACATATTTTTTTATCTCTTTTAGTGTTGGAAAAATATTAACAACTACAAAATGTCACTGAAAAGTACATTTGTCGTTATTATCAGTTACTGCTATACTGTTCCGTATAGAAAAATTCTTAGTTTTTGATATATTTTTCTTTATAGAAAAATTGGTATATTTTCGAGATGTTTTTCCGCCGCATAGAAAAACTCACTGTCTGTGATATATTTTTCAGTAAAGAAAAAAATTCTATTTTTAAATATAAATAATTTTTGAGATGTTTTCCTCATAGAAAAAATTCTTAGTTTCTTTCAGAGATATTTTTCCGTATAGAAAAATTCTTAGTTTTTGAGATATTTTCCCCTTATACAAAAATTCTCAGTTATTAATATATTTTCTCTCATGGAAATATTCTCAGTTATTGACATATTTTTACGTATAGAAAATTCCTGCGATTTGGAGGTTATTTTTTGTTTCTGAGATATTTTATACCCTCCACTCCAGTGTGCAGAGGGTATATATAAGTTTGTCATTCCGTTTGTAATAATTAGAAAAAAAATTTTGGACCCCATAAAATTTATATATTTGTGATCCTTATAACAACCGGAGTTGATATAGCGATGTCCGTCTGTCCGTCTGTCCGTCTGTGGATATCACGATGACGGCAACAATCGGGCAGCTAGGGTGCTCGTTGGCATAAAAAATGATTCATTAACGTCCTGAAAAGTTTGCTATTTAAAATCGTCCAAATCGGTCGATTAGGGCCCGAGATTTGAATGAAGAACTAAAAAAAGTCTTGAAAAAAAAATAATTTTCTATGTTGTTCTTGTCACGATCACGCCCTCAATAGTACAGCTACAGTGATCATTTTTAGTGAGAATGATTCACCAAATTCATGGAAAGATTTCTACTTCAAAAATCGTTAAAATCGGTGGAAAAGGTCCAGGGAAATCTCTGAAAAAGTAAAAAAAAAATGAAAAACATATTTCTATATTGTTCTTGTTGTTATTCTAAATGTTGCATTGTTTTCATAGCTGGACTTGTTGTTTTTGTGGTCGTTATGGTAATAATATAACAAAAAAAAAAAAACCCTTTGTACATTTTTTATCAACTCAGGTAGAAAAATTTAAAAGTTTCCATTGTTTTGGCATCACTAAAAAAAATATGTTAGATCATTTCTGTCATTGCCACGAGCCTGCCTGCAAAATTTCAGATCGATTGGGTCACGGGAAAGTGGTTAAAATCGATCCAAAATTTTTCGACAAGCAGACACGAGTTAATATAAAGGGAATAAAAATTCACCAACATCTAAAGCAAATAATGCTAAAATACCTAGTTGTTAATAAAAAAAAAAACAATTGGGCAATTCACAATGGGTAATGTATCGTTGTATCTGTTGTATCGTGTATCACTTTACAATAGTGTAAAATTGTTGTTGGTAATTTTCACTGAAAAATCTGATACACGATCCAACTTCATTTGCTATGTTTAGTAAATGTTGTATATTGTATCATAACATATCAGTTCCAAGTGAATGCCAGTTTTTATGAAAAAGAAAAAACAAATACATAGAATTTTATCAGCATAAATAATTATAAAATAAAATATGGCAAATAATGCAAATAACGCAAATACATCGATAAGTTTATTTATATCAAAATTAATGTTTATATTTTTTTAGTATGTATTTTCTCTTTCAGTACCAACCAAAACATTTAACATTTTTTTTCCATTATAAATTAAAATGCAAGAGGTACGTAACTAAAACTCCAGGGTATATCTCACGACCAAAAAGCAAACACTGACAAGTGTTTTCTCTTATACAAAATAGCAGAAGCAACGAAGCGATCTTTCCTCGTTGGATCGAAAATTACTAAAGAAAGCGTTTTACAATATGAAGATACAACTGAGAGTTCACAACAAATGATTGTATTGTGTATTTCAATACAACATACAATATACAACACCTGTTGTGAATTGCCCAAATGTAAATTTAGCAAAAAAATTTATGTATTAATTTATTTAAAGAGAAAAACACAAAAATAACGTTTGATGTTGTATTTTTTGTGTGTAATATTTAAATATACATACATACACATATTAAGTAATACAAATAATATACATATATTATATATATGCATGTATGTATGTATATTCATAGTAACTGCATGTTAGAAATAAATCGGTTATTTTATTTACATAAAATTCTGCAGTATTTTGTTGTGGGGAAAATACATTTCTTTTGCATTAACAGAGTGTCACTTCATTTTGCTCAGCGTGACTATGCCACAGTAGATGGCGCCATAATTTTTGTTTGCTCTAATTAGCTTTGCAATAGTTATTTCTATTTTTACATGAATGTTAATATTTTCAACTAGATATCATACAGAACAATGTTAAGAGTATACACGGGCTGGTCTTTTATTTCATACGTTTTTTCATTATTCTTTTACAAATATGAACATAAGTTTGGCATATTAACTTTTTGTTGTCTTTACAAAATAGAGTTACCGAGTTCGTCAATGAGTTTTTTGCTTACAAAACAGTTCTACATAGTTATATATAATTATTATTCTGCTTTACCTATAAAATATCTGATTGCGATTACATCTAATTTTTAAAAATTGTTTATAATTAATAAAGCATTATTATTCACATAAATACAAAATTTCACTTTTTAAATTTTCCATCCAAATTTAAGAAAATATCAATTATAATAAAAACTGAAAATAAAATTTCCAATTATAAATTAGAAAATATTAATTGAATTTCAGAAAATCATATCAAAACGTCTTAAATAATAATTTTAAATTTAGAAATATGTTTACATTTAAAAATGTTTACATTTAAAAAAAATATTGCCATTCAGGAGATATTAATAACTTTTCAGTACCGCGATTCAGTAACTTCTTTTAACGATAGTCGAATCGTAAAAAAAAAAGAAAATTGCAAAATTATCAGTAAAATTTTTAAACGATATTCGCTATTGTTAAAGTCAGCTGTTGTTGTTATCTAAACGACAACCATTTTTGTGTTGTTTATTCAATCGATAAAAACTTAAATTTTTAGGTTGAAATGTCGTCATACATAAATAAAAATCATGAAATAGTGAAAATATTTTGCTTTAATTAAAGAACTTTTTTATATAAATAAAAAAATTAAATTCATTATTTCATTTTCAAATAAATAAACAGAAATATTAGTAAAAAAAACACGAAGTAATTTGTTTTTTTCTATTCTTTGTGTTTTTCGCTTATTTGGACAGAGATGCCACTTCTTTACAATTTAAATAAATAGAAAAACAGATTTGTTGATATTAATTTAAATTCAATGAATTTAAGAAAACCTCAAATGATATTTAAGAATTGCTAACATAAAAATTGTTACATAAGTAAACGTAATTTTATGAGAATGTTATTTTTTATATATAAATTTTCACAATTTTTTTTTGGATGAAAATTTTAAGTTTTTCAGAAAATAAAGATAACATTAAATTATTTTATTTAAAATGTTTGGGACTTTTCGTTTTTTGCGTTTTTCATCCCTAATTTGATTATTTATTATTATAAATTTATTCTCTGTTTTCAAAATATGGCAATATTTTAAAAAAAGTTGAGAGCTTTTTTTTTTTTGGTTATTATTTTGTTACTCCATCCGACCTATATGGCCACAATGAAGAAATATTTGGCCAGTTAAAAGAAGCTATACAGCCATCTCCAATTAGCACGATTTAATGCATATAGCCACTCTACACAACCATTACCTTTGCAATGGAGGTTAGGGCGAGCTATTTAATTAGCAAAAACTAAATTAAATGAGAAGTTATGTCATATAACCGGAAACGCATGCATATAGGTATATAACCTAAATGCATGCCGATTAGCAACTACGATGACCAAAAAGCAAACACCGAAATAAATCCGAAATAATAGAAAAGACGAAAACCAACCCAAAGAATTTTCTGAAATAATTTGGTATTAAGTTTAACAAATTGTTTACTTTTTCCAATATTTTGTTTACATTTATTATCAATACTCAAACCGAGGTGGAGGGTATCAAAGATTCGGCACAGCCGAATTTAACACTCTTACTTGTTTTCCTTCATATAAAAAATTTCTGTTTCAGAGATATTTTGCCGAAAAGAAAATTTCTCATTACTTGAGGTTTTTCCGTATTGAAAATTTCACAGTATCTGAAACATTTCTCCGTATAAAATATCACTTCTTGTGATATTTTTTCTTATAAGAAATATTATGAATTTCTGATACATTTTTCCGAATCCAAAAATTCTGTTTCCTTATAGAAAAGGTATGACTTTCTGAGATATTTTTCCGTATAGAAAAATTTTTAGTTTTTGATGTATTTTCCTTTATAGAAAAATTGTTATTTCTTCGAGGTATTTTTCCGCCGCATAGAAAAACTCACAGTGTCTGTGATATATTTTTCAGTAAAGAAAAAATTCTGTATTTAAATATTTTTTTTCTCATAAAAAATTTTTAACTTTTGAGATGTTTTCCATATAAAAAAAATTCTTACTTTCTGAGAAATTTTTCCATATAGAAAAGTTCTTAGTTTTTGAGATATTTTCCCTTATACAAAAATTCTCAGTTATTAATATATTTTCACTCATGGAAATATTCTCAGTTATTGCCATATTTTTACGTATAGAAAATCCCTGCGATTTGAGGTTATTTTTGGCTTCATATAAAACATTTTTCAGTTTCTGAGATATTTTTCCTTCATATAGAAAGTTTCTTATTCTGAGATATTTATCGGTATAGAAAATTTCTCATTTCTTGAAATTTGTCCGTATTAAAAAATTTCACAGTATCTGAAACATTTCTCCGTATAAAATATCACTTTTAGCAATAATTTTTCTTATAGAAATATGACTTTCTGATAAATTTATCCGAATCCAAAAATTCTGTTTCCTTATAGAAAAAGTATGACTTTCTGAGATATTTTTCCGTATAGAAAAATTCTTAGTTTTTGATATACTTTTCCTTATAGAAAAATTGTTATTTTTCGAGATATTTTTCCGCCGCATAGAAGAACTCAGTGTCTGTGATATATTTTTCAGTAAAGAAAAAAATTCTATAAATATTTTTTTTCTCATAAAAAATTTTTAACTTTTGAGATGTTTTCCTTATAAAAAAAATTCTTACTTACTTTCTGAGAAATTTTTCCATATAGAAAAGTTCTTATTTTTTGAGATATTTTCCCTTATATAAAAATTCTCAGTTATTAATATATTTTCACTCATGGAAATATTCTCAGTTATTGACATATTTTTACGTATAGAAAATTCCTGTGATTTGGCGGATTTTTCTTTTCTTTTCAGTTTCTGAGATATTTTTCCTTCGTATAGAAACTTTCTGTTTCTGAAATATTTTTCGGTATAGAAAATTTCTCATTTCTTGAGATTTGTCCGTATAGAAAATTTCACAGTATCTGAAACATTTCTCCATACAAAATATCACTTTTTGCGATAATTTTTTGTTATAGAAATATTATGACTTTCTGATAAATTTAACCGAATCCAAAAATTCTGTTTCGCAGATATTTTTCCTTATAGAAAAAGTAAGTTTCTTTGAGATATTTTTTCGTAAAGAAAAATTCTGTTATTAAAATATTTTTCAGTTTAGAAAAATTCTGTTATAAAAATTCTGGTCGAGATCTTTTATGTATAGAAAAACTTTAAATTTTTTATATCTTTTTTTTTATCGATATTTTTCCCTTTAGAAAAATCATGTTTTTGAGATCTTTTTCCTTATAGAAATTTTTAATATTTGATATATTTTTGCATATAGAAAAATTTTGGTTTAGAGATATTTTTCCATTAAAAAAATTAAATTTTGTAAATATTTTTCCGTAAGTAAAATTTTGATTTTGAGATTTTTTTCCGTTCAGTGAAATTCTGTTTTTGAAATATTTTTCGGTATAGAAAATTTTTCCTTATAGAAAAATTTTGACTTTATCAAATATTTTTCCCTATATAAACATTCTCAGTTCCTAAGATGTTAAGAATAAACTAGCAGATTCCAGCGCTCGAAATCCGAGTATAATTTCTAGGCAACTTTATTTTTCTATTTTTCAATTTAGCCAATTCACAAACCAACGTTTTTTTTTTGGTTTATTATTATTGTGAATGAAGATAATAAACTCATTAACAAACACGTTTACAAATTTAATATACACACACATAGCATATGTATAATTTTTTGTACATATGTGGAATTTACTCAAAATAAAGGAACAAATTAAAAAAAACTTTAAATCTGAAAACAGTTAAAAAGAAATACCTTGCAAATAATATACGTTTGGTCAAAATCGGGATAAAACGGTAGAACAAAACATCATTCACAAGAAATCGCCTATCCTATTAATATAGATATCTAAATTGCTGAGATTTTTCTGTATAGCAATATTAAAATTTTTTTAAAATATTTTTGCATATAGAAAACCACTTTTTGAGATATTTTGCATTTGGAAAAAACATTTTTTTTTATAGATATTTTTTCTTCTAGGAAGATTTCTTAAGATATTATTCCGTATACAAATATTTTCAGTTTCTAAGATATTTATATTAAACTAATATAGCCCAGCACTCTAAATTCGAGTGCAAATTCTAGGAAATATTATTTTTTCATTAAATTTTTGTCTTCCAATGTTTTTTTAAATGAGCCTAAAGGTATGTTAATCAATTTTAGCAATTCACAATTCAACACAGAGCGTCTGCTATATAATTTAATTCATTCGCATTAACAGGGTGTAACGAATTATTATAAATATTTTATTTTATTTAATTTAATATATTTTCAAAACAGATTAAACATACATTTTATCATTCTCAGCTTCTCCTCTATATGAACTATAATTATGCCAATTTTCACATTCCTCCGTGCCCGCATATTGCTTAAAAAGGGAACTAAAAATTTACCTTCCTTCGTTGTTAAGATATTTTACCTTCATTTGGTATTTTTCTTCATTAAAAAAAAAAAAACTCAGTTTCCGAGATATTTTTCCTTCTCAGTTAGTTTTCTTAGGGAAAAATTTTCAGTTTTTGACAATTTTTCGGTTTTAGATATTTTTTCTTCGTATAGAAATATTCTGAGTTCGTAAAATATTATTCCATTTAGAAAATTTCTCAATTTATAAAATATGTTCTTTAAAGAAATATATTCAGTTTCTGGTGATTTTTTTCTTACAAAAAATCTGTTTTTCTTTATAGAAAAATTTTAATTTTATGAAATATTTTTCATTTGAGTGTTTGAGATTTTTTCTTTTTTAAAAAATTTTATGTTTCTCAGATATTTCTCCTTATAGAAAATATCTCAGTTTCTTAAATATTTTTCCTTATAGAAAAATTTCGTTGAGTTATATTTTTGCCATCCAGAAATATTCTCACTTTTTGAAATATTTTGCCTGTTATGGAAAAGTTCTGTTTCTTAAATATTTTTCCCCCGTATAGATAATTTCTCGGTTTTCAAATATTTTTTCTCTGTGTATAAAAATGGTCAGTTTTTGAGATATTGTTTCAAATGCAAAAATTCTCATTTGCTGAATTATTTTTTCTCCTTGCGGAAAAGTTGCAGATTTACTTAAAAGTTTTTAAATTTAACATGCATGAATGCAATACACCCTCATGCACAGATGTTTAAAAAAATGAATAACATTTTTTATACTGCAATAAATATGGCGGTTCATGGCTTTATGCTGGGATGTGGGATGACGATGGTTGCGCTGCACTCTGGTGGTGGGTTAACAACAATACCAGCAATAGGGGGGCGATTTAGAATATCGGTCTTGCACTTTCAACTGGACAAGTTCTTATGAAAACATATACATATGTATCAAACATCAAAATGCACATGGGTCATTTCAGTAGCGGGTGGTTGGTCAAAATAACATGTGCACAAAAAAATATACATGCATAATGCATTTGAAAAAGTGATCTAAAGATGAAGAGAAGAAGGAAGGGGTTTAGCAAGTGGAGGTTTTAATACTTTAAAGTGCACATGGAGTCAATGGTTTAATAATATTATTGCTGTCAAATACAATAGCAAACTCCTCTCATACACTCAATGCACTGGTGAAAAAAAAAAAAACAATTAAAGATTCATAGTGCTGCAGGAATAACAACTTTTGTTGGTTGGCAAGCAAATTTGTTTGCTGCTCTTCACTGCATTCTTCTCGGCCAACGTATATTTTTTAATTAAAAGCATAAATGATTGTTATGTGTACATGCACATGCAGCTACAAAATAATCCACAGCAACACAGAAAAAAAAAAGAAATAATAAAAATGAAATGGAATCACTGACCATTTTAATATTTTAATAAATAAATCTTTGATATAAATACATACATCCACACTGCTGTTGCAATCTGTTGGCCTGCTTGCCCATAGATTGCGCCCCTTTGTGTGTGAACCCCCCCCCCCTAAGGACACTTTAAAATAAAAATGATATATTGCCATACTAAATCAACTGCGCAATCATGTTTTAAGCTTATAATCAGGAAATATTAATGACAATTTGTAGAAAATATGAAAAATAGGGTAGAATAAAATTTTAGTTAAGCAAATAGGGAAACTTCGTGTAATGTCAGTTTTACATTTGAAAAATGTCTGTAAGTTACAGATTTCTGTTATTATTTTTAAGTAAAATAGAATCGCCAGAGAGAAATAATCACAAATTAAGATTATAACAAAAATATTTATGAAACAACGAAAAAATTAGTAAATCTTAGAGCAAAATTATTAAAACAAAGAAAATAGTAAAACTAAAAAATGAGTTTGTAAAAAAACCCTCTACATGGGTTTTAAGTTTACATTGCTATCTGGACTTATTGCACTAAACAATTTGATAAACTTAATATTAAATTATTACGACAAAAACACAGAATTTTTAAGATTTTTTTTAGAGTTGTCTTCATATTTTTGGACATATCTTGACACAATGATGCCCGATTTACCCCATTTTCAATAACAACCGGATCGAAATAATGTCAAACAACATAGTCCTTAGTTTGAGCAAGTAAATGGTTTATTTTGTGAATGAGCTTGATTTCAGCAGACGGACGGACGGACAGACAGACGGATGGACAGATGGAGAGACAGACATCGCTATATCGAGTCGAGTTGTTATAAGGATCAGGAATATATAGATTTTATGGGGTCGCAAATGCATTTTTCGATCTGTTACAAACAGAATGACAAAGTGATAAATGGTATAAAAATAATTACGAAATTTTCTGATGTTCTTGTTAAATTCAACTAACATTTTTTGTTTAACAATTTTATTTTTGTTGTTTTATTAACTATTTTTTTTGGTACTTTTTATAAATTGTTGTTTGAATTTACGAAAAAATTGTAGTTATGCTAGTTTTTTCTAGCATTTTATTATTTTTTTTATTGCTAATTTTGTTCGAAGTTTTACTAATTTTTTTTTTTCTAAATTTAATATTTCTTGTCTACTTTAATTCAACTAAAATTACAAATTGTGTTTGCAATTTGATATTTTTCGTTTTTTTTTTTTTTTTTTTATTTTATACTTATTTATCTGTAGTTTTAAAACGATTTAGGGAAAAAAAGTAGATTTACTAAAATTTTTCTTAAATAAAACTAAGATAAACCATTTTTCTTATTTTATGAAAAAATTAGTTATAAGAATTAAAAAAAAAAATTAATAATTAGTAAAACACAAAACAAAACAAAAATTGTGAAAATCAATTTTAGTTGAATTGAATTTTAGGCAATAAGAAAATAAAAATGAATTCAATTAAGTTACTATTTAATTTAGAACAATACATATGAAATTATATTAAAAAGTTAGTAAATATACAAAAACTTTTATTTAAGTTGTCTTAGAAAAATATTTTCCTTGTTTTATTAATTTTGTCCTTTCTTTTAAATGATTTAGAATTAGATTTAGAATTTAAATCATTTAAAAGAATGGACAAAATTAATAAGAACAAGGAAAATATTTTTCTATGAAAAATTTATAAATCCTAAATCATATAAAAGAACGGACAAAATTAAAAAAAAAAAAAAACAAGGAAAATATTTTTCTATGACAACAAAAAAAATTCTTAAACGAAAAAATAAGGAAAAAATTATTAAAAGAAATAAAAAATTAGTAAAAGAAATAAAAAATTAGTAAAAGAAATGAAAAATTAATAAAAGAAATAAAAAATTAGTAAAAGAAATAATTTAGTAAAAGAAATAAAAAATTAGTAAAAGAAATAAAAAATTAGTAAAACAAATAAAAAATTAGTAAAGCAAATAAAAAAATAGAAAACAAATAAAAAATTAGCAAAAGAAATAAAAAAATTAGTAAAAGAAATAAAAAATTAGCAAAAGAAATAAAAATTAGTAAAAGAAATAAAAAATTAGTAAAAGAAGTAAAAAATTGGTAAAACAAATAATTAATAAAACAAATAAAAAAAAAAAATAGAAAACAAATAAAAAATTAGTACAACAAATAAAAAAAATAGTAAAAGAAATAAAAAAATAGTAAAAGAAATAAAAAAATGGTAAAATAAATAAAAAAAAAATAGTAAAACAAATAAAAAATTAGTAAAACGAATAAAAAATTAGTAAAGCAAATAAAAAAAATAGAAAACAAATAAAAAATTAGTACAACAAATAAATTAGTAAAGGAAATAAAAAAAGTAGTAAAAGAAATAAAAAATTAGTAAAAGAAATAAAAAATTAGTAAAAGAAATAAATTAGTAAAAGAAATAAATTAGTAAACAAATAAAAAAAAATAGAAAATAAATAAAAAATTAGTACAACAAATAAAAAAAATAGTAAGAGAAATAAAAAATTAGTAAAATAAATAAAAAATTAGTAAATGAAATAAAAAATTAGTAAAACAAATAAAAAATTAGTAAAACAAATAAAAATTAAAAAACAAATGAAAAATTAGTATAACAATTAAAAAAAATTAGTAAAACAAATAAAAAATTAGTAAAACAAATAAAAAATTAGTAAAAAAAAATAGTGAAACAAAAAAAAAAAAAAAAATAGCGAAACAAAAAAAATAGTGAAACAAAAAAAAAAAAAATTGTCAGATCGCTCATTTACAATTCATATTGGTGATAAATTTTCCGAAGAATATGATATTCTTGCTTGTTATCCTCAAGACTCATGCCTTTCTACAATTCTGTATAATATTTTTACATATGATTTCCCCTCGTTGACTGATTGTGAGTCTTCAATCTTTGCAGATGACACTGCAATTTTAAGTCAGGCTCTCTGGCCAATAATATTTTAAGTAATCTACAAATGTCGGTAAATAATATTATGGTTACTTCAAAAGAATGGAAAATTATGGTTAACCCTTTAAAACTCCAATCAATACTCTGCTCAAGAAAAAGAAAGGACTGCTTCTTACCACAACATAATGTTATAGTTGACGAGTTGAATATTCCGTCGGAAACAAATGTTAAGTATCTCGGTGTTGTTCTTGATAAAAAAAATTATGTTTAACCGACATGTTAATCATATCATTAACAAAAGTGACAAAACTACAATAGTGTAGCCGTTTATTAATCGGAAATCTAATCCTATGCTGTTTTCTTTTCTGACAAAAAATGTCGCACTTTATTTGCACTTTTTGCGAAAAGTGTATTTTTTTATATATTGTGAATTAGGAGCAACCTTATCTTATACATCAATCGAAAGGTCTCAAAGTCGAGCTCTTGTTATTCGCAAAAAATGCAGCCATTGTGAGAATGTTTTCCCATTGTTTGCCTTTTTTGAATATTTTCACCCTAAGGGATAATAATCAATTTTTTTTTTTGCTTTTTATGAATACAGAACTTTGAGACCTTTCGATTGATGTATAAGATAATGTTCTTAATTCAGAATATATAAAAAAAAATATGCTTTTCGAAAAAAGTGCAAATAAAATGCGACATTTTTTGTTAGAAAATAAATCGGCATTAGTATTGAAAACAAATTACTAATATTAAAAGGTATATTTCATGCAATTTTATTTTGTGCTGCTCCTGCTTGGCACGATGCATCAGATTGTCAAGTTACAAGTTAGACAGAATAAGCTGCTAACAATGATGTATAATTTACCATCACATTTTTCAACATCACGTCTTCACAAACATTCTAAAATACTGCTCGTTAAGGATAAAATCAATATATTCACGGAAATTTTTTTTTATAGGTGTACAAATTCTTCATTCAGGACATTTTTTATGTCCTTAACCAATTTACTTTAACCATCAATTTTTCCCGTTTTTATTTAAACTTTCTTTCTTTTTTTCCGAATTATAAAGGCTTTTTAAACACTGTTTTTTTTTTCCTAAACTGTTTATAAAATTTATAGTATCAATTGTCATACTGCTCTATACATCTAATATTAATAGGCAAGGCGATTTCTTGTGACCGATGTAAGTTTCACAGTTTTACCCCGATTTTGACAAAAGATTTATCATTTGAAACGTATTTCTTTATCGCTGTTACCCAGATTTACAGATTTTCATCGTTTGGAATATTTTTTTAGAGTTATGATTGTTTAAAGTTGCTACTAACACTTACATAAAATTATACAATGCTATGTGTGTGTTTATTAAATTTGTTAATATGTTTGTGTTAATGTGTTGTGTTTGTTTTCTTCATTTAAAATGAGATGAATTGTGAAGCATACCTTTAGGGTCTTTATTAAATGAAAAGATAAAATTTCCTAGAAATTGCACTCGAATTTCGAGTGTTGAATCTGCTAGTATATAATTAATTTGAAAAGTCAAAATTGACGGAACTCTTTATTCATAAATACTATATTATTGTATACTAAATTATATTAATTTTAACAATAAAGAAGTTGCAAAAAATTAGGAAAACGAAAAAAATCAGTAAAACAAAACAATCAGTAAAACAAAACAATCAGTAAACAAAAAAAAAAAAAAATCAGTAAAACAAAAAAAAAAATCAGTAAACAAAAAAAAAAAAAAAAAAAAAAAATCAGTAAAACAAAAAAAAAAAACAAAAAAAAACAAAAAAAAAAAAATCAGTAAAACAAAAAAAAAATCAGTAAAACAAAAAAAAAAAAAAAAAAAAAAAAAATCAGTAAAACAAAAAAAAAAAAAAAAATCAGTAAAACAAAAAAAAAAAAATCAGTAAAACAAAAAAAAAATCAGTAAAACAAAAAAAAAAATCAGTAAAACAAAAAAAAAAAAATCAGTAAAACAAAAAAAAAAAAAATCAGTAAAACAAAAAAAAAAAAAAAAAAAAAAAACAGTAAAACAAAAAAAAAATCAGTAAAACAAAAAGAAAAAAAATCAGTAACACAAAATAAAATTAGTAAAAAAAAAAAATCAGTAAAACAAAACAATAAAAAAAATTAGTAGAACACAGATAAAATTCGTCATTTACTTTTTTATTTCTTTTCTTAATTTTACTTTAAAAGACGAAATTAGTAAAACTTCATATAAAATTGGCTAAGACAAAGTATTATTTTTTTTTTATATGTGAAAATAAGATATTTTTTGTTTGTCTACAAAAATTATTAGTAAAATTCGTAAAACTACAAACAAATCGGTAAAATAAAGAAAAACTAGTAAAAAAAAGAAAAAATTCGTAGATTTACAATGTTTTATTTTAGTTTTACTTGAGAAAAAAAAAAAATAGTAAAACTTGGAATAAAATAAGTACAACAAATATTAATAAAAACTATTTCGCACTCTCAGTCTGGTAAACTATTAAGTTAATATATTTGCTGATTTATATAATTTAGTTTCGTCTATAATTAGTGAAAAAGTTATAAACACATTAAACTTAATAAATTTAATAATATTTAATGTGTGAAAAAATTAGTGAAATTATAAAAAAAGTAATGAAGATACGATAAAATTTATTAATATTTTGATAAAATTGGTACAATTATAAACAAATATTAATAACATTACGAAAAATTTAGTACAACTATGAAAGTTTTAAATTCAGTGTTTGGAAAAATATTTTTTTTTTTTAAATTTTATAAAAATTCAAGTCACTTTTTTGAATTAATACGTTTAGGTTTGTTCCATGAAAAAAAAATAAAAATAGAAAATACGAAAAAAAATTTAGAAACTACGAACAAATTTGTAAAACTAAGATAAGAGATAGTAACATTACGAAAAATTTAGTAAAACTTTGGAATAATTAGTCACGTTACGAAAAATGTAGTAAAACTGAAAGTTTTCAATTCACTTTTATTTTTTATATTAAATTTTATAGAAATTTTATTCACTTGTTGAATTGAAACGGGCTGCCTTGTTCTATGAAAACCATAAAAAATGCAAAGTACGAAAAACAGTTAGTAAAATTAAGTAAAAGTTATTAAAAACTACGAAATAAATAGTAACATTACGAAAAAAGTAGTAAAACTACGAAACATATTAGTAATATTACGAAAAAAATTAGTACAACTACAAAAGTTTTAAAATTGCAGACAAAAAGGAAATAAATTAAACTCAGTTTAATTATTAAAAAAATATCGCTAATAAATTTTGGAATGAAAACGGTTTGTTGTATAGAAATATCAAGAACAAATTAGTTTACAAAAACCGTTTTAGACCGTTTTAGTAAAACTACTAATTTTTTTAATTTTAAATGTTAATTTAATTGAAGTATACTTCACTAAAAAGTTTAATTGAAGTCTACTTCACTAAAATTTCCTAAATAATGTAAAAGCTTTCAGTGTGATTTCATATAATTTAAATTTTTTCTTTTATACACAGTTTTCCAATCTTCAAGGACTTTATCCTGACATTAGCTTTAAGTTTCCATACGAAATGAATTGGGATATGACTGCTTATCGGTCAATAAAATTTGGTCCCGATCGTTGAACTTAGTAAATTTAAATATCTTTTGTTTTTAATTATGGTTATGGCCAGTTTTTTTATTGGGATATGCATGGTTTCAGCTATACTGAAAAAAGTAAAAACAATAAAATGGAGAATATTTTTTATCATCGAAGAAATCTATAAATCATTTATCGAAGAAATCAAGAAAAAAGCTTTTGTTTTTGCAAACTGACTTTCCATTAAGATAATGATCGGGTGAGATTCGAATTGTTGCCGCTTCCTTCTAATTCTCCAGATTTGGTTCGCAGCAAGCCTGTTTCTAAATTTAAAGAAGCGGTTCGGCGGAAAAAGATTCATGTCGAACAGAAATTTTATTTTAAGGACCTTTTCAGAACTTACTTTGCGGAGGGTTTAAAAAATTTGCGGAATCCCTGGGTGATGTGTATCGAGCAAAAACATTTGTTTTTATGTTTTTGTAAAGATTTGACTTCCCCTCTCAAATTAATTTTTGGGAGAAGGTGAAACTATAATTTAAAGTGGACATAAAACATTCATATTTCTTTGGCAACACGACTACATACATATTAAAATAATTCGTAAAAAAAATTACAATTTAGAGATCTTTTCACATTTTCACTCATAACTTCTGAACCGATGGACCGATTTGACTAATTTTCAATGCCAAACTACCCAGAGGAACAGTAAACATATTACCTAACAACCAATAATCCCGCCTACTTAATGTGGGCGTATTCATGATTTGAAGAGACAGACGGACATATACGGAAAAATACGCTCGTGTTAAGGATCAATCTATAATATTAATAGGCTAGACGATTTCTTGTGACCGATGTTTTCATCTACCGTTTTATCCCGATTTTGACCCAACGTATATTATTTGAAATTTGGCCAATTTGCAGATTTACAGATTTTTTCCTTTATTTTGATTCAATTGCATTTAAGGTTGCTACTAACACATACATAAAATTATACAATGCCAGGTGTGTGTTTATTAAATTTGTTAATGTGTTTGTAATAAAAATGATTTGTTTTTTTTTTTGTTGATTTGTGAATTGGCTATAATTGATTAGCATACCTTTATTTAATGAAAAAATAAAATTTCCTAGAATTTGCACTCGAATTTCGAGGGCTGGAATCTGCTAGTAATAAATAAATTTTATGGTATCCACGATTTTTTATCTCAGATGACAAACATAAAATCCTCTTATTCATTGAAATGCTTACTTCAAAAAAGTTTAGTTCAAAAAAACATTTAGACTAAGATTTTTGCATTCTTTTAAGTTATGTACATTAACTTAAGTTACTTCCTTGTTAGAAGAATCCAAGGATAACTTCGACAAATGTGTGTTATTCTCGCGGTTGTGTCAAGAATAACAAAAATATAACTGTATATGCCTAAAAGAACTCTTATAAGAAACCAGACAAAAAAAAAACAGTAAAAGGTTCAATAACCTGTGACCAATACAAACAATAAAATAATAACACTAACAACAACAAAAACATCATCGTTGTATAAATAAGCAACAATAACAATTTGAAGGCAAACGAAAAAAAAAACACCGGCAAAATTACTTTAGCTGGCTATTTGCTTCGATGGTTGCTTGATGTTGTGCTGCTGCTCTTCTTCTCTTGCTGGATGTCGTTGTTAGCTGCTGCTGCCGCCGTCATTCGCCACGACATAGCATGACTCTTAAGGTTAGGGTAGCATGTTGCTGCTGTTGTTGTTGTTACATAACAGCCAGCAAAAATATTGTTTGAAAAAACTACAACATAAAAAAATACGTAAAAATTCATCAAAAACAAAAAACAACCTCATACATACAAATTTTTTCAAACAATAACAAAAGACGATGAAGAAGAAGCATCCAGAGTAACAACAACAACAACGGTGGCGGCAGAAATATAATTTTCTACACACTTTTTATTATTGTTTGGTTTCGTTGTTAGTTTGAAAACTGTTATCGAACTTAAATAAGTACGATGACGAGAAGAAAAGAGCAAGAGCTTTGAAAGTATGAACTCTCTTTTAGGCTTGAATTTCATGATCAATGGCCATTAAAACGAACGAAAAAAATGTGCAACAAATAATTGAACTTTCAGCAGATAACATATTTTTTTTTCATTTTTATTGTTTTTAAAGCAAAAAATTAAATAAAAAATAAAAAAGAAGCAATTCTATTGCGAAAAAACTAAAAATAGGGCAAAAAGTATTCGTCATTTATGGAAAAGACTTAAGTTTAGATAGCAATAACGGATGTTTAATATTTTGTTATGCGTCCTCCACTTCTTATTACTTCTTTCAAACGCCTTTGCATTGATTGGACTAATTTAGCTGTAATAGCTGGATTTTTATTAGCCCATTCTTCCATTAAAAATTTTGTTTGAGAAACTGCATTTCTCAATTTTAATTCCAAATGTTCCCAAAGATGTTCAATGGGGTTTAAATCTGGACTTTGTGGAAGTGTTTTCATTACTTTTGGGCTATTATATAACATTAATTATAAAGCTTAGTATATAACGCAGAATGCTTTGGCTTGTTATCCTGATGGTACTGAAAATTTTTACCAATACCCAGTTTTTGCGCACTATCCTTCAAGTACCTCTTCAATATGTCGATGTAGTATTTGTGATTCATTGTTCCATTTATTATTTCAACATATCCCGCACCTGATGCCTCCAGACATCCCCAAACCATTAAACCGCCACCACCATGTTTAACAGTAGTAACTGTCTTGCGTTCTTCAACCTCCGTATATGCTTTTCTATATACAATTACCTTGCCATCCCATCCAAAAAGGTTAAATTTGCTCTCATCTGCAAAAATTACATTCATCCAAAACTATTCTGGGTCTTTTACATAAGCTCTTGCAAATTTAAGCCTTTTAATTCGATTAATTTTGTTCACAAATGGCTTATTTCGTGCAGTTCTTTCTCTATAACCATGCAGGGAATTTCGAAAAGTCTGGATTAATCTCCCTTTTAAAATATTCCTTAGCGCTACTGCAGAGAATCTTGGCATTTGTTTTTAGGCTTTTTTGAACTTTGCGTACTAACCAACGATTATGAGCCACAGAAAGTGCTTTAGGTCGACCAGATTTCTGCTTGCTTTCGACCGATTTTATTTCTTTAAATTTTTTATAATGTATTGAACTGTACTTCTTGGCCTATTTGCGATTTCGCCATTTTTTTTTTCAGTTAACCCACTTCTAAAATGTTTAATTATCAAAACTTTCACTCCACCAGAAACTTTATTGCTTGCGACCCATTTTGAAAAAATTAAAACTTCACTCAATAAAACACTGCATGACAAGTAACCAAATGCTTCCTTTTTCATAGAAAATAAAATATAGGATTTCCGCATTTTATTTTTGCCAAAATTCAAGTGCTACATGGAAGTGTTGCATAAATAACGAATACTTTTTTGCCCTATTTTTTAGCTGTTTCGCAATGGAATTGCTTCTTTGTAATTTTGTATCAAATTTTTTGCTTCAAAAACAATAAAAATGAAAAACATAAAAGTTTGTATTAAAATTTTTTCGTTCCGTTTTGCCGTTGTTGCAGGATTTCCTGAATTATTAGTTAATGCTGAATTCTTTTTTTGACCGCTGTATTTGATATTTGAAGATCGTTGGAAAATTGAAATAAGAAATTAGAAAAAGTCAGTTGTTTGTTGTTTTTATAAAGTTAGGTACAAAATATTTCCCTAAATTCTAGTTTTTTTTTTTTGCGTACGATATTAAGATGCAACAAATATACACCAATACAACACATGCTAGATACATTAAAATGGCTTAACGTTCGACAAAGACTGGAATTAAACACGATAAATTAAACACAAAAAATGAAATCGCAAAATGCACCGGAATATTTAATAGAGCAGTTAACATACGTTGGGGGAAATACAGCCATATGGCCTTAGAAATACGGGTAATTTCAGACTGATGAGAGTAACAAGTGCGATGCAAAAATCCCTATTTTTTAAAGGACTTCAAATATATAATAGCCTACCAATTTATATTAAAAATGAGAGAAATTTTAATGTTTTTAAAAGAAATATTGTTAGATATGTAAGAAATTAAAAAAATTTAGTAAAAAGGAAGTAAATTTTGTGTGAAGATTGTTATAGGGTTAGTAAAAAATTTAGTAAAAAGGTTAGTACAAAAGTTAGCAAAAAAGCTAGTAAAAAAGTTACTACAAATGTTAATGAAAAATTAAAAGTACAAAATTTATTTAAAAATTGGTATAAACTTAGTAAAAAAGTTACAGAAGTCGAAAAGTTTTTTAATAAAATAAACTACACTTTTTCCAATTGTATTTAAAATATATGTATATTTTTTTAAGTAATTTTGAATGAACTACAGTTTTTAATTTTTTTTATTATGTTTGAAGATCGTTGGACAATAGAAATACCAAATAAAGAAAAAGTCAGTTGTTTTTTGATTTTATAAAGTTAGTTGCAAAAAAATTCCTCTAGATTCTAGTTATTTTTAAATTGTCTTTAGTGAAAAGAAAGTAAATTTAGTATAAAGATAGTGATTAGGCTTAATAAAAAAGGTAGTAAAAAGGTTAGTTAAAAAGTAAGTAAAAAGGTTAGTGGAAAAGATAGTAAAAAACTAAGTAGAAACTTTGTGTAAAAGTTAAAGTTAGGAAAAAAAAAAGATAGTAAAAATATAGCAAAAAGTTTAGTAAAAAAAAGTTAGTAACAAAGTTATTAAAAAAGAAAGTAAAAAATTTGTTAAAAAGTTAGCATAAACAGTTAATAAAAAAAGCAGTAGAAAAGTTTGCAAAAAAATTAATAAACAAACTAGTAAAAAAAATTTAGTCAAGTTAATATAAAATTGACTTGAAATATTACTTAGCAAACCTATCTGTGGAGTAAAATTATCTTTTTTAATTAGTAAAATAACTGAATTATACAAAGTTTTTGTGGAATTTATACCCTGTTTCCATAACACAATTCGTCACAAACGACCGATAATTTGTGTGAATTTTGTTTTTGTTCTTCATACAAATTTTCGTTCGTCTGTGACGAATTGTGTTGTGGAAACAGGGTATAAATATATTTTTTTTTAAATTAGTAAGAAAGTTAGTAATGAAATTAGTAAAAAAAAAAAAAACAAAATTAAAGAAAGGAAAACTACAAAGTTTTTGTCCAATGTAAATTTTATTTAATATTGACTTTAGATATTACGATTTTTAAAGTAAAAATATATATAAAAATCATAAAAATAAAAAATAATGTTATTTCTTAAAATTAGATAAGAATTTTAACTTTTTTTTGATTTTTCGAGTAGGAGTAATTGACCGTGATTGATTCGAGGGATAATATATAACATTTTCGATCTGGAGTTTTGCTAAACCGTCATTATAGCAAAATATGACCTAGTAAAGATTAAGATCTATACCTCTCGGGGTATCATATGACTTTAGTAAAAAATATTTAAAAAAAAAACTAAAAATATTTTCCGTTTATTTTTAAAGGTTTTTGCCGCCGGCTTTTCATTTTTCACTTTTACAAATATATTACACAAAAAAATGTATTTTAAAATGGTAAACAAATATGTAGGTATAACAAAATATCCCCGATTATGAGAGCCCGCCAGTAATTGACTTCATCAGAATTTTAAATATGTATTTAAAAAAGTACTTATTTTAAATTGTTTTAATTTAAACGTATTTAAAACTACTACAGATTCCAGCGCTCGAAATGCGAGTGCAATTTCTTGGCAACTTTAATTTCAACTTAGCCAATTCACAAAGCAACACTTTTTTATGTATGTGTTAGTAGCAACTTTAAACGCAATGTACTCAAAATAAAGGAAAAAAATTTAAAAATCTGTAAATCTGGTGACGTTTGGTCAAAATCGGGATAAAACGTTAGAATAAAACGTCGGTAACAAAAAATCGCCTAGCCTATTAATATTATATGTATATATATTTTTTTAAAAGCATTTTAACATTCCTTTGAAACTCTGCATACAAATGGCAAATTTATATTAACGCACTAGCAACGGTAAATATTGTATTGTACGAGTATAGTGAATGTTTGTGTGGTTACTCCATATACGAATGATTGTACTTTTTTCGTCTTTTTACTTCTCCTGCTTTAACTTTGTATGTATGACTCGTTATTTGATTTATATGCTGGAATAACTAACAAGATGTATGTATTTATGCATGGAAAATACATATGTATGTATGTACAATGTTGTCAGAAATTATCCATACATACTTACATCTGTATTTTTTCTTCTTATTGTACTTCATTCATTCTTGTGTTTCTAAATCAATGACATAAGGTATACAAAATAGTAACAACAACAACAGCAGTTATTTTCTTTGAAATCTTTTTCTCATATACAAAAAAATAAAAAAAAAAATTTTGAAAAACCTGCAAATGTGTTTGATACCGGAAGAATTGTACAACAACCACCACTATCACCATTTATCACTTAATTTTTAAAGTTTTTTTTTTTTGGAGTTGAAAATTTGTTAAAAAGCTAGTCAGGTTAGTTATTACTGGCATCAAATCATGTTCGTATTTTAACAATGTCTAGTTTTCCTCAAAATGTTAAAAAACGATCAGACAATAAGATGTGTTATTATCTGTTTGGTTTTAATAACATAATGAGCATTGATAGGTCCCTTCAGAAAAAGTCGCTCCCAAAATATTTACATTATCGAGACGATTATCGACTGTCTTCATGTCATTTCAGTTTAAAACTAAATCCATTATTTAAAGCGAAAAGTATGGAATGCATCGAGAACCTAAATTTTAGAAAACATTAATTCTTCAAACATCTTGAAAAGTTCTTAATTGCACTTATAACTATTTGCATACAATTCTTCTAACGTTTCCTATTAAATCCAACTTTGATAAAAAAGATATATAGAAATATATTATAGATTTTACTACTGTAAATTCCGAACTGCATGTTTTTCGATATGTCTTAAGAATTTTATTTTTAAAGAGCCACAAGTAACTTAAAAACAAAAATCAATTACAATTTAAAGGTATTCTCTGCTTTTTAATAAATAAGTATTAAAAAAGTAGGTAATACAAACAATTAATAAGAAAATATATAATAAAAAAATAATTTGAATAAACAATAAAAACTATATTAAATAAAAAATAAATAAAAGTAAATTATAAAAAAGTTACTAAATAAATAATAAATAAATAACTAATAAAAAACTAAATGATAAGAAAAGAATAAATAATAAATAAATAAAAAAAATAAAATAAAATAAATAATAAAAAACTAAATAATTTAAAAAGAAACTAAAAAATTAAAAATAAATAATATTAAAATAAAAAAAAGTTAATTAAAAAATAAATACTAAAAAATAAATAATAAATTATAACTAAATAAAAAACATAAATGATGATAAAAATAAATTACAAAAAATAAATACAAAAAAAAAAAAAAAAAATAGTAAAAAACAAAAAATAATAAAAAAATAAAAAAAATAGTAAAAAACAAAAAATAATAAAAAAAAAAATAAAAAAAAATAAAAAAAATAATGATGAAAATAAATTATAAAAAAATAAATAATAAAAAAATAAATAATAAACAGATAAATAAAAAAAAATAAATAATAAAAAAAAAGTAATAAAAAAATAAATAATAACAAAATATATAATAAAAAAAATAATTAAAATAAACCATGAAAAAAGAAATAAATTAAATAATAAATTATAAATTAAATAATAGAAAATAAATTAAATAATAAAAAATAAATAAAAAATAAATTATGAAAAAGTAACTAAATAAATAATGAATAAATAAATAATAAAAATAATAAATTATTAAAAACTTAAAGAATAAAACAAAAATAATACAAAGAAAAAAGTAAATGATACAAAAGTAATAAAAATATAAGTAATAAAAAAATAAATAATAGAAAAATAAATAATGAAAAAATAAATAATAAAAGAAAAAAAAATAATATAATAAGAGTAAATGGTACAAAAATAAATAATAAAAATTAAATTAATAAATAAAAGAAAAATAAATAATAACTAAACAATGAAAACATAAAGAATTATAACATGAATAATAATACAATAGAGTGTAAATAACAAAATAAATTACAAATAAAAAAAAATGAATTATAAATAAAATAATAATAATAAAAAATAAATTATAAATAAAATAATAATAAAAGAAATAAATTTAAATAAAAAATAATAAAATATATAATAAAAACATCTAAAGATAAACAAAAAACGAATCATAAAAAAATAGTGAAAGAAAAGCAATAAAAAAATAATGAAAGGAAAATAATAAAAAATAAAGAAAAATAATAATAAAAAATAATGAAAGAAACTAATAAAAAAAATATTTGAAAGAAAAGTAATGATAATAAACAAACAATAAAAAACTAAATAAAAAGTAATTAAAAACTAAAAAATAATTAAAAAATAAATAATAAAAAATATATAAATAAATACAAAGTAAATAAAATATATGAAAATTAGAAAATAAATAACAAAAAATAATTAAAATAAATAATGAAAATTAAATTAAAAATACTACAAAATAATAAAAATAAAAATAAATGAATTAAAAATAATAAATAATGAAAAATAAATGATAAATAAAATAAATGATAAAAAAGTAAGTAACAAAAAAATAAATTATTAAAAATGTAAATAATAAAAAAGTTAATAATATAAAGTAAATAATATAATATAAGAAAATAATATAATATAAATAATCAAAAATTAAATGAAAAATTCATAATACAAAAATCAAATAAATAATAAAGAGTAAAAAAATAATGTAAAAAAATAAAAAAATAATGTAAAAAAATAAAAAAATAATGTAAAAAAATAAAAAAATAATGTAAAAAATTAAAAAAATAATGTAAAAAAATAAAAAAATGCTGTAAAAAAAATAAAAATAAAAAACGAATATTAAAAAAATAAATATTAAAAAATAAATAAAAAATTCTCAACAAAAAATAGATAATAAAAAATTAATTTAAATAAATAAATAATAAAACATAAATCCAAAAAAATTATAAAAAAGAGTGTTAAAAAACAAATATTAAAAAAATAAATAAACAAAAAATAAAATAAACAAAAAATAAAATAAACAAAAAATAAAATAAACAAAAAATAAAATAAACAAAAAATAAAGTAAACAAAAAATAAAATAAACAAAAAATAAAATAAATAAAAAAAAAAAAAATGAATAATCTATAATTAATAGGCTAGGCGATTTTTTGATACCGATTTTTTGTTCTGCCGTTTTATCCCTCTTTTGTCCAAACGTATATTATTTGAAATGAATTTCTTTTTAGCTGTTCACCAGATTTACAGATTTTTAAATTTTTTCCTTTATTTTGAGTAAATTGCATTTAAATTTGCTACTAACACATACACAAAATTATACATATGCTATGTGTGTTCTATAAAATTTGTTAATTGGTTTATTAATGAGTTTGTTATCTTCATTGACAATAAAAATGAATTGGCTAAGTTGAAAAATAAAGCTGCCTAGAAATTGAGTTAAAAAAATGAGTGATAAAAAAATAAATAATAAGAAAAGAAATAAATATAAAAATAGATAATAAAAAAAATAGATAAATGAAAAAACGAACAACAAAATTGAGTTAAAAAAATGAGTGATAAAAAAATAAATAATACGAAAATTAATAAGAAAATAAATAATACGAAAATTAATAAGAAAATAAATAATACGAAAATTAATAAGAAAATAAATAACAAAATAATAAACATTAAAAATTAATTAAAACCTAAACTAAAAAAATAAGTAATAAAAAATCAATAAATATAAATGATAAATAAGTAATTAAAAATACAAAAAT